>JBBPBQ010000003.1:46010127-46023402 GCA_037974755.1 Cicer yamashitae
AATATTATTAATTAGCTATAAACAATAATAATAATAATAATACATTAATAAATAATAATAATAATAATAATAATAATAATACATTAAAAAATTATTATTAATATTATTAATTAGCTATAAATAATAATAATAATAGTTATTTTTATTATAAATAATACATTAATAATAAAAAATAAATAATACTTATAATTATTATGATTATTTTAAATGATGATAATTAAAAATAATTAAAAATAAAAAATTATATTAAAATTTTAAAGAAAAAACATTAAAAAAAATACATGAAATAAAATGAAACAAAATACAAAATACATTAAATAAAGAGTTTAATTAAATGAAACAAAATACAAAATACATTAAATAAAATGAAACAAAATACAAAATACATTAAATAAAATGAAACAAAATACAAAATACATTAAACTATTGATGTCCACCTAAATGACCTCCAGTTCCACATCTAGGATGTCGTTGAACTCGTCTAACTCTTTGAACGAGTTGAGGTTCTTCCGGTTCATCCTGATCATTATCCTCAATGTAAGTCATAGGTGGATTTGAACCACTACCACCTGTTTCCATAGGTGGATTTGAACCACTACCACCTGCTTCCATGAAATTTTGAGGCTGAGGCTGAGGCTAAGGATTATACATGGAGTCAAACACAGCATAAGCCGACTCAGGAGTTGTGCACTGAGTTCCAAACAAATTATAGAAAAGCCCACTTTCTGTCGGATAACCGGGGGTAGGCATTTCTGGTATCGGCGGAACGTAATATTGAGTCGGCGGTGGTGGATCATAACATGGTTGTGCTGTGTTTTGTTGTTGTGGGGTGGATTGGGAGGTCGACGTCACAGAAGGATACGGCGGTGATTGCAATCGGGGATCACGGAGATATTGTTCCACAGATATAAATAATTTGGTGTGCTGTCTAAACCAAATCATATATTCTGTAGTATGACATAAAAGACCTTCCACGATCTTACCTTGCAACATGTAATTGTGACGCTCATTCCAATGTTTAATTTCTTCCCTCCAAACCCAGTTCCAATTATCATCAACCCCATGCCTCATGTCGACCTCATGATACATTTGCATATCCTCGGGTGGTTGTGGTATTTCTTGATGGAAGCCGAACTGAAGTGTGACTCTATCTGTATGATGTTTTTCAACGATATGATAGCAATGCAGATAGGTACATGCACTCCAAGTGACCACCTCTGTTTCAGAAACTTCATGATGGAACATGAGATAAGGTCTCCAATAGAACTGATATTTAAAAAAAACAAGCTAAGTTAATTATAACAAGTATAAAAAATAAAATATTTAAAAAATTCAAATAAAAGGGAATAAATATATTACTTCGTGAACCATCATGTGATCAATTGTTTTTCAGTATCCTTCTATGTCGTTATGAGGAACTTTACCGAAATTTAGACCACCTGAATTAAATTTGTCCAATATATTAAAAATAAAAAAATATAATAAAAGTAGTAATGTATTAAGCAATTGTTTTAAGAAAAAGGAAAAAATAATATAAATTTTATTTGCAAATAATTACCTTTGTGCAAGTGGAAATATCCATGGATTGGGTGATTCTGGAGCGACACAAGACAAACAATACCATGTTCAATTTTGCAACAAAAGTGCACATCCACCCATAGACATGACACCGGGTTTAGTTGCTTGACATAGTTCTCTGTATAGTGTAGCTAAAACGGCTGAACCCCAACTATATTGGGATGCTTTATTTAAATCTCCTAATAAAGAAAGATATTTTAAATGTACACGGTTGTTGGATTTGTCAGGTATCAATAACCCTCCGATCATACGTAGAATGTATGCCCAACAAGATGCTTGTTTTTCTAATTCAGATGCATCTTCACCAACATGGTCGAATGTATCTTTCAGCCACTTTAATTTAATTGAATTACCTTTTGTTGCTTCCGCAGGTGGGATAACTCCTAGGTAATTTTGACAAAGTTCTCTAACGTTCACAAAATTTGAACCGCTAACAGGAAAACCAGAAACATTTAATCCTAGAATGTAATATACATCTTCCAATGTTATTGTGCACTCACCTACTGGAAGATGAAACGTGTGAGTTTCTGGTCTCCATATCTCAACCATAGCAGTGATCAGACCCACATCTAGTTTATAATTTCCGAGTTTGATCACTTCACCGAAGCCAGCCAGTTGCAAATATGGTAATATGACTTCATTTGGTTTTTTATTGATGTTACCGTGACATTTTAGTTTATCCTTTAACGGTGACTGAAATAAAATAAAATAATTAATAACATAGAAAATATTATAAATAAAATCAAATAAGTAATGACATAGAAAATATTATAAATAAAATAAATAAAATCAACTAATTAATGACATAGAAAATATTATAAATAAAATAAAATATTTAATAACAATACTCCATAGATAATAAAATATTATTATAATTATTAATTAGTTATAAATAATAATAATAATAATAATACATTAATAATAATAATAATACATTAATAAATAATAAAAATAATACATTAATATTAATAATAATAATTAATAAATAATAATAATATTAATAATAATACATTAGTAAATAATAATAATAATAATAATAATAATAATAATAAATTTATAAATAAATAAATAACAATACATTAATAAATAATAATCATAATACATTAAAAAAAATTATTATTAATATTATTAATTAGCTATAAACAATAATAATAATAATAATAATAATAATACATTAATAAATAATAACAATAATACATTAAAAAATTATTATTAATATTATTAATATTATTAATTAGCTATAAATAATAATAATAATAGTTATTTTTATTATAAATAATACATTAATAATAAAAATTAAAATAAATTAAATTAAATTAAATTAAATTAAATTAAAATAAAATACAAAACTTACAAATGCTTTAATATATTGGAATTCAGCTCTATGATTCGTAGATAGCTCCATGATAAAAGGATAAATTTTGTAAAATTGATGTATTTGAATGAATAAAATAGGAAGTTGTTGGATTAAGAAGAAGTGTTGTTAGATTAAGAAGAAGTGAGGATGGTGTGAAAGAAGTGGGGGGAGGGGGTGTTATTTATAGGTCGCAGACCCAGGCCACGAGTCTGCACTGGGCTGCGTGTGCTTCAGGGGGTCGCTCCCCCAGGAAGCGAGCTCTTCAGGGGGTCGTTCCCCCAGGCTGCGACCTGCAGCGTGATAAGGCCTGGTGAATCTGGGCCGTTTATTAAAGGGTTATCAACGGTTATATATTATCCTGATCCAATCCTTGTATATAGTTTTCAACCAATAGGATCATGGCTTTTAAAGATTGAATCTCGTCCGTTGAAAAAAAATTATCAACGGATCAAAATGATTCAATCCTTGTGAGTAAATTTCAACCAATAGGATCATTGCTTTTAAAGATTGAATCTCGTCCGTTGAAAAAAAATTATCAACGGATGAAAATGATCCAATCCTTGTGATTAAATTTCAACCAATATGATCATTGCTTTTAAAGATTGAATCTCGTCCATTGAAAAAAAATTATCAACGGATGTAAATGATCCAATCCTTGTATGTAGTTTTCAACCAATGAAATCATCACCACACCTTCTATAAATAGAAAACAAACTAACACTATCTCAACACACCTTCCATCTCAATATACCTACTATCTCACTATATCTCAACACACTTTCTATCTCACCATTTCATACTTAAGAAATTACTTGATAATGGCTGCTCAACAAGTAATTTGTATTGTTTATTACAATGGTTCAATTGTTGATGGAGTTGAAGGTAAAACATTCGTAAGTGATTACAAAAAGGCGTTCAAAGTACATTCGGGAAGCAACTTTGCTCGTCTAAAGAATGTCATTAAAAAAAAGTTACAGCTCGATGAAGGAGTCACGATAACTGATATAGTTTATCGACACCTTGTTTTCTTTGGTGAAAATACAACAAGGTTTGAACTCATGAAGGTTTGCGACGACGAAGATGTTGAGTTGACGTTTGATGTTTATGCACAATGGTCACAACTCGGCACCATCGAGTTATATGTTACCTTTCAGTCTGGTCCTCCATCAACAAACATTTTTCAACCATCGACCTCAAACATACCTTATCAACCATCGACCTAAAACATATCTTATCAACCCGACTTATATTCTCCATCACAACACTATGAACCATCACAACAATATTCTCCATCACAACACTATGTAACATAATTTTAACCTTATTTTGATTTTATCAAAACTAAAAGTATTAATCTTTTTTTTAAATAGAGACTAAAAATAAATACAAAATTTTAAAAAGAAAAAATTGAGAATTTTTTATATAAACTAAAAATAAAATTTTAGTGGAACTAAAAAAAGGCACATATAAAGAGAAATTATGTAACATAGATGTTAATAGATGTTAATGGTGTCTTCAACTTTTCAAAGTATATAATGGTATATTTTTGTAATTTTCAAATATTTGCTCAATCGATCACTGGTTAACTTTTTTGTCTTTCTTTGCCGTGTTGCACACTTTGACACAAGAGAGCGTGGTTCACAATGTTAGTGCTAAAATATTAGCTAAGCTACTTGAAGTTATAATTTAAATATAAAATAAGTATTTTAGTTAACTTAATTTAAATAAACAAATTAAGTTAATTTTGATTGAAAAGTTATTTAGCATAGTGACATTATTGTACTTTTATAAATAAATAATATTTTTCACTCCTTTATTTCTCTTTTATTTTTCAAGTATCGATTCATAAATTAAATCTATAATATTTTTTGTTTATTTCTCTTAAAACTTATCTGTTAAACTAAACACATTCATAGTGTCAATCTAAAAAAAATAAAAAGATTGCAAATAGAAATTAATACAATATGTATGAACAGTGTGTCATTCATAACTCATGAAAGGGATATAAAAGTGTGAATTTTGAATATATAAGATACTCTTGATATGAAAGAAAATATTTGTATTTTAGTCTTTCATATCAAAGAATAAGACTGGAAATTGAGTTTTTAATGTTATAATTTTTAACTCAAATATTATATATATAATATTTTGGTGTAGTATCTAAAATTATTCCTAACAATTCATGAAAAATTCAATTATACATGATTATCATAATTTTATATTTTGATTTATCTCAACAAAATTGTCTATATAATTTAGATATATTTTATTTAATATTAATATTTACATATGTATTATAGATTAATTTTATTAGTATTAGTTGATTCTAAAAAATATTATCAAAATATTCAAAAAAAACATTTCCAAATCAAGTCATATTTATAACGATAAATTTTAAAGCGATACCTTTTTTATTATATATAAGATAAAATTTATTTATTTTTAAATAAATTAAATAATAATTTATTATTATTGTTTGATAGATTAATAATATTGTGTGAAAATAAGATTTAATATATAAAGAATATTTATGCGTTGTTTATTTTTGTCTGTTAGATAGAAAACTCACAATTTTATATAAATTTGACACAATACAAATACAACATGTGGTACTATATTTTAACAGTATTATATTTATATTTTGTTCGGTAACATTAATATTAAACATAAATGTGCAGCTGTATCCAACAAGTACTCTAAAATGTTAGTCAACCGATGAATCAATCATCAATGAATTAAATCATTATCTTTACATATTTACGTAAAAAGTGAGATTGAAGTGGGCATAGACCAGAATATCAATAGAATTTTTTTTTTTTTTTTTATTATAATACAACTAATTAAGTGTATGGGTTAAAATACAAAATTTATGATCTGATCTCATGTGTTACGATAATTAAATAATAATTGTCTTGAATATACAATTTCATTTCATATATTACGATAATTAAATAAAAATAATAATGAATATATAGATAACATTAAACAATTATAACTCTGATAATAAGATATTACATAATAATTGAGCAATTATTAATTAAATAATAACGGATATGGATGTATAAGTTTAAGCAGCCCCAATAATAAAATATTACGTAATAATATTATATTCATACTTTATTATAAAAATTGTTAATGCGAATAAGAATAAAATCCAGTGAGAAAATAACTCTCATACATATTTTAATAAATGTTAGGTACGGTGTATATCTTTAATTTATTAAACTAATAAATGTAAGTACGGTGTACATGTTTGATAAAGATTAGCGTAGAAATATTGTTTATATATAAACTAATCGTATAATTTGTGCAATTCCACCGTTTCATTTTTTCTTTCGTTTCTCTTGTAGCCAAAATAAAAAATTGCGTGCTTTTTCATGAATTAGTCTCTTATTGTTTAATGATTAGTCGGACTAAAAATGTGGTAGAATAGCGTAACCCTCAAATGATCAGATTATAATAGGTTTTGATTCAGTAAGGCTCTTCGTGGACCTATGCAAATCCGACCAAGACTCCACTAACACTTAATGCGCACCTAATCTTCCATGGCCAAGAATAATTAGAATACCCAAAATTCAACTACTTATAATTTTTGACTTGCAAGATATTTATTTTTAGGTGTGAACAAAATTACAAATTTTTTTTGATCTTATACATATGAACACTTACAAGTTTTGTGATCAACAATTGATACTATTACTAGTTTGATTTGCATGATATAAACAACACGAACAAATAAAATAGCCAACTGATTGCAACCATCACACTAATAACCATACGATAAAACCTAATAGGTGAACAAATCAATACATCCAATCAAATGCTAAAACACTACCTTAAGAAACAAACATTGGAGTAATTAATTAAATGAAAATGGTAGCTATGTAAGCGTGAGTAGTTAGAATCTTATATTGGATGAAAAGTTGTTGTTATTAAACATTATATAAATGACTCATATATTTAAGATGTTAAAATTTTAGGTAAAGATGCAGTATCCGACCTATTTGTGAGGTTACTTTTAACCATTTAATTATATATTAAAAGTTATATAATACCATTTCAACTTATTATTTAGAGAATGTTTAAGTATAATACATTAATGGGAGATTCAAAAACTATTCCAACTCATACTCAAACACTTAACTAACATGCTAAAGGAATGTTTCACCAATTAAAAAAATAAAATATGAATTTGAAAGAGTTACTTAGAAACCAAGTCTCCTCCATCTCTCGGCGCTCTAAATTAGAGATAAATTTTAATTTTAATTTTTTCTAAGTTATTTTTGTAAAATTATGAGTATTTTTATGGTCTCTAAAATTTCGCGGTTACTTTTACTATTTTTAGTAGCATTGCATCTCTCTTGCATAGCCATATGGTGGTGATGTTTTCATGCTCAAAAAATCCATCATCAATATAGTTGATCATCACAATATATACCAGGAGGCAACCAAGATAAGTTGGCTAGGATAAGCATTGGGTTGGGAGTAAACAAAACCAATATAATTCCTACACACACCTTTGATAAAAAAAAAAAGAATAAAAAAAAAGAAGCTAATCAATGCAAATGTTGGTTTTGTTTTATAGTGCTCCAAAACCGTCTTTTACTCATTTTTGATTACCAAAAATATTTGTGTAAAAGAAAAATAAAGAAGAAGCTTGATCACCCAAAATAACAAGGGTTATTGCACAACTCTTTCGATCCAATCTGTTTCCCATAGGCTTTAATGTAAAGTCATGATCGATTTATTCAAGGCTGACACAACACTTGTGAACTCTAAAGCAATATTTTGTCAAGAAAAAGTAGAGGTACTTTTATTAATTTATTTAAATTTTATCTTTCTTAATTTTTGAGATATAAAATATTTTAATTATGTCAATTAGTATAATTTTTTTTTATTTATATTTATGATGTATTTTCCTGTGTACATAAAGCTTTTAAATTTGTGTGCCTATAAATTACAAGAAAAAAAAAATTAAAGAGGTTTAAAGTTTTTGTTTTACTAGTTTGAGTTTTAGGTCGGTCCTAAATTTATTAAAAAATCCGGGGATATAGACCTTAGTTAGTAAAAAGAAATAAAAAACAAATTGCATTAAATATTTAGTCTTAAAATTATGCTCTAGTTTGTCTAAATTTTTTTTTAGACTTCGAGACATCAGAGAAATCTTGATTATGAGAAAGATAAACCATGTAATCATTATCATGTTAAATATTTTTAAAGAATTGCATATTTGAAAAAATATTTGAGTTACGAGTATGGCTAAGAGTGGTTTGATGAGATGCAACAAGAATTTTCTTGCTCAAAAGATGTTCTACCATTAAGTTGATATTTATTTTCATCATATGTAGTTGCATGACTCTAAAGACCAAAAAAATACATGTAAAAAATTATTTTGATTTGTTGCTCCTGTATTATCCTATCAGTTTAGTTGGATAGGTATATAACATCAATTTCGACATATGTGTAGATCCTACAAGGGGTTGATTGATTATGTCCACATTATCTACTAATTGTTGAGTTGTCATATAAGTCATAAAAAGTGTAACAGTTCGATCCTTCGACATTATATTTACGGATTTCTCGCTCTCATTTTTTCTGTTGGAAATTAGCTAGTTTTATTACTTTCGTGAGAACTGAATCCAATATTTAGGAGATAAGTACCATGGTTCATTCATTTTCACTACACTTCAAAAAAAAAGTTACACGAGTTTTTCAATCTAAAAAAATGAAACTCATTGTGGTCATTTAAGTTTTAACAAAAACATATTTATAGTCCTTTAAGTTTGGTTCAGTTTCCGCTTAGGTCTATTCTTCATCTTTATCCTCTTTTTCTTCGTCATTTAACTCCATAACAACCAAATAAAATCCATCTTAAAACCCATAAAAGTAAAAACAAAATCAACAACTAATTTGTGCAAAAGAAATAATCTTAAAGAAGCTTAAAGAAATAATTCCCTACAAAAATTTAGAATATTTTACCAAGCGATAAATTAAATATGAGTTATTAAGCACAAAAAGCTTAAAATTTATATTTAATTCATTATTTGTTGAAAAATTCTAAATTTTTATTCGAAAGTTGTTAAATATGTCATAAACATTATTGCAAAAAAATCGTTCAAAGATTTGAAAGATACACAATAGTTGGTATAAAATCAGAAACTCAAAATAAAATCGAAAAGAGATTAAAAGTTGATGAAATTTTTTATAAAAATTAAAAATAAAATAATAAAATTTTATAAAAACTAAAAACAAAATAATAAAATTTTATAGGACTAAAAATTTATTTAATGTTATATTTAACATCTATTACCCTTTAATAAAAAAAAATGTGTTGTCCTATTATTTAACGAGTATCTAGTTAAATTATTAGATTATACAATAACACATTTTTTTGGTATAATATCACCGCACAAGATATTTATCTGCAAAAAAGTCTTCCATTTCATCGTGTATAAAAATTAAAGAAAATAGTTGAATGGTGACAAAATTTTAAACAGTGTTAAATCGACATAAAAAAATATATTATTTAATTATTTTATTTACTTTTGTAAATATATTTAAATCTTATGTCAAAATCTTGTAACGCAGCACAAGTTTCACCTGAGTTAAACTTATAAAATCAATTCAGTTTGTTATATACATACTTTATATCTCTATCATTTTAGTAACACGTAGTGCCCTCTAGTCTCGTCGTAGACTGTAGGATATGTTCTCACTTTACATCACTTCATCACACTTTCACACACACGACCCTCAAAATAATGGCCACCAAAACTTCATTCATGCTCTTCTTTTTAAATATTTTATTATCTCATATATTCGACCCCGACATCCATAAAAATATCCACCCGACAACTCTATAATAGATGCATTTTTTTTAATTAGATGTTAAATGCATCTTATTGGTCAAAAACCATTTTTGTAGGAATTTATTGTTCAAACTTTTAATTAAATAATACAATTAAAAAATAGTTCATTAATAATTGAAATGAGTTTTTTAGACAAATTTTGTTTGCTAATGACTTGGAAGTTGGAAGGGAGGGAGTATCATTTTACTATTTTAGCATATGCCACTTGTAAGCCATCTATAATTCACACATAATCCCCTCGCGTTATACACGCTTGGTCCTCATCATATAATATAATATATCAAATTAAATTAAATAATATTTGTAAAAATAATAAAAAGAAATAATTCATTCATTCATAGTACAACGGTAACGAAGAAAATTTTCCCTTTATATCTCACTCTCTTCACCATCACATTTCAAACCCCACTTTCCACATCTCTCTTCTTAGTTCTCACACTCTCATTCATCTCTATCTAGCACCACTCCATTTTTTCTTAAAGCTTTTTGTGAACATAGCACATCAAGTTTATGTACAATATTATTATATAATATACTATATGTATATAACTTGTTAATTAGTCATGAAGCTTCATAAACATATTTGTCTCTTCTTGTTTCTCTTTATTAGTTTAATTTCAAGTTCCCAAGCCTATACATTTTATGTTGGTGGAAAAGATGGGTGGGTTTTGAACCCCTATGAAAATTACAATCAATGGACAGGGAAGAATAGGTTCCAAGTCAATGACATTCTTGGTAAGTTTAATTAAAGTCAATTTTTATAAAATTTTAATTTGTTTGAGGCTAATTTTTTTTTTGTGTGTTGTAGTTTTTAAGTACAAGAAGGACTCAAATTCAGTGTTGGTGGTGAACAAGGAGGATTATGATAAGTGCAACAAGAAGAATCCAATCAAAAAATTTGAGGATGGTGACTCTAAGTTTCAATTTGATAGATCTGGTCCTTTTTACTTCATTAGTGGAAAAGATGATAATTGTGAGAAGGGTCAGAAAATTATTGTTGTGGTGATGGCTGTGAGAAAAAACACTCCTTCTCCCTATGTGCCAACTCCTCCTAAAGGTTATACACCTCCTTATGTTCCAATAACACCTCCAAAAACACCTTCTCCTAGTTATAGTCCTCCCAATGTTCCTTATACACCCCCCAAAAGCACTTCTCCCCCCACAAATCAACCTCCCTATGTTCCTACACCTCCAAAAACTCCTTCACCTATTCACAATCCTCCAAAAGCTCCTTATACACCTCCAAAAGCTCCATCTCCCGATCAACCACCTTATGTACCAATTACACCACCAAAAACGCCTTCTCCTACTTATAGTCCTCCCAATACTCCTTATACACCCCCCAAAAGTACACCTCCTACTTATGAACCAATTACACCACCAAAAACACCTTCTCCTACTCATAGTCCTCCTAACACTCCTTATACACCCCCAAAAAGTACACCTCCTACAACTCCTTCTCCCATTTACAATCCTCCTAATGTTCCATATACTCCCCCCAAAGCTCATTCTCCTACCAATCAACCACCATATGCTCCAATTACACCACCAAAAACTCCTTCTCCTATTCACAATCCTCCTAATGTTCCTTACACTCCCCCTAAAACTCCTTCCCCTAGCAATGAACCACCATATGTATCAACTCCTCCAAAAGCACATTCTCCTACTTACAATCCTCCTAATGTTCCTTACACTCCTCCAAAAGCTCCTTCCCCTAGTAATCAACCACCATATGTACCAATTACACCTCCAAAAACCCCTTCTCCTACTCACAATAGTCCACCTAACACTCCTTCTCCTACTTATAATCCCCCAAATGCTCCTTATACTCCCCCAAAAGCTCCTTCCCCTAGTAATCAACCACCATATGTCCCAATTACACCACCAAAATCTCCTTCTCCTATTACTAATCCTCCTAATATCCCTTACACACCCTCTCCTATTTCTCAACCTCCACATATTCCAACACCTCCAAAAACCCCTTCTCCCATTTCCCAACCCCCTTACATTCCAAAAACCCCTTCACCCATTTCTCAAGCCCCTTATATTCCAACACCACCAAACACTCATTCTCCTACATCACAACCACCTTACATTAATCCAACACCTCCAAACACTCCTTCCCCAACATCACAACCACCTTACATTAATCCAACACCTCCAAACACCCCTTCTCCAATTTCTCAACCACCATACATTCAAACACCTCCAAACACTAATTCCCCAAAATCACAACCACCTTACATTAATCCAACACCTCCAAAAACTCCTTCACCATCTTCTCAAACACCTCAAGGTGCCCCTTCACCAATTTCCCAACCTCCATACATACAAACACCACCAAACACACATACACCAACATCTCAACCACCATCAACCTCTTCTCCATCATCTTCACAATCACCCCTTCTTCCAACTCCTCCAAAATCCTCTCAACCTCCAATAACAGCACAAACACCCTATGCAAATGGAATAGCTCCATCTCCACTATCTCCATATCCATCCAACAACTCAACATCACCTTCAACTTCACCTTCACCTCCGATCCCATCTCCGGCGAATTCTCCGGTATCGACCATTACACCAGTACTGTCTCCTTCGGGGTCCCTTCCGGCAGCAGCAACTCCATCTCCGTCGTCCACCACCCCAGGAACATTGTCACCGTCGTCCACCACCCCAGGATCGCCGTCGGCATCGAATGAAACAAGTCCGGGGAAGACAAGCGGAGTGTCATCTGCAACTCCGTCGGGGGTATGGGCTTACGCCATTACAATTTTGGTCGGTGCTGCAATTACGACTATTCTTGGATAGAAAAATCAAACATATTATTATACTATACTATAATAGTATAGTATTTTTTTAACTTTTCAATTTTCATAAATATAATTTGTGAACATTTTTATTTTATTTTTATAAATGTTGTTGGACATAAGAGATATATTTTTCATTTCGAATGTATAATGTGTGTTTAAGTTTACCGATATGCCTTTGAGGACAACCAAAATATTTATTGTTTAGTTAGATATGTTATTTATAATTTAGATTGCATGTAAATTAAAGAGATTTTTTATTATATTTTTGTAATTTTAATTTGTCATACTTTTTGTAATAAAATTATCTTTAACATCAAAAAAATAATTAAATAAAAGAAACACTTATAAAATCAAATCATATATATCGTGATTTTTGAAAAATAAGAATACTTTTATGTTAGTTATATTGATTTTTTTTAAAATTTTATGTTATTTATATTGTTTTTTAAAATATATAAAACAAAAGAGTAATTTATTTATGAATAGTCTAGATGAAAGGAATTACACCCAATCAGACTAGATAAAAAGCTAAATCTTACGGAAAAAAGGTTAAATTTTGATTTAAAAAAATAAGTACAAGCATAATATGAAGTGATAAAAAATAGATTTAATTACAGTTTTGATTTTCTTACTTTCATCAAGTTATAAAATTAATTCT
>JBBPBQ010000003.1:46023637-46067021 GCA_037974755.1 Cicer yamashitae
GATGATATATAATGACTAACATTCATGAAATTGCAATAAAATCTTATAAAAACTTCAATTTCAACTTATGAAATTATTCATTTTTTTAGTTTAATTAATGACATGAATAATTGATACATCTAGATACATCATGAGATTATATGTCAATGTCATTTAAAATATGATTTTTTAAGTCAAAAATATGAAATAAATATCAAAAGTGTCGAATTTTAAAATAAATAATCAATTTCGTGAATCAATAAAAATAAAAAACTAAAACTATAATTAAGTAAAAATAAATAAATCAGCTGCACAAATATTGGCACTAGATTAATAAGCCAACAATTTTGGTATCCGAAATGATGTTAAATTTGTGAATTTATAAAAATAAAGTTGCTCACTGATATTATATCTAATAATTATATCTTTCAAAAACAGTTGAAGTAATAGATTACTAAGCGAATAATTTTGGTATCCGAAATATATAAAAATTGGAAATGCATGACTAGAAGCACGAATCTTGTAAACTATATTATTTTATTTGTTTTTTTAAAAGAGAATTGCTAAATTCAAAAATAAATCAAATTATATCATAACATTGTAACTATATTTTTGTTTAACAAATACTCATCTATGATTCTTCTGAAATGAATTATGATTATTTTTGGACTTACTAATGATTTTGCAATGTATTCGCACGTGTGAACACCCATAAATTGAAATTACTTAATGATTTTGTTGGTTGATTTGTAGCGGCGGCGAAATGACACATCTATTTTGTCACTATACATATATATAATATTGGAATAAGGAATACTAATGACAACACTATTCAACCTTAATATTTTGAGCAAATGGGAACGCTAATTGTACCCGTTAAAAAGATGCTCTTTTAAGTGAAAAATGATAACATTTACAATTATTAAATAATAAAATAGTAAAGATAAACAGTAGCGTACTTTTTTCTAACTTTTAATTTTTGACTCATTATTTGTGATGCCATCATTTTCAGTGAACAGAAGTTAGGGATAGTGACAAGGTCACGATTTTCCCTTTTAATTAAAGAAAGAGGGATGGGGCATACTGTCGGCAGAGGATTAATAATACGTATTATGGGGCCACGTCCTATTATAGGCTTTACTGCCTATAGTAACAATTCATTTTATTTAGTCAACAAAAAAAACATGTCACTTTATTGCATGAGTTATTAAGTGGAAAAGAAAACATGCAACCAATTCACTCTATCCAAGTGTAAGGCAATGATAATGATGTAGTACCTACCAACCATTTGTAGCAATGTAAATGACCATTTTTTTTAATTTTGAGTCGTTAATTCCCCATTATAGTACGTATCAAATTGTTGACACAACTATATACAAGTGTCCCTACATTAGATGAAATTACATAGCTCTAGAGTTTGATGTCTGCTGTTAACAAACTTTTTTTTTTTTTTAATAAAAATAACCATTAATATTTGTCTACTATATAAATATGTACTACTGTATTAATATTATGAATAAACTGTCAATTTGGTTTTCAATGTTTAATATTTTGTTTTGAATCTATCAAAATTATAAAAACTAATTAAATATATATAATCTTCAAATATGTCTTTAGTCTATTAATTTAGTCCTCAAATCATTTTTTATTGACAAATTTTGTATATTACTATCAAACGAGATGTTTAAAATGTATTTGAAATTTTAATTCATTCAATGATTATAGTAACAACGCCTCATACATTCATTACAAATTCCCTCAAGTGCAGATACAAGTCCTTATGTCTTAAAGATAAACTCAGATAAGTTGTGAATAAACACTTCCAAGCACACATTCTTAAACTATCCCGGAAAATTTATTGAAATAACCCAAAAACTTATTAATGTCATAAGCTACTTTTCTAAGTATATCTAAATACTAACACAAACGCTTATATTAGTTATATCATGAGATAAAACCAAAAAAAACCCTGGAAAATGAATAGGTTTGGGTGCAAGCAGGTTTTTGTTGTGTATTTCTTGAGTAACCAACAATTGTTTCCTCCACAAAATGATGATCACGACAGATAGGCGCAACATATGCGCTTGATGATGCATGCTGCATCAAGGCTTCCAGAAAGGCAAGGAGTAAAGATAGAACAGGCAAATCAATTAAGGAGAGAAAAAAATACAATAATATGTAAGGTTATAGATTGTAAAAAACAAAATTAGGGTTACAGGGACGATCTGGCAAATAAAAGCATTCATTCCCACCATGTCAAAAGAACCACCACCTCCGACGATTCTGCAAGAGTAACATGCAAGTTATGGAGTCAAGTCATCACTACGACTAACACTATATATGAGAAGGGTTGATTGTAGAGAAAGTAAAAACATCGCATTTGTTGGAAATTAAAAAGTTTCACATCGGTGGGAACAAGGGAAACTAATCTGTTTATAAGTGATCAATAGTTTGAGTCCATTGGTTCGAACTTTTGGATTGTGGACCTCACACACTTAAAGAGCACCAACTAGTTCCCACACTCCATTGGACCTATGCAAACTAGAAAGTTGTCTCTCTATCCTAATCAACATGCACAGTCAACGAACGTAAACCCGGGATAAAACACGCACACAGAGAGGGGGAGAAAGAATACCTTATCTTGCTTTTTTGATTTTAATAAAATAGGCTCAGAAAGAACTTCTTTGTCTATATTTTGAATGTATGGCTGCATCTTTTCCTCCAACATCTCATTCATCTGAAGGTCAAATCAAGCATCGGTCAGCAAAAAAAGATACAAAATGCACATGGAAGAAGAATAAGATACTAATAGGGAGGCAAGAACCAAGAACACCCTTTGAATTCTAAACTATCAGTAAAAGCACAAGGCATGCTAAGACAGTTGTACATGCTCTTGGATGTAATTTCATTGCATGAAATGCCTGAGTAGGACATGTGTCAGTTATGATAAATTGATCCTTTAGCACGAGCAAACACACGGGAGATGGAAAGAGATAACAATCACCAACCTTTTCTTGACGCCATTTAGTCTCCCACTGTGCATCCAATATCTTTTCAGAGATTTCCCTTTGAGCATTGAGAAGAACAGTCATTTCGTGGAATTTTTCTGGATCTTTGAGATCCTCCTCGCCCCAAGATGATGAACTCAATGGAAGGTCCAGCTCCTGTCAATTCTCTGCGGTTAGTTACGTCTCGTTTTGGAGCAGAGAGTGACTACAATTTACATTACTTATCAAAAAAATTGTAACAGATATACACGTACAGAACTACAGACACAACCAACTGCTGAAGGAAGCGAGCAACCTAATAAGTAACCAATGGGCACTGCTGAGCAAGTGAAGATATATTTTCATAAGTGAAGTCTTTTGGAATGTGAAACTCCTAACAATGCATTCCATACAGGAGGTCTAATTGCCGATATCAGACTGTATGGCACAGATTTGGATTAACCTCTCACTCATGAGAGCTTCTCAATTAAGATAAGTATTTATTTCTTGACTCATGAAAAAATCCATATAAATTTTATGCATTATATGTGCTATATATATATATATATATATATATATATTAAGTAGTTCGCTAAAAGCATGCATTATGAAATGGTGCAGTGGTAAAGTGACCTTTTGAACATTAAATCGTTCACTAAAAGCATGCATTATGAAATGACACAGTGGTATAGTGACCTTTTGAACATTAAATCGTTCGCTAAAAGCATGCATTATGAAATGACACAGTGGTATAGTGACCTTTTGAACATTAAATCGTTCGCTAAAAGCATGCATTATGAAATGGCGCAGTGGTAAAGTGACCTTTTGAACATTAAAGGTCTGCAGTTCGAGTTCTTGAGTACAAATACTTTTTTTTTGTTAATTATGGTAATTTATATTTGAAAAAGCAGCATAGATTTGATTCGAATCCAGAAACATATATAAAAGCCAAGGTTTAATTTACCACTACACCAAGAGAAAGTATCCCACAAATGATTGAAGATGTTTAATATATATTTTATTTCTTAATGGCCCCTCCAATAAAACATGTGAAGCTCTGCCACTATCATACTCTGGAATTTGTTTCCTTATTTACATAATCTCACAAAGCGATTTACCGAAGTTTATCTCCAACTGATTTTCCATTGAACCGTTTTTCTTTTTTACATACTTACATCAAGTTTCCTTTGTGAAGCTTAAATAAAATGAGAAATACTAGCAATACACTCTCCAAGACACTCTTTCCAACTCACTTCCTCTTATTAGTTGAAATTCATATGGTTCCAACTAAATTTATGTGGGACCCAAATAGTTTAGTGGAATATATTTTCAAAATCATGGAACCTATTTGAATTTCAACCAATAGAAAGAATGATTGAGATCAGTGTGTTAGAGAGTGTGCTGCTAGTACTCCTCCAAATAAGAATAAAGTTAAACCATCCCAAGAGTTTCACCAAGGTTTGGCAATAGAAAGGGCTTATATGAGACCAGTTTAGACCAGCTTACAAGACAAACTCGCAGGTTTACTAGTCAAGCTGACCACAGTAGTCTAGTGGTCCATACAACTATGGTAATTCTCAGAGTTTGGACGCAAGGTTTATCTCAACCCCACAAAACCGACTAGTAAGAAGAGAACTGTCCCTGCCTTATAAGCACTATCTAGGTTATCTATAGTTGATGTAGAACTCTTGACACCCTCCCTCACACTTAAAACTGAACATCTGAAGTGTGGACTAATGTGGGGGCAATAACAAGGATCTCAACAATCAATAGTCATATATGTCAATTCTAGACAACTGAAAAGGGAAAGCAATCAACAAGTACAATCATAGAAAGCACCTTATTATGCGACAGAAAGTTATGCACGTCACTTAAGCATAGGAAAATTTGAATTATTATAAAAACTAAAAAGGAATAACTAGCAAATGTAAGATGGAGATAGTGAATACATACACCCCAATTTGATGGTCTTGGTGGAGGATCGAGCTTCATAACATCTGCTTCCAGTGCCTTCTTAGCCTTATAGTAAGGGACATTTTTTACAATGACAGGATCATCCCTTGCTCGGGCAGGATCTATAGATATCAAGGCCTGCAATAACAGTAAGATTATAAATTAAAGAAAAGCAAAAGATGAGCAAGAGGGAAGAAGAAGAAAATTGCAGTGCTATAAATTCAAATATATCAATAACACAAAATTTCAAGCATAGAACCAATTAAAGAATCGCCTTGATTATCACAAAATAGTACAAGACAATTAGTTTTCCATTTATCGACTAGATGAATTTCAAATTTTGCATAGCTACGTTAACGCTGCTTGTGTCCACAACCAAGAGCATAGTCAGCCATGACTACAAGCAACGATATTTAGTGCAGAGTATAAGAAACTTACATTCTGCAGATACTCCCACCCTGGTTTCCTCTTGGCCACCTCATCTCGGAGTTGATCATACCGCCTGGATTCCTAAACTCACCCACAAAAGAAAGACAATATATTTATGAAGGTAAAATAAAAACACCTTTGAATTGATGATTTGATAAAAAAAATGATTTTGGATGTTTCTCTATTTCACAGCACAAGTTAATGTCAACTATCCTCCAAGTAATTCAGTACTAGTATTGATATGTCACAAAGGATTAATTTGAACCTATGTTGCACCAATACCATATGGGTATCGGATAAGATATGTATCCCAGATAAGATACGTATCCGATATGGCAATACGTCATTCATTGAAAAATATAGGATACGATATATTTAGTATACATATATAAAAATAAAAAATAGCACATATAAAATAGAAATTGCAAATCATTGTCTACCAAAAACCAAACTTAGTATACAATTTTTAACAGATTACTAAATATTAAATAAAAAGTTAATACGGGATAGGGAATGTAGTTAAATAATAATGGGGGAACCAATATGAGGTATCAGTAATGTATCCCACACACACACACACACACACATATATATATATATATATATATATATATATTTTGTTTTTAAATCAGGATACTCCCTCGATACGTATCGGTGACATATTGCGTCGTATCGGCATATCGGTATGTATCAGGTACGATACGGCACTAATTTTAGCGTATCCGTGCTTCATAGATTTGAACAAGCAAAAAGGACATACAGATGGAAAAATAAAAGTATATTGAAACTAATAATGGGAAAAGTTAATACACGAATAGTTGAACTGAAAATGAAAAATAGGAAGGAATATGAACCAACAAACCTTATACTGTGACCATATTGCTTGCTTTGCATTATCGTCATAGGTA
Organism: Cicer yamashitae; assembly: GCA_037974755.1. Lineage (NCBI taxonomy): Eukaryota > Viridiplantae > Streptophyta > Magnoliopsida > Fabales > Fabaceae > Cicer > Cicer yamashitae. The sequence continues at coordinate 46,029,894 of JBBPBQ010000003.1, forward strand.
AATCCACCCATAATCTGTGGAAAGGTAATCAACCAAAACGCAGCAATACTGGGATCTTTCATGCTGTGCCTTATGTGCTGAAAATATTAAAAACATAAAAAAGGATTTAGAATACAATGTCAAATAAGAGTGAGAATTTCAGTTCTCAGGAAAAAATGTGAAATTAATATAATTTATGTCCCCTTGTTAAACTCCTGCTTAACTGATAATAGTTTGCGTAAAATGTAAATCTGAGAGAAACATTCACTCCTATGGTAATAGTCTAATAGAGAGATTAAGAAATGAAAGTATACATGTCTGGGATCAAGGTTTGTTTTGGTAGTATATGAGAGTGGTCTACATTATCTTGTCAATTTTAATGACAATAGCAATTGTTTGGATAGAATTAGGTTATAATTTAGGAATAACAACTGACCTCATACGGATAATCCATCTTTTCCAAGACACTGTAAGCTTGCCATGGGGGCTCCATAATCTGAACAAAGAAAGGGTGCTTAAAAATGGTAAGAATTATTAAAATTTAAGATGATATTTATGTCTGAAATATGAATCAGTAAAAATTAATGGTTCAGAAAACGAAACAACTCACACCATCTGCTGAAATCCTGAGTGGCAATTTGTTTTTGCATTCCGGACAGCCCATTACACCCTGTGCATTATCAATACATTCTTCAACCAAAAATGACAACAGCATTGGCATGCAAAATTACTAGACCAAGCATGTCTACAATTATTATCAATTTCAGAGTATTCATGAAGACAACCATGTAAAGTGGAAAGTTTTATGCCCATGTCTAACAGCCATGGAATTTAGTTCATACCGTTCCATCACAAGTCGGACAGTCTTTTGATGGTAATGGTATCTGAAGATCCAAGGAGGATGGTAAATGCACTAACTCAGCCCGGTTGTTGACAATGGCATCTGCAACAGATTCAGCGGTCGCTTTCTCTCCACTAAAAGTGAATAAGTTGAACAAGAAAATGTAAGGTATATATTAGTTGGAAGAGAGAATCCTATGAAATTATGATTACAAAATGCTGCAAGGAGTCAAAATGGAGGGAACTATTATTTACGGAAAAACAATTTACTGCACTATCTTACATACCCAAATTGATACAAATCAGGTAGACATTTTCTTAATTAATTAACGGTGGATATTTCTCTGCATTTCCAAAAATTGGTTCTGTGTGACTTTGAGATACACAATTGACCTCCAACTTTTATGAAGTTCAGTGAGAATGATATTCCTTAAGGGGCCTTCTAAAAGACCATTTTAGATAGACTCACTCAAATCTTTTACACATGCATCATTTATTACTTTAGAAGTTTCCTTGAACTAATTAGACAGGAAACCACAAATGACCATAAAAAACAAAGATTGCAGAGAATTCTAATACGACTAGAATCTGGATTTATAAGATTGAAATCAATTTTGTTACACAATTGTGAGATCATTATTTAAAATTACAACAATAACACCAAAAAACCCCTCAAACTACATTGGAATAATAATGCACGTAAAATCTAACTTTATCCACATGGAGAGCAACTCACCTCTTCAAAGTGCAATTCTTCACTTGATAGTGCACCCTTCCACTTCCTCGACACATGGTACACCGCAAGGCCTGCCATCCATTACACGTTCCACAGTTCCTGTTCTTGATACAAGCATTTAGTTAGATTTCAACAACTCCAAAGCCAACAATCAACACTACACTAACCAGAGATTAGACACATCGAGTACTCAAGTGAGAAAACAATCATCTATTAATCTAATAATACAAAAACAAAACAGCACCTTTGACATATCACCTTCCTTCCCAAGTTTAATGCAATGTCATAAGTCCCCAAAGTAGCAACAGCCTACAACCAAGCCATGCAGCAACATTCATTAACAAATAAAGATAAAGATAAAAACAAACCAAAGAACTAATCATGGTGATACTTCCACACAATGCAATTTCCGCAAATATTGAAAGAAGAATGCTAGCAACACGCTCTATAACATTTTTTTTAGTACACTCTCAATTATTTGGTAAATTTGGCAGTAGCCATTGACAAATTAATAGACGCAAATGAATTTCATCAAAGAATGCAATAGAGGATGTATCAGCAGCATTTTTCATAAAAAAAATAATAATCCAATTTGATCATATTACAAGTTTAAAGAAAACATTCTCAAAACACATAACAGTCATTTCAATTTTCAACAAAGCAACAGTATTAAGCCAGTGGCAAATTTGGTGGTAGCCAATTGATGAACTGATATGAATTTCATCATAGAGTGCAATAGAGAATATATCATCAGCATTTTTCATATAGTAAAGCATAATAATAATCCAATTTGATCAAATTACAAATTTAAAGAAAACAACTCCCAAAACACATAACATTCATTTCAGCACAGCAATTAACATTTAATCTCCATTTCCTCAAATACCCAGAAACTAAGAAAAAAATTCTAATTTTCCTAATTTCAACTAAAACCCACAATCCCAGAAATGGGGCCTCAACAAAACATCCTAATTTTCCTAAAACGATACAAAATTGAGAAAAATAAGTAGTTCCGGGAATGACCCAGATAAGGAAAATGCAAAAAGAAGTGATTTTTGAGGTTAAAATGCAAAAGGGTAAAACAGGAACTAACGAAGACAGAAGCAGCAGAGAACTTAGAGATAAGTTCAGGAACACCAAAACCACGAGGAGCAGAACCGGCAATGTCGAAAGCGAGAGTTAAAGGAGCGAAGAGAATCTTGAAAGGGAAACCTAAGATGTCGCTAACGGTTTCACCATAAGCAGAATTGAACTCATTGTAGCGATCTCCTAAGTAATTCTTCACGAATAGTTGAAAACCGCCTGGTTTGGCCATGGCGTGGCGCCAAGAGAGGGAGTGTGGGAATGGATAGATAGAGTTGATTTTGAAGAGAGAAAGGGACTGTAATTAATTACACTAGCTCATTTTCATCTTATGTCTATTTTCAAATATATTTATGTGCTGGTTTAATTATGTTATTTTATCAAAATGAAAATTATTCCCACAATCACTTTTTCATAAAAAAATATATGAGAATAATTTTGATGTATTAACAATGTCAACTGATCAAAAATAGCCATTTACATGCATTTAAGTTATATATAATAAAATTCAAAATTATTTTAATGATCGAAGGATTATTACTGATTGATAATTACATTATAAATTTATATAAATTTTAAATCCAAAAAATATTTGAATTTTATTATTGAGTATTTTGTAGGAAAAAAAGTGTTTGAATGATGCTGATAAAAGTTTGGTTAAAGACTCACATTGTAAAAAACAAGCTCATCATCTACTTTAGGATGGTAAATAATGGGTTAGGAAACAATGTGAAATTTTTTTCTTTGTATAAATCTTCTTAACTGAGATTAAGAAGGGGATATTAATAATGAATCTAGAAATCCGATAAAAACATAATTGAAATAGAGAGATTTGATCATTGAATGATAGATAAAATACTTTTTAAAGAGATGATTTACTCCTCGTAGAGTCCTAGTTTAATTGATTTGATATTGTTATATTAGATATCATATCTTTAATTTGAATCTGAAACCTTTTAGTTATGGAACTTAATATTTTCACTAGAAGTAAGACAAAAAGTCTCAAAATATATCATTTTATTATTTTCATGTATACAAAATAATTAAGTCATCACATTTTTTTCTTCTAAAATGTGTATTTTGTTTTTTCTACATATTTGTCGCTATTGTATAGTCAGAGTCCTCAATTTTTATTCTTTGTTCATTAATTCAATCTATTAATCACATATATTTCATCAATCCAAATTATAAGTTTTATTCTTCATTCATTCATTAATCCAAATTAGGTTGAAACCTCCAATTTTAATGTCAGTGGATAGCTACAAAGACATTTCAATACTCAAGCTAGTGGAGATTTTTGAAGCACGAGTTTATTGAAACCATTCCTTATCGATAGTGCCTTCTCTTCTTTAAATTGTGTATAAGTTTATAAGATAGTGCACATACCTCATGATGAAATGTTTTTCTTATAATAGACGGGAATTGGAATTGAGAATTGATTCTCTCCGTTTTTTTCTTCATGATTTTCAATTTCTACTATTAAAACTCCCATTTTCTTTAATTTTCTTTCTCTCTCTTTTTGAATGGAGAGGATGAAAATTTCAATTGATCTTCGTATTATACGAGAGGGTTCATAATCAATCCTTATAATGTGACATTATTATAGTCTATTCAAATAACTAGTTATCAAATTGCATATATAAAACAAGATTTTTGTGGATTAATTCCATCTCTAGTGAAGTGTTAAAGATAATAGATAACCAACACTAATTGACACGCAAGCAAATATAGGGAGCACATACCTTCAAAAAGTATGATCCCTTCCCACACATCTCCTTAGCATATATATTTGATACTTTATTTTTGGTTAGTTTTATTGAGTGTATACAACTACAACCATTGATTATAAAGTTATTTCATCAAACAATTATAACAATACAATGATTTATCAAATTTAATGGTTCTGTGTAGTCATTAATGTAAAATTATTTTATTAATTATTTTTTCTCTTCTTCAAAGAGTTTTGAATTAATATAACGTCTAATATTTTATTAATCATTTTTTCTCTTCTTCAAAGAGTTTTGAATCAATATAACGTCTAAATTTTTAAAAGTCTTTATTTCTGACATAATTGATTAAACTTCTTGAAACATAATATGATATACAAAACTTGAATATCAACCTCAAACACGGCAAAAAAAAATTTAATTACATAATAAATATTAAAATCCTCATCATTAAATTGAGATTTTAAAGTATAAAAAAGTATTATTTATGAAAATTTATTATTTCTATTAAAATATATATATATTGAATATAGTTTATTTTTTTTTGACTAATTCTTTTAAATATTTTATCAACTACTTACTTATGTCTATCAATTTTTTATTCCTAAAAAATTAATTAACTTTTTTTGTTTATTCTTATTCTCAAGTGTCAAGACTAAAGAGTCAGATTTATTCCAACACAGGAGGAACTCTCTCTCTCTCTCTCTAGAAATGGCAGCAGCGATTGGTTTGAACGGAGTAAAGGTGGGGACGACGTCGTCTCAGGCGTATCTGGAAGGGAAAGCAGTGAAAGAAACGAAAGCTCTGATGGCGGAACTTTGTCGACACTTCTACAGTTTGGGATGGGTTTCAGGAACTGGTGGCAGCCTCAGCATCAAAGTCCATGATGATTCCATTCCCAAACCTCAACAACTCATTCTCATGTCCCCTTCTGGTTCTTACTCTTTCATTTCTTCTCATTTTTATATATATAATTAGTATTTATGATAATTTGACACTACTGTTATTTAATTAATTTAAGATAAATTTAACAAAATATAAAGTTTAAATGTTAACACAAGTAATTGCATCGCCATAGCCTGTGAAGCTTAGACACCAGACACACGACACTGACTGTCAGCACAAGCACAAGTAATAATTTGATAAAAATGAATTAATTGAATGTGATATGTCGGACACCGAGACACATTTTTTAGAGCTTAGACATACTAGATGAGAGGTGTTATTTTGAACATCAATTTGAGACACTTAATTTGACAATTTTTTTAAATGGTTAATACAATTCGATTAATTGAACTCTATTGACTATCAATTTGAACATGATTAACCACAATTTTTAGGTGTTTAAATTTACATTTTCAGGTGTTCAAATTTACATGTAGCTGGAACACTGAAAATCTTGATTAATAACGTTTAAATTCGTGGTTTATAAAATTCAATCGATAGTTAATGAATTATCCAATTTCGATATATCCATTAGCCGCATATTAAACTGTGTTAACCACAGGTGTGAATTGGGTTAACCATTTAAAAAGTCGTAGAGTAAAATTTAGGCCTCTTTTACTTTGTGAAAACATTTTCTATTTTCATTTTCTAAAATTTGTGTTAGTTTTACTTGCTAATAAGGAGGTAAAGACTCTCTTGAAGTGAACAATTGTGAGAGAGATAAGTTGAAATGCTAACTACAGAAGATGATGCATTTCTAGAAATAATGAAAATAATCTTTTGGTATTTTCATTGTTTTCAAAGATGTAAACAATTGTTCATTTCAAATGAGTCCCTTATCTCGTTGTTAGTAAGTAAAACTAACACAAATTTCAAAAAATGAAAATAGAAAATGTTTTCACAAAGTAAATGGGACCAAGTCTGACATTCCGTATACTAGATCACCTTATTTATTTATTTATTTACTTTAATAATTATTGTTTTTTTTCTTTCATTTTTATTGATATAAAAATTTAAAAGATTGTAAAGTGTCAATGAAGTGTTTGACACAAGTGCTATTCTAGATTCTTCCCTGCTGTTGGGTGTTGTTTTTAATGTATATTGATTATGCTGGATTTCAATTCAAGATTGTTATCTATCTATATCACCAATTAGAAAACTGTGCTTTGCTCTCGTTTATTTAATGAAGCTGCGACATTCCAAACTCATATTGCAATATGGATTAATATTACTAGTTGGTTAAGAATTTGAGATGGTTTTTTCTGCAAGAGAAGATGAACATTGCTTTGATTCTTTTGTTTTCTGTATTTGCTGAAAAATATGTGCAGCTGTTCAAAAAGAAAGAATGGAACCAGAGGATATGTATGTGTTATCTCACAATGGGTCAGTTTTGTCTGCCCCATCTCCCAAACCTTACCCACATAAGCCTCCCAAGTGTACTGATTGTGATCCACTATTCATGAAGGTAAGTTTGGTTTCACATTCTATTAATTACTGTACTATCTTAGTCATGTAGAGTTTGATATCTCATTATTCTTTTGTGATTACATGTTGAAGTTATGAACTGAGAGAGATAACGAACTATGAATCTTAAATTCATTGTATCAAACGAACTAATGTAATTTACAACAGAGACGAGATTATATAGTTGCCGAAGTTAACTGATAAGTTAACAGAAATATAACTAACTATTGATACCACTAATAACTACAATTAACAGACTTAAGCTAATAGCAATGGTAACGGTAATACAATGTGACATGATCCACTATAGAGTATGCAACCTTAGTATTTTTAAGAGATGGTTTTATATGAACAATTTAGGTTTTTAGCTAACATCTAAAATATTTCAGTGGTGTTTCTTAGATTTTGGAGTAAGGGTCAACGGTATTGGATATTTGGACTTGTGATAGTATTAATTAATCGTAAGTCTGTAAAATTCAGTTGACAAGGGCTCGATAGTATACCAATGACTTGATTCACAATTGCTAAATGCTATAATACATTAATATCTGACTATCTGTATATATTCACTCCTAATAGGAAATAACTACCATTTTGCTATTGAATGGTGTGGCTATGAAATTTTTGTTTGGATATTGCTTTTGGGTCAAATATACTATTGGCTGATGTTAGAAACTCACAATTCTTGTGTTTTTTAATTTATTGTTTCTTGCATAAATTAGCAATTGATATATGTTTCTTTCCTTTCCCTTATAGGCATATGAAAAGCGTGATGCTGGGGCTGTTATTCATAGTCATGGGGTAGAATCTTGTCTCGTAACAATGATCACTCCTTTTTCAAAGGAATTTCGAGTAAGTATTTGTATATGGATGCCCTTTCGTTTTGCAATCTTTTGATGTCTTGAGAAAGACGCACATTCAAAATGCTGATACACAATTATTAATTGCCATCTATCTTTGAGTGGTTTTGAGATTGATTATAGAACATGCAGCTGAGTGCAAAAATATGCTCTTTGCTTGAGCATATGATTATTTGTGAAATGCTAAATTGCAACCAGGCAAACATTTACTGAAAGAGAAAGAGTCTCCTTATCATACTTAAAGAATTGAAAAGGAGAAAATATTAAAGTACTTGATAATATGACCCGTACTTGCATGAGACATCCTTCTTGGAGGTGTAATTAGTTCTCAAATTTGTTATCCTCTTGTTTTGAAAGTCTCTCTCTCCAGTCTCCAAAACTCAAGTTTTTAAGGAAAAAACATTGTGTGCCACTGAAAAGTAGTGAAATAATTAACAAACTGGAGAAAGTCTAAAGTAGAAAAATTGACATGTGATGAACATTTTGAAGATCACCTCTGTCCTCTTTGAATATGGTTACTGACCATTTTCTCAGTCATGGTAACTTTCTTGAAATTTTATGGCTTCTGTCTCGCATAAAGAAATTTATGCGGAGAATTGGGAAGTTTGAATCCGCTTCTAGTGCTGAAATAATTATGGACATTTGCTTGGTTGGGTGGGTTGGTGGAATAATGCATTTATATGTTCTGCTTACATAGGAATAATTTTAAACACATTATTTTGAATGAAGAATTTTTATATTTTCTTTGGGAGAGGATGAATGGAGAATTGGATATGGCACCTGCCAACCTGCTTCCTTTTGGCTTTGTCATGTTGTCTGTTACTATTTTTTCCTGATCATTTCAAGCACAGGATGGTGATATGTGTTGTTACAGCTTATAACATATTGCTCTGAGAAAACTTTTGAAATGGTTAATGTGCCTACTTCACATAGTATATCTTGCTCCATGCTTTTGTGTCTTCCTCCTATTCTCATTGGATTCTGGTTGTCTTCACAATTGCAGATTACTCACATGGAGATGATAAAAGGGATCAAGGGGCATGGTTATTATGATGAACTAGTGGTCCCCATAATCGATAACACGGCTCATGAACATCAACTCACTGAATCTTTTGCTAAAGCAGTATGTTTCCTTTAGATGGTTCTGCATGCATGTTACATTTATGCTGGGAACTCTATAATTTTCATGAACATTTTTTCAAATCATGTGCGATATAACTTGATTGTTCTATTTGTTCACAATTTGTAGATCGAAGACTACCCAAAAACAACTGCAGTGCTTGTTCGCAACCATGGGATATTTGTTTGGGGAGACTCATGGATCAGTGCTAAAACTCAGGTTTTTGATCTCCATAATCCCCAAGAAGATTGCAATAAAATTTATATAAGATGCCTATTTGTGTGCTCTGCATGGAGTTTTCATATAATATAATCTTAAGAGATAATCTAAGATACTTTAAGATAATTAATTAATACTATGAGAAAAACTAAGATACTCTAATATAATATTAAGATATTATAAGATACTTTCATATATTCAAACAATTATTACACTTTTAGTATGTTGATGATTTTTCTTCCAGTCTGAGTGTTATCATTACCTCTTTGATGCTGCTATCAAACTTCATCAAATGGGATTGGACTGGTCGACTCCAAATCATGGTCCGATACAAAGTGCAAGAAGGGGTTTAAGTATTGCTGGGGAATCAAATCTGTCAGTAAAGGCAAGGAAAGATAATGGTGGCAGTGATCCATTTCCAGTGAGTTCACATAATCCTCTTTTTTTAAAGCTTTTGAAAAATAAATTAGTGAGTATTCATATTCCTTAAATTCTTGAAACTAAGATCATCTATCCCTACCAGACTGATAATGCTGACATATCCTGCAGTTCTATCTTATAGTTTCCAATTAAATTTAATAATTTCAATTTTCAAATTATATATTGTAAATTACCCACTTTATTTGGATTGCAGCGTTGTGTTGTTCTTGACATTGAAGGAACTACTACTCCCATATCATTTGTTTCAGAGGTTCTCTTCCCATATGCCCGTGATAATGTTGGGAGGCATCTTTCTGCAACATACGATACCTCTGAAACTAAAGCTGACATCAAGTTGCTTCGCTCCCAAGTAAGATTTTATATGGCTGTATGGTTAAGGTATTTATATTCCTCCAGTTGGATTATATGGTAGGTCTTGAATGGTAGCAGTCTTGTAATGCGGAATGTTATGCCATATTGACACTGAAATGATATGTTGGAGATGAGAGTGGAATTTCAGTTGTCTTTTGAAGGACAAACATCCATGAATTTAAAAAACCTTGATGACAATGTTGTTTATCATGTTTATATCATTCAAATTTTCTTCAATTTAGCATCATTTATACTTGTTTTGGGGTTCATTAAAGGATAAAATAAGAGATAAACAAGAAAGTAGGACGTCGGCTCTAGAAAGGGGCTGCATTGTTATGAATCTCAACTCTCACCTAAAAAGTAAGGCTATAAAGCCTTGTGGTTACCCCACCAACTAGAACGGGCTTTTGGATGAACTCTCCTACTGAGCTTATGCTCATATTAAAGGGGCCTAATTGGTTTACGAAACACTTTTTTTCATTTATTGTTTTCACTTTTAGTTACAAAAGTCTCCTTGTTTTTAGTTTGTTTTCTGTTTTCAATTTGTATGGGAAACAAAAATCAAAATAATGAAAATGTTACCTTGCTTTCATTTTGTTTCATGCTTTAAGAATCTGTAAAGAAATTCGTGAAAACTAGATTCATCCTAAAGTTTCACATGTGAACTGTATGCTAATAATAGGGAAGTAGGGAAGCCAGGGACCAGCCCACATTCCTTAGTGTAATTTGTGTCCCAAGCAAAAGGATAACAAGCTTTCACCAATTGAGATATGGAGATCTTATTTATATCTTGCATTTAGATAATCTGGTGGGTTGACTTCTCTTTTGGTTCGATAACAGGTTGAAAGTGACCTTGAACAAGGGATTGCCAGTGCTGTACCTATCCCCTCAGATGATGCTGGGAAAGAGGAAGTTATTGCTGCTCTAGTTGCTAATGTGGATGCTATGATCAAAGCGGACAGAAAGATCACTGCATTAAAAGAGTTGCAGGTAGTTAAGCCTAATGTCGCAGACTTCTTTTATCTGTTGAATTCATATTTTATATATTACTGACAATTAGCTATGCAGGGTCATATATGGCAAACTGGTTATGCAAATAATGAATTGGAGGGAATCGTTTTTGATGATGTACCCGAAGCTCTAGAAAAGTGGAATGCCTTGGGCATAAAGGTTGTCTTTACTGGTTATATTAGCTCTATATCTCTTTTCGTTTCCCTTGTTAACTTTTTTAAAGATTGTTGCTACTTTTTTCATGTATTTTAACCCTAGGCATCTTTGATGCATAAGCAAGATGTCAATGTTTGGTACAAGGGTATAAGATGACCATATGTTGATATATGCCCTCTATAAAGGGCAGAAAGTGTGTGGCTGTGTGAGTACATGATGCCTTTCCATACCCAATAGAATTTAACCATTTTATTTGAATTTCCATTTATATTGTCTTACTTATACTCTTTCTATGTCAACTCTCCTCTTTCCATTGGTTTGGTCATAGGTGCCTACAGTGGGCCCCTGGGTTTGGACTGTCCCCACCGAAGCAAAATTCCTTTATAACACATGTTTAACACTTTCAGCCACCCATTACATTCTTATCTCTTTTATCTTACCATAAAACCATTCCTTTTCTCACTGTGTCACATGTAGACTCACCCATGGACCCACTAAACTGGCATCACATTCCTACTATCAAGTTACATAGGAAATACGCATAAAGATTTGGCCTGAAGAGACAGTTCAGCAATTATGACAGACAAGACAGAAATACCATAATGTGCATATATATATATATATATATAGTCTTAATTAAAATTTGGGTTTGGTTTAACTCAACCTTTACAAAACCATCTTGTAAGGTGAGAGATGTCTTCCATTTCTCGACATATTTTCAGGCCATATCTCATCTAACATGAGACTCTTAACACACCTTACTCACATCTCAAACTAGAGATCTGGAGCTTGATCTGGTGGCCCTATGCAAGTGGCCCAATCAATCTTGGAAAAACTCTGATATCATCTTAAAATTTGGGTTGGGCCTTACTCAACCCTTACAAAATCGACTTGTAAGGTGAAAGATGTCTCTCATTTATAAACAAATTTTCAGGTCATATCAACAGAAATTTTCAGGACTCTTAACATATTGAAATATGGTAAAATTATAAAAGACCACATGGTTATAATACCTATAAATTTAGTATAAAATTAATGTTTTATACAAATTCAAATGGATCTCTGTTATTTCTTTAATTTTAAAAATACTCAAATTTCTCTCTCGGGCGACATTTGTTGAGCGTATAGCAATTGTTATTTTCTGTTGGCCAAGAATGAAACAACTTGAGCAATCACATCATGTTATGTATGCAGTGTTTATCTAGTATTTGGAGAGCTTATTTTCTTGCCTTTCAATCACTATTTGTTATCTATATGCAACAGGTGTACATATATTCTAGTGGTAGCAGGTTGGCACAAAGGCTAATATTTGGAAAAACTAACTATGGGGACCTAAGAAAATTTCTCTCTGGTTTTTTTGATACCACAGTGGGGTAATGCCGTAATTCTGATATTGATGTTTTCCTTTGATGATTGTCTAAAGTTGCCTATATTCATGCAAAATTCTTTTGTAGGAACAAAAAAGAGACAAAAAGTTATGTTGAAATTTCTCAGTCACTTGGTGTTGACAAGCCATCAGATATTTTATTTGTCACCGATGTATATCAAGAAGCTACAGCTGCAAAGGCAGCAGGTATGAGCATTTTTTTCCAAATCTTAACCCATCATATATTTTGAGTTAAATTTTATCCACCACTTATAAAGCTTGTTACATTTTCTATAACCCTAGTTTCACATGATTATAGTGACTAAATTTTTTTACTTGCAATGCAGACAATATGCATTTAGTCCTTTATTTTAAACTTCAAGTTTAAATTATTTTTACTTATGGTAAACAAGAAAATGCCACATCATGATTTACATGAAATAGAAAACTGGCATCAAATTTGGTTCATAAATGCTGCAATAGTCTTTTTGAACTTAATTCACTTATACACCAATTGCACCTATGCACATTGGACCTAACTTAATATCACAAAACCAATTTGTATGACCAGGAGTGTCCAAGTTTTGTAAGCTCTTACTAGGTGCCCTCACTAGTCAATGTAGGACTTGGTTTTTTTCAGTACACCTTCACACGTTCAACACTAATGAACTTGGCGAGTGAACGAATCTAAGATACATTCTGATGCCATCTTAGATTTTGAGCTTAGTTCAAACTCACATAATCGACTTGCAGGATAGGAAGTTCCCAAACTTTATAAGCTCTTATTAGTTAGTATCTCTAGCCAATGTGAGACTTGAGTTTTTCACAATAGATTGCTTGCCTTTTGGGGCTAACTAACTGCCTGCCATAATCAAGATTTACCACCATGCACAAAGGCCAATGGTTATGAGTGAAACCCTCCATTTGGTATATGCTATAGGAGTTTTTCTGGCCTTCCCTTGAGATTCAATTTATATGAACTAAAGAAGAAACTGCTTACTTTGCCTGCACATCGGTTTGTCGACAATTATCTATGTTTCAGGTCTGGAGGTGATAATTTCTATTCGACCTGGAAATGGACCTCTCCCAGAAAATCATGGGTTCAAGACAGTCAAATCCTTCTCAGAGATCTAAGAGTAGTTGCAGTCATCCTTGATGATATTAAACATTATGATTATTAAAGGATATTGTAATGTCTACTTCTCGAAATGAAATAATGTATTTCGAATTTGTCCAAGTTTCAGATTTTCCTCGCCTATTTTCCAAAAATTAAAATATGGTTATGTTGCATGCATTTTCATTAGCATATTACTATATAAGGCACATTCATGTTCAGACGAGGCATTCTTACTAGCAAAAAGGATTTACTTGTGAGTAGGTTATGAGTCAAAACGATTTGTTATTGTTGATTATAAACATCTTTTTCTTTAAATTTCAGGTTATTATATTCTCAAAGTTATTATTTCAAATTTCTTTAGTTATAAGCTTTCTCTCCTAATTTCAATTATTTATATTTTCAAAATAATTTCACTGTACTCTCCCAACAAGTGCGAATGAAAGAACATTTGTTGAGAGAGGTTAGTCCCTTAAACGAATCTCCTTACCTCGAAAGATTAGTCTCAAGTTTTGACTAAGAATTTCTTGGACAGCAAAAAAAAAAAAGTATATATATATATATTGATAATGACTTTAATTTTTCTAAATAAAATTTTAATTAGTTTGAATTAGTCATACTTTAGTTTAGTCAAAACATCCTCTCTGTATAAAAGTTATCTTCTTATATCATAGAACATTTACACCACTTCAAAAATATTGTTATTTATATATGACTTTTTCTCTCCAGCCGTTTATCTTGAACTTTGAAGGAGTTATATTTTTATGGGGCATTAAATCATAAAGACTAGAAGGTGTATATTCAACAGCAAATTCAATTATTCAACCACACCAAAACAAAGCCCTTGTCAAATTAAAATAGGTACCTTACAAGCTTTTCATCCATGAACAAGTGTAGCATGTTTTATCATAGAACAAGACAACCCTCCAAAACATTGTTATCACCAACCCATTTTCCTTAAGACTATTTTGATCCTCCATTATTCCCACTTTCCCTTTTTCTACTTGCACCAAAAAATATTAAAAAAGAAAAATCTATTTTTTTTTGTCATTGCTACCTATTTCCACATATAACATGGAGTAGCAGACAACATGCCTAATTTCAAGTAACATTCAATTTGATTCATATGTATTCAATATAAAGTGCTTATTATATTTGCTTGAATAAGGAAAAGGTTTCCTTCTAAGCATGTGGTCATAGCAACTTGGTATTTTCACAAACCACCTTAATTAGCTCCTATCTTTGTCAAAAAAGTGGTGTCAGATATTTGAACTTTGAAAGTTGCATAAAAACTGGAAAAGAAAAAAAAAATTATATTGGCGGTTTTGTTGTTCAATGTATCACCAGCAATTTGGTCCAACCAAGATGTACCTAAATGACAAAGGAAAGTCTAAAAAGAAGAAAGAAAAAAGATAAAAGGGTGGTGGTCTTCACGTTTTCCCTGCTTTTGTAATTTACATGTAGTTTTCTTTTTCTATTTGGATTGGATGAGATGTAACCTTAAACAATCCCACATATTTAAACCGTCCGATAAAGATAAGACAATTTATAATTTAAAGTAAATTTTGAATTTTTTGAATTCTAAATTATTGAAATTAAAAAATATAGACCGTCTAATCTTATTTTAATGATCGAGATGTCTATGACTGCGTATACTTACAGAATTATAATCACACTCATATAATCATTTCTTTTTAGCCTCACTATCTCTTAGCATGATGATTGTAAACAAAAAGTCCCACTTTCTCTCTCTAATCTTCTCTCTTTGTCATTTTGTCAACCCTGCAATGCTACTCATTGAATCCAAGAAAATTTAAATGTATTAAACAAGAACAAAGGAGTGTGAAAAAGAAAACAAGAGAAAAGAAACATTTTTGGCTGGTTCATGATTATTATAAAATATAAATTGTTGGTAATCCCATAGAACATTGATTACTATGTTGTCTAAGTAAAGATTCTATGCAACTATGAAAGAGCACATAGAAAAAATAATGTTGTAAAATTCTGTTATGTCATTAGAGAAAGATTTTTCTTTAAGATAGATAAATTTCAATTCTTATCACATCATTGTATAGATACAAAATTTATTGTGAATCTCTACCTATATATATATGACCAAATACATTTTCAACACTAAAGATCTTTTGAGACCAAAGACATTTTCAATATGAAGTTCTTTTTCTTTTTCTCTAATGTGATTGGATCACAACTTCAAATTTTTGAAACTTTCAATTATAGATGCAAGATTTTGAAAAACGGATTTCGAATGACATAAGGTTTTTGATATCTTTGCAATTGTATCTTGACTGCAATTTCAACCGCATCTTTTGTGTTTGACCGTAATTTTTCATAATATGGTCACTGAATTAGATGTGATAACAAAAATTCAAACAACTAGTAACATTCTAGTGCTTTTTATTTTTTTCCTTTTAATTTTGCTGTCCTTGTTTCCATTCTCATATCACAACACCAAGATTTTTCTTTTAGCATGTTTTGAAATTTATGTCCATTGTGAGAATTTCCATGGTTTCATAAGGATAACTGTTCTGAACAATTTTAATGATCAACACAGACATAGATCCTCTAGTACAAAATACAATTTTTATGATCAACATCAACACACACATACATAGGTCCATTGTCTAGGTTGTAAGAAGTACAAGAAGTTGGTGTACTAAAATTATGCATAAACGTTTTGCACTTAAAAAAATGCAAAGAAAGAAAGTCTTTGCTTTACTTCTTGATCAGAAAGGGATATTGAAAACTGATACAGAAATTGTTTTTCTTCAAATAAGAGTGATGAAAACAAGAAAAAAAACCAAACTATTTTGTTAAAATATTATTCCTGATCAATAACTATTTTACCTATGGATTTCTCCTCATGCGCTGCACGGATTATCAATACTACTTATTAGACTAAAGTGGCATAACAAAGAAGATGGACCCCCTCAACCTTCACACCTTCTTGTTGGTGCATCTTTCTTTGATGATGACAACATAGTACATGGTTATGTTATGTCTTTCTGAAGACTGATTTTAAGTATTATGTGTCAATGTCCCTTCAAAGCTTCCTTAATTTTCTCAACAACAAAAAAAAAAATCCCTTTTTCTTCTCTTTGCCTTCTTTGGATTCTGTTAATCTCTGAACACAACTTCACATGTGGTTGGTGTGAAACATGATTCACACATACACAAACACTTTGTAAAAACCTCATTGATTATTCCTAAGATGTGATTTTATAATGAATTAAAGAGACATATCATCTTATGATTATTCCTAAGATGTGATTTTATACCAAAAATAAATAATAATTGAAGAACTATTCAAGGGATATCAAGAAAAACAAAATTCATTAGACAAAGAGACATTTTTTTCTTCTTCTTTCATTTATGGAAAAGGAAAATGATAGCAAATATTTGGAAGTTGAAAAAAAAAACATGAGTAATAAATAAGAAAAAAAAAAGGGTCTTACCATAATTTCATGGAAAGAAATCCACTTTTACAACAAATTAAAACCAAGCTATGTACCTTTTCTTGTTGGGCATTTGAAATCACTCAAATTTCAAAACCCATGTAGTAATTTCTCTCAATCTAAACAACCCACATAGCAAGTTACAATCTTTTACACAACAATCAATTCAAGAAGTTGATTGTGATGAAACTCTAGGAGAAGTAACAGGGAAAAGAGGCAAAAGCTGTGGCTCTGATTCTCTTGGTGTAGTAATTGGAGAGGGGTGCAAATAGAAACCCTTTTCAGCTATAGCTTTGTCTTCCTCTGATGAGTTTCCCAATGAAGGTGAGGATTTATCAAAAGGGTCATCATTCAATGGTGTTACAGGGCTAAGAGCAAGTGATGGAAAATCAAGCAAGCTTGGAGAGAGAATCTCTTGTTGTTGTTGTTGTTGTAATTTCCTTGGTGAAAATCCAGAATTGTTTGCTGCAAAATTTGGCATAAGGGTGTTTAACATGAGGACACTGTTCTTGAGACTGTTCCTTCTTTCATAAAGTTTGAAACTTTGCTTCTTTGGTGCTGTTTTGATTGGTGGGATGTTGAAGTTTCTTGATGATGATTGTGGTGGTTGTTGTTGCTGATGAAGTAGATCTTGTTGTTGATTAGGTTTTGTTGTTGGTTTTTCTGATGAACCTGTTAGCATTTGAACAACTTGTTTGAAAGTTGAAGTGTCTGCTTGAACAAAAGTTGTAGGGTAAGGGTTTGAATCAGATCTAGGGATTGTTGTTTTTGGAGTGAGAGGTGGTGTTTGAATTTGGATGCAATTGCTGTTACTGTTGCTGCTACTCATACAATTGCTTACATTGCTTTTTGGTGAGTTCATTGGAGATGGAGATGGATTCTCTCTCTCATGAAATCTTGAGGTGATTTCCATTGATGAGAGAGAGAGAGAAAGAAAGATGGTTTTTTTTTCTCTCTCTTTAAACTTAAAGTAACTAACAAATATCTGTTTTGAAAGAAAGAGAGGAAAAAAAATAAAGGGTTAGGGGTGGTTTGGGTGGAGATTGGAGAAAGAAATGTGAAAGAGTGAAAAACAAGGTTTTGAGGAAAGAATGAGGGATGGGGGGAGGGTGAGGGTTGCTTATTGTGACCTTGTTTTGTTTTGTTGTGCCTCTTCTCTTTCTATATACTATTTTCTTTTTCTTATGCTAATACTATTCAAACTTTTCATTTTCTAATCAAGGTGGTTGATATAGGTCTTTACAATTTTGTTTACAATAGTTGTGACTTATTTAGTTGGTGATTCATTAAGAGACAATCACCATTATAAAATTAAATTAATTGAGATTTTGAATTCAAATTTAGACTATAAAATATTTGGTTTAACAATGTCGATATTTTTAGGCGATTTAAGTTTTATTGTAATTCTCTTTAATATTAATAGAATAAGATGTAAATACTTTAAATAATGTTTTAAGTTTAAGTTTTGTGATAAAAAAAAGGTTAATATTCTCTTATTTTTGAGTTTGATTGAATATGATATCTAATATTCAATCATATAAAATCATGTCATTATTTATATATTTAATTAATTTTGAAATAATTTAAATTCAAAATAGATTTGACTTAAGTATACTGATATTCAATCAAACTTAAAAATACCTAAAAATTTACCTTAAAAAATATTATAATTGAGAAAGGAAGTTTCTTTAAAATAACTGGTCATATTCTTAAAAAAAAACTAGTCATCGACAAAAGTACTTAAATTCTTTTTTTAAAAAATAGTTAAATATTCACTTCAATAATAGGATTAAAAAATAGTAAAACAATACACTATCATTATAAATTAATTTTATATTAATATGCAACGAGAATCTATCATTTTTCTTTAAAAAATAATAGAATTCATCATTGTAACTTTTATAAGATGGTCCAGCTTTATGTTAAATAACAAAATTTTGAGAATGTACCACTTTGAAATTTTTGGGAGTTTGGATGGCTAGAGAAAAAAAATGCAATAAAACGGTTGAGTTTTTTTATTTTTTGGTTTTATAAAGACACAAAAAGCAAGAGAATTGGCAGAATTGGGAATTTTTAGCAATGAGAATACTGATTTGGTTTAGTCATAATTTTGGCGTTAAATATAAATGTGGCATTGACTTCAGAGCCAAACCGCAGAGACTATTGTATACTTTGATGGGATTGGTGATGAATAAGTTTTTCAATAAGAATACCCAATTATTCAGTCTTTGATTGTGGCTTTTCTTTGCTTTATTAAATGTTGTAGCAGGGCGTGCACATCACGCACCAATCATCTACTTCCTTGGTTTAATAACAGTGAGAGAATACTTCTGTCTCCTTTATTTAAATATGAGTTTTTAAGAGGTTTGTTAGTAAATTTAAAACTAAATTATATCGTTGTCTTTTAATTTAATTTCGATTAACGTTTTAATTTTTTATGTTTTTTTTTTATTTCGTCATTTATTATTTATTTGATATTGTTAAAGATGAAAATATGAGTTTATTTAAAGATTTAAATTATGAATTTGATGAAATTTGTATTATATTGAGGATGATAATTAATTTTATAGGTTTTGTTTGAAATTATTGATGAATTTTTGCACAAAAAAATGATAACATTGTTTATATTTTAAAACATAAAAGTTCAAATTGTCACTTAAAATTAAAATAAAGGACCAAATTGGAAAAAAAAAAATAAATGACTAAAACGTTAACTGGAATTAAATTAAGGGACCACAGATACAATTTAACCTAAATTAAAAATATAAAATATTTACGTGTCATAAAAGATTATATTAATACATTAAAAATAAAAAATTTGTATTAAAAATGTATATTTTTTCTTTAAAAATTGTATATTTTATTTTTAAGATATATTTACTGTTTAGAAAATCTTTAACATGTGTCATTAAGATATATATTAGTATGATCCTTTTTTATAGATGAAAACAAAATTTTGATTTTTAAATATTTAAACGTACAATTTTTACTATACTTTCAAAAGAATGCTTCTATATTTGTATTCTTATAAAAAAGAGACAAAAGATTTTCAAAAGTCTTATATTTAGAGATGAATGCGATATTTTTTTTAGTTGATAATTATCCTTATCAATTACTTCCTTTGGTCAAATGTAATATAAGCTAAAATGAGTCAAACAAAGTTGATCTATTTGGTTCAATTCATTCATTTTTGTTTATATTTGATATTAGAGTAGTATTGATGTGTATATATATTTTGGTACAGAGAGAGGGCATTGGCCCATCAAGAAAGAAAACAAAAACTACAAAACTAGCCAATATTCCTACACATGCAAGTTCTAAAGACATCGTCAAAAATAACTTTGCGAAGATCACTAAGGGGTTCTCCATAATAAAACAATTGGATGAGTCCAAAGAAAAATTAAAGGTAGCAAGTCAGTCAGCATATATGTTTCCCTCCCTCCATGTATGAAGAATCTGGACCTACCAATCATGATTCAAAAGTTTATGAATGCGTTGCACCGAAATCGGAACATTTCCACTAAACTTACAATTGTATAACTCATATCTATAAGGATTTTTGAGTCATTCTCCACAATGAGCTGCAAAATGTGTTCTCTCCAAGCCAACTCTAAACTAATGTGCATGCCTCATATTTCAACCTGAAGAGCATCACAAGCTCCAATCTTCTTGATGTAGCCCTTGATCCATCTCTCGTCTGAGTTACGAAGAAAACCATCACACATTGACGCTTCTCCATTCTTCCAGCTAAGCTAAGACACTGTTTCTTCCAACCGTTGAGCCTATTTTAGATGTTGTTGACAGTATGACTGAAATACCCTCTAGTGGGTTTGCCCACAACAATGTTGGCCCCGCAAGTACCTATCCACGCTATTAGCATGGGAGAATTCCTATGTGTTGAAGAATAACATCTCTGCGATGACCATCAACATTTTGGGAGAAAAAAAATATGTTTTTTGGTTATTAATTTTTTTCTCTGGTGCTTGGCAGAAAAGATCTAAACAATGCATAACACAATAGGCTTGCTCAATAAAAGCTTCTTCAAAAAGAAGATGAGAGATTTGAGGACCATACCTACCTGCACGCATTGGTTTCCAATATTTAGCTTCGACCTAATTTGCAATAATATGGAAAACCTTTTCTATGCAAATGACACAAATATATGGCGAAAAAAGACCCCCTTGTCTAATACCCCTAGAGGGATTAAAGATTTTCGTCTTCTCGTCATTCCATATGACTTTGAAGTATTAGTTAAATAATACAATTAGAAAAATAATTAATATTATATTAAAAATTAATAAGACTTATCTATTTTAGAACAAATTTATTTTACAAATAGATTACTTATTGTAAGGGGAAAGAATATTTGGAATAGTTAGTAGCCATATGTTTAGTTACTCTAATAAACAATTGTTTTAGTCATAAATATATACGAGCTCTATTATTTCTTAAAGAAAAAGCATCACTCTATTTTAAAAATATATAAGTCTGTTTCTTATTACTTTATAAATTAATCAATAAAATACACATTCTTCGAGAATTAAATTAATTAATCAATGAAAGGTATATTTAAATGCTAAATTAATTAAAAATATACATATAGATATATTCATTCATTTACGTACAATATTACAAATGAAGTTTGCAACCTTCCCACCTCAGACCGCATGCATACAAATAAAATGACAATAGATATTCATTCAAATCGTGACAAATTATAAGAGGATGATGAATTTTTTATGAGAGTTCAAAGTTTGAAAACCAGACAATTCAATCTTATTTCGATCTTAAACTATATTTTTGAAGTATTGTCTGGTTTGGAGTCTTGAATATTTTACAATTTTGTTCTCAAAAGAGTTTCAATGGATATATGAGTATAGATGTCTACTTTGAGTTCTTGTGTGTAAATCTAGAATGATGTTGCTTCTATTGTGCGAGTAAAAGTGATGGCGTACGAGATTAAGCTATTTTATCCTCATTCCTTCCATTATTTGGCCCCATCCTTTGGGGAATTGGATTAAAATCAATTGTGATGGTGCAAAAATGCAACCTTTAGGCCTCGTTTCTTGTGGCGGTGTCATTCGTGATAATAATGTGTGTTTGTGTTTACTTTCCCATGCATCTTGGGGATATATTTGATGATATGTGACGAACGTTGGAGCATCTCTCATGGCCTTATGGGGCTAGATAGAGAGAATTTCAACAAATTATAGTGGAAAGTGATTCACTCTTAACCATTCGTATGCCAAAATATGGGGTTAGTGTTTCTAGTACTTATCATCATCTTCTGGAAAATATTAGATGTATATGGTCTCCTTCTTAAGTCATTTGTTGGCATCATGTCTTCCGTGAAACAAATTAAGATGTAGATACTCTAGCTAAACTTGGTTATCATCAGTTACTTCCCTTTAACATTTTCAATGTGGTTCCTTATTTTCTATCTCCCCTCATTATGAGAGATGTTATTTGTGTTATCATCCCTATAAGTTTTTATGTTGTTTTGCCTCCTTTTAATCATAAAAAACTATCCTTAACCTTGATTTATAAGCAATGTAATTTTTTTTTGGTGTACCGAAATAATAACCTCTCAGTCAAGGTTAAGGGACTATAAAGTGTGTCAACTCTCGTGTGTGGATTAGATCTTTGTTCCCCACAGACGGTGTCAAACGACCAGAGATCGGATCGTGGTAGTTGTCAAAGGGTGACAATCACATTGGAGTACACCTGCTATGGTTTTTGGCGCAGTAAATGCATTCCAACGTAGTGAAATGCAAAGAGTAAGAGGTAATTGTGTGATAACATACCTGACACCCCCTAATCGTTCCATTCATATAGGAAAGCAATAGAGGATTTTGGCAGAAAATATTGTTGGCGGTTACCGCAAATCTAATATGAAATGTAGAAGCTCGTTGGATTTATCCAACGACGTTTTGAACAAGTCTCGTTCGTTTAATCGTAATTCAATAGATGAGATTAGAGGTGTCCATATTCAAATAAATTCAAAACCAAACTATAATTCTATTCAAAAAAATTGAAAACCGTGCAGAATCAAATACTATTTGACGTGTTTGATCTCTTTTTGTTAAAACCAATTGAATTAAATTTGAGATTTATTTCCAAAATCGAACCAAAACATATGCATAAATTTTAAAACTTATTTTTTATTAGTGTGAGATATAACATTAATATAATTTTTTTTTATTTTTTAAAGAATACTTTTATTTATTTATTTTACTGTTTCATATATTTCATTTAGTATATTTACTAAATATTTGTGTTACTTTAGTATATTAATTAGTTTTAATTTAATCTATTTCCTAAGATTAATTTTAGTATATTCTTACTTTTTTTTACACAAATATGTTACTTTATTATTGCTTTTCAATATTAATATTAATATAATTTGTTTCAATTGTAATTTAGATCAACTGAAAACTGATTCAATTATACCATAATTAATTGAATTGGATCAATTTAAAAAAAGTAATAATCTAAATCAAATTAAATTACATATATTTTAATCTTTAAACTAAATAATATTTTGCTCAAAACTGATTCAAACGGTGGTGCAAACCTTTCTAGATGCAATCACATTATATTAGTGTTGTATTTTTTGACTGCGTAAATTTTGGATCTAGAAAATGCTTGTAGTGTAGGCAAAATCTTTCAAGCACGAAAAGAGTCAAAGTTTTGGTTATTGTCTATTGGCTTCCAAGACAGGAATTTAGACATATCTTATCTCATTGTTAATGTAGCAAAGTCACGAGTTGACGATCTTTTTAGAGACCACTTTTGGTGCGATTTAATGTAATTGGCAAATCCTTTAATCTTCTTTTCTTTTAAAACAGTAAATATTCTACTTCAGTGCTCATCAAGATATAATAGCTTTCAACTCATTTTTAATGTTTCATGGTATAAACTTTTTAACTTTGATCAGAATAAAATTTTGTTAATATTAAAGTTTTGATTTATGTATATTAATTTATTTTTAGAGTATTTTATAATAGAAATAGCATAACTTTAGAATCCGTTAGGTTTGAGGGGGAATGAATGTGACAAATTTAATATAAATTTATAATCATTAGATTAGATATGTATGTAGAATTTAACACAAATTTATAATTATTAGATATCTTATTGAGACTTATAAAAATTAACGGTATTCAATTAAAGTTTATAAACTGTTAATTTTGATGTATTTCAATACTATGAAATAATTTTAAATTTGTATAAAATTTTATATGTATGATCTATATGATATAAACTCAATTCAAACTAAAAAAAATTAGAAAAATAAATAAATTTAAGAAAAATTGAACGAAGTTAGAATAAGAGGATCCAAATCCGAAAGTAAAAGAAGAGAAGTAAAATCATTTTTAAACCAATTTTAGCTTCTTTCAAAAAGTAGAGATAATATGTATAAAATTTGCACTTAAATATCTTTTATTTATAGGATCTTAATTAATTATACTAAATGCGGTGCCAATTAAATGCTCAAGACAATCTCAAGTTCTTTTTCTTCTTACAAATAGAGTATCGACACATAAATTATGTGATTTATTATTATTTTGCTATCAATAATTTATCTTCACAATTACATTTTAAAAGTTTGTATTTAATAAATTTGGGGGTGCCTTTGAATTTCTACCGAACATAACGTCATATTTTTCTATGTGTTTAATACTATTTTCTTTTCTTCGTTTGTTATTTTATATTTGTTGTGTTAAATTAAGGGGTAGTCCTTAGAAATAGGTTCCACTAAATTATTTATTGTGTTAAAGAAAATTAAAAAAAATTATCAAAATTATAGTTGTTTGTTATCATAAAAAGAGAGAGATTATACGAACTAGATAACTTCGAGAACAATATAATCTTTGATATTTCATTGATAACAAATAGAAGAGAATAATTTATCTTATGAGGTTTGATGAAGGATCTAGATAGTATATCCTCTAATAGGAAATTAAGGAAAGAAAAGAAAAGATGAAAAGAAAAAAAAGAAAAGAGAAGAAGATCATTTGATGCTTATCATATAAACGACATGAGTAGTACATATTGAGTCACTGACAAAAGCTAGCCCTTTTAGTATTCATCACCTGATAACGAATGAGTAGCATAAATGAAGCTAGTCACACTGAAGACCAATACTGTTTGAAGTTTACTATCTATCAACATAAGAGTAAAACACTGAACAGGTCATAGAAGAAAACTCATTCTGACATTTAACGTCTACTTACTCAAGTGAAGCACAAAAGACAATTTGGTACGAATAACCATTTCGCACTTGGAAAGCTCTCAATGTGATATCTAATAAGCTCGCAACACAAAAACAACATCAGAATTAGCTTCCATCTAAACGAAGAAGTCATCGAAGACAAAAATAATGAAGAAGTCTGAGCATGAAGATCAAGAAGAACTTTTGAAGACTCAACTATCTCTATGCAACAACCCTAAATGTGGCCATCAACTTAATGTCAAAGTTCCATCCCTATTTAACTCACTTCTATCCTTAAGTTGAAGTTCATGAAAATAGTGATACTTCATCTTTAGAGAGAAATCTAAAAAGAGACCACAATTCAAGACTCAAATTTATATATCCTCTCAATGAGAGTAAATAATCTTGTAAATCATCTAAGAAGAAAATGAATATTTCTATACTTCTATAGTCAATATATATATCCATGGTTAAAATCTCTAGTTCCATTACTATTCATCTCTCAATGGTCAAACAATCCCTAAATTCAATTCAATAATGATCAATCAACGAAAAATATTAATAATAGACCGAAACTAAATAAAAAAACATCTATAACATAAATCATATGATAGATTCAAAGATACTAAAAATTTGCATAAGATGAAAAGTCATTAAAAGAAGAATAAATGATATTGTTTGCTTCTACTCATGAAAGAAACCAATACTTCTTTCCAAACCAATTTTTACTATTATTAAATACATCAAAAATAAATTAACTATTTTTTTAAATAAAAAAAAATATTACAATGAAAGAAAACCAAGTCTTCGTTCCACCTACAAACTAAAATTAAAATCAAAATGTCTCAATCCTGCCAAGACTCTTACCCACCAAGAAGTTTCCTACATAATCTCATTCTCTCTAAGTCTGCCAAACATTTACCTGATCATATTACTCATTTGTCCATGTACAAATGAATATAATGGTGATACCAATCAATCTAATTTGTTATTTGATCAACATGTTTTAGTTTCCTAATCAAAATTTTGATGAGCAACAAAAATTCAAATATTCTCACTAAATAATTGATTTTTTTAAAGTAAAAAAGTAGAGTGGAAAAAGGTCCTACCGGGAGTTGAACCCAGGTCGCTGGATTCAAAGTCCAGAGTGCTAACCACTACACCATAGAACCTTCACACTATATAAGTGAAATTGATTTGAAGAGTTGAAATCTAACATATTTTTGTTCATACATAGTACTTCATATGCAAAATATGGAATTTAACTTCCTAAGGTATACCATAAAAAAGCACAAAAAATTGATCAGGATTATACTTAATTGACTTATGGATGAGGATTAAACTTAATTGACTTTACATCACTTGAACTTCATGTAGTAAGAGAAATTTACAAGTTCGAGAGAGATTATTATTTTTAATTTTTAATTGATGAAAGAGGTGGAGAAAAAATCACGAGCCTCATGGAATTTGCCCAACAATATGGACTGGCCTACCAAGAATGTCAAACTTTTCGGCATAACCTTGTCGAGATTGGAAAACTAATCATTGTTTTATTCCTTATTTTATTTATTTATATTATTATGGGAATGATCAATTCACATCATACATTTGATAAAATCTAAGAAAATTTTCTCAATTTTTTTTTTTTAATAAAAAACAAGAGGAATTGATCAACAAAAATTCACATCATACATTATATAACTTATATGGTGTGGAAAAAAATACACATCCTTATATCTGCAAGTTTAAAAAAATATTGTATCCGTATTTTTATGGATATCAACTTTAATATATGTATCCTTACTATTTTGATACCTACGTGTCTGTAGTCATATTCATTATCCGCACTTTAACTAAAACAGATCAATAAATAATCATTATTGTTGTGATTAAATTTAAAAATTATCCAAATATCTTAAATTCAAATCATAAAGTATTACAAACCAAAATATTTTCTAACTCAAAATATCCAAAACATTTCAAATGAGCACACATTACAATAAATATGCAAACATCCAGATTAATATTTTATGAAGTTGCAAGTCTTGGAAAGTATTCTCAAAGATCCTCAAAAAAAATAATATGTATATTATATTAGTCAAGTATAATTATTAAGTCACAATTAATAACATAAAAGTCTTAGTTATAAAGTCACAATTATTTACCTCTTCATCATAATCAGATTTTTGAAAAATTTGTAAACGTTTATCTTTTGATTCTAAATATTGTAGTGGTCCAATAATATCGTTAGATGTTAAAATATAAAAGAAAATAAATAGTTAAACTAAACTCAAAAATAGTAAATAATATATTTATATAAGTGCGGGTGCGGGGTGGGTACTATAGTACTTGTACTCACACCCATACCAGCACAAACTTTGCGGATAATTACCTGTTTCCATATTTATTATGCGGATTTTTATCATACTCATTGTGATATTTTTTATGAATTTCCATTGAGTATGCATCTAGTTGTCATCTCTATCTAGAAGAGTAGATAGATATAAATGTGTATTTTGGATATACATTATGGTGGTATGAAATACAATTTAATTGAAAAGAGTACTTTTAAATAGATATCTGTACTTTAAAAGATTAATCATCTATTTTCAAGAGAGGGTTTTCGTGCGCACTAAAAAGGCATATATTAATGTTTTGCATTTATAAAATTTATAATGTTATATACTCTAAAAGATTGTGTTAGATATTAAAATACAACTTAACTTTATTAACTTGTTAATTTATTTGTCTATTTACAAAAGTCTAACGGTGAGTGATGTAGACTTTTATAAGTAAACTTTTAAATAAACTTTGATAAAGGCCAAAATTTAATAATAGGCCTTTGACAAGTAATAAGTCAGGCTCAGGCCTAACATTTTTAATGTACATCACACACATGTCTTGCAAAACATATTTTCACCTTTACTAATGATTAGACTTAAGTGATTAACGAATTTCGATTAAAGACGAATCATTTAATAGAATCTAAGTTTGAATTATGACTAAAACAATTACTACTTCATTTCAAAATATAAGCAAAATTTAATTATCGAAAATTGATATATTTTGTTATAAAATACATCAATTTTCCTTAATTAAATTTGTTAATATTTTGAGACGGAGAGAATTTTTATCGGACTTTATTTATCTATCGAATATATCAATTTGTATAACTCCATTATTTTAGAAATAAGAGGGTTACAATCGTAAAACCGCTCAACACACATGCTTAATATGTAGCTAGCAGTTATATATGCAGTTACATATGTGAGGCTTAAACCGGCCTGACATATTTAAATTGTAAATTTGGAATGAGGAACACTTGTGTAATTACAACTCTAAATAAAAAATATTTAAACACATAAATGAGAAAGAAAAAAAAAAGAATAACACATATTTTAAAATAAATAGATTATATATATTTATATGTGTCAGCCCAACATATATCTTAAAACTTCAACGTAATTAAGGATTCTCACTAAAGTTGTCACCTACTATTCCTCCTCCTAAGCATATGAACCACCATTGTGACACCTAATACTTATATTGTTAATGTTCCTATAGTCAAGCCGGCCAATTAACTTTTTCTTATTGCTTTTGCCTAATTTTCGTGAATCCATCTTTGTTAATTTATTGCATTTGACATGATGAAATAGTTCACAACTCACAAAATAGATGTGTTTTTTTTGTTGATAAAAACTAATAGATGTGTTTTGACCAATAGGCATTGGACACATTAATATGAAAGTAGCACATGGCAGTATTTATGAAGATAAATAAATACCTAAAGGTTTGATAAAGTTATGGCATCATGAAATATTTTTAATTGTTGTGTCTTTCAAGGTTATTAGATGGTCTTGGGATGTATAAATCTATATCACACCACTGACTCATTTATGTGTGTAACTAAAAATATTAGCTACAATTAATTGAATTGATAAGAAATTGACTCATAAGATAAGATAGAGAACTAAATAAAAATATGATATAATATATTTATCTTATTATCATATGTTTGTTGAATAAAAAAAATTTATCATGAGTTTGAGGTAAACAAAATAATAATATTATTTTATAATATCATACTTTTTATACAAACTTTTCATAATATTAATATAACATTTAAATGATTAAATTACCTTCGTGAAACAATTATATATTTTTTCTAAATTAATTTTTAAATAAATTAACAAAAATAGTAAAAAAATATTAACACTATTAAATAAACAATTTAATTTCAAAAAAATTACAATCAAATAATTCTAATATATATGTTAGATATATAAATAAATGGCAAAACTACACTTACAAAAAAAAATATTTAATGTTAACAATTTTAATTAATATTCATATTTTCTTTTTGTAATTTTTAAAGATAATTTATTTCTTTTTATATATTCTATATCAATTGGTTTCAAAATTTTTAGATTATATAAATTGAAAAATTATTTGTGATAAAATCATACATATTTTTAAAATTATTATTTTTTAATTTAATATCAAATCCTTTCTTATTTTTATTTTATCGGATTTCAATTTTTTATATTTTAAATTATACATATATTATAGAGATAAATCAGTAAATTATTTTTTGTCGTATCTTACTAGGTTTCTAACTCAATTCAAAGTTAAAGATAAAATTTTTAACTAAAAAAACATGATATAATAAATTTTAAAATTAATTTATTATATCATATTTTATCAAACATTAAATTGAAACAAAATATAATATAATTATTATGTTTTGTCTCTTATCTTATCCACGAAACCGGTCATTAAGGTCTACCTTCACCATCATGAGCCAAAAACAAAATTCATTTGTAACCAAAAAAACTAAAAGCACTGGCCAGATACAAATGATAATAGACCTTTTAACTACTACATCATTTCAAAAGTTTCTAGTAGCATTTAAATTTGATCCATAAAATGAAAGTGTTAATAAGAAAAATATATATAATTTACTATTTAGATTAAAAAAAATCATTTATTATGAAGACATTATACCTAGGAGAGCAAGTAGTCTATTTACACTTCTGCAAGGGTATTGTTCTTCTAACACAAATTGAAGCTTGAAACTGACTCATGTAAGAATAAGGTGCTTGATTATGAAGATTTGTTTTTATTTTTTGGTTTCTATAGTGATAAACAAACACAAGACAAAATTTCTTATTGTAACCAAATGTGCTGATTCCATTAATATTGTCATTGTTTGATGATCAATTTGAAACTAGTAACACGAGTTCTCCAATCATATGTCTCCAACACTAGAGTTGAGGAACCAAAAAAAAAAAATAATGGGTCATTTTCAAAAGAATAGATCATGACTTGACTTTAGTATTGGTCTCTTTTGTTGATCAAGATATCTCATTAGTTTTGGTATTGCGCTTTGTCATCTTATTCATTGCTAGTCATTCATCAATGCCTACTCATTTCCCACTTGAAGGTGGACATGGTATCTCACTTTCTCCCTCATTCTTGACACTTAAACTCTCACTCATTTTAGTATCTCATCAAACCCTTTTGGGAGACTGATTCCATACAAAAAAATTTATATGTTTGGTTCTCTTGTTATCATTCATGAACTTCATTTATTTCCTAATACCATAAACTCTTTTTCATTAGTTCTAGGTTAGACTATAAGATCATGCCAACACAAATATTTTTGGGAGTGAGCAATCATTTGGGTCCTTGTTAATATTTGAATATATTAAAGTTATGCATATCTTTAAATTAATGTGTCTTTTGTTACTTAATTCAATTATCAAATGTATTTTATTTAGTTTGGTCATTATATGCGTCTTTCATTTATCAATTTAGTGTATAAAATTACTAATTACAATTGATAGACTGAGAGGTGGTTTTAAAATTTTGATATATTTTGAGGGTACAATGACATTATTGTTTAATGCATTTAGGATGACTATTACTATTTTCTTTCCACGCCACTTATATTTCCTTTGATGAGAATTCAATGCATCTGATTACAATCATAGCAATTACGTTTCTTATTAGTCACTTAAGCCAGTAATTAATAAATTCATAAATAATTTTGCATAACATAGGGAGTTTTAAAAGGGATTCCACAATCATAATAATGATTATACATTTAAAAGGTAATAAAACAATTCATGAAAGCAGTGACTTTGTCTTATTGGCATTTGGTCCCCCCACCTCAATCTTTTTCAATGCAAATACTAATATAATTCAGAATTTGATTCCCCTTTCTTTTTTTTTCTTTTCAAGATTTTTTAAAGTGTGGAAAGAACAATTTAAACAACTTAATCAAGTGGACAATGGATATGAAACTACACATTACCAAGAATGAAATTAGTCATGGAATCCCATAAGTGCTCCTCCTTGCAGAACAGAACTGATTCAAATGAACAATTAAGGGGTGATTAAATAAATCTATATTAATAAGATTATAATTAGTGACTGGAGGAAGTTTTATGGAATAAATCTAAAGACACATTGAATATAATGGACCGTTGAAACTACAAATTTGTCATAAAGCATATATTTTGGAGTGCAAGATACTTCTAAAAAAATGGTACATAATATAATATCTCAACATAGTGGAAGATATTAGTCTTCTACAATGTCACGAATTATAATTTGAATTTTTTTGAGAGAGACATATGCATTTAATCATTTAGTATTCAATTCATTCCATTCAACAAATTATGTTCTACGAAAAAACTTAATGTTTGTTGTAACGTCCTATAAATCAAAAATTATATATAATTAGAATTACAAAAAGAGAGTCATTAATCATTTTAATATATCCTGATGTGAAATAAAATATTGTTAAAGAAAAGTTAAAAATTACGTAAACATTGAAAAGCGGCAATAACATATAAAATTAACAATAACATTCATTCACCAATTTTTTTTTTTTGCAACGAATTAACATCCATCCACCTAAAAATAAGTGAACCAAGGTGAAACTTAAATTTATAGCAATCAAAAAAGCTAAAAGTCCAATTTAAGTTAGGACATGAGAGAATATTGTAACATAATAAATTAATATTTTATTTAAAATTACTTTAATATTTTTTTGTTATACAATTTTTTATTTTTTTAAATCTTTTAAATATACAATTTTTTTTTAATATATATATATATATAAATAATTTGATGTTCTAAATATTTGAACTCTCTCAGTCGTTTTTTCCGTACACATTAAAATACGTATATAACTAATAAATTGCAAATAAAATAAGAAACTAATTGATTAATACTTCTTCTGTCCAAAATTAATTAATATAAACCAAATTAACTCATATTTTTTAAAATAAAATATAATTAAAATTTAATAACTTATCTCTTGGTTAATATATATATATATATATATATATAAACTACCCCTAATTTAACGTAATTTTTACATTTTTAATGACTTAATTTATTTGTCATAAAAAATAACATAAACAATAAATTTATTTTTTTATTAGAATTACACAAATTAAATATGATTCAATTAAAATTACGATTTTTTGGACAAAATATACATGTAAATTATTTTTCCTAAAGAATTGATTAGTCTTCCACTAAGAGGTATCCCTCACATCTCTCCAAGACTCGACTTGAAAACTTAAATGTTTTTGCTAAGATATACCCATTGAGTTAATATTAATATGTATTACAATAAATTTAAAAATGTATTCAACATGCTAATTTTTTAAATCAATATTCAACATATTAATTTGATAAATAAAATACTAATATATGAAGCATGCTTTAATTAATATTCTTATGATTCGGTCTGAACTTTATGTGCAGGTGCATGCTAGTGACGTAATATTGTTGCAATACACTATATTCTTTTAATTTTTTTTAAGCACACTGTACTTTTTTCTTAAATTATATTTTTTTAGATGTCTTTTATCAAATGTGTGTTTTGCGAATTTATTTTTGGAGGGGGAGGGTTTTAAATGATTAAATTTATATTTTGATATATATATTTAATATTTTTTAAAAATTAAAAGAACAATTGATATTATATACTCATTGTTAAGACAAACTCTCAAATTAAGTTTTGATGAAAATAAACAAAGATTAATTAAGAATATTAATTCTGATTCTAAAATGTTATGTTAATTTAATCTGTGCTCTTGAGTGTTTTTATTAAAGATAGGAACCAAGCAAAACAAATAAATCAGATCAAAAACAAATAAAACAGTCATGATCATAAACTGTACAAAACAGAGAAAGATCAGCAGAATCAAGAATGATTGTCACAGCCACTTCACCAATCTTTCTCCAACACTTTTACATTGATTCTACCTTAATCATTTATACCAATTTCATCAGTACATGGCAAGGAACATATATGAATCATTTTTACTCAAAACAGTTATCAAATCAATAAGATAAATCATCATGAATCTAAGCATGTTAAAGACGGACTGCAACTTTCTCGAGTCTGGAACTGTCAAGAAAGTTGAACAAAACTGAACTTCAAGATTGATTATAAGTCCTCAGATTGTCCAGAAGACTATCAGACCACATTGATCATCTTTCTCCACTTTTAATCAACTTTCTCCGTTTTTAAGAAGAACAATCTCTATTTCTGCAGAAGAAGACTTCTCAGTTCTGCAGAAAATTATTCACTCATTTCCAATCAGTTTTGGATCAAATCAAGTGTCCAGACCAAAGCCCAATTATCATCAAGTATTATCAAAGCTTAATGGGTCATTAAGCGCGCAGGAAGCTTGTGCGAAATTAAGCAAAACGGCCCAAACAACAAAGCCCAAAACTGTCACATGAATGGTGCATTTTGTCAACAGATTCGTTGCTTCTGTCAGAAGAAAAACAGAGCACTACCAACAGCTCTTTCTGACCAGAATTAATTGCTCAAATCATCTATAAAAGGAAGGCAAATTCGCAAGCATTATTTAGAACTTCAAGTGCCAAGTATTCTCATTAAATCACATTCACTTGCATTCTTGAAGCTATCTCATTCACAAAAGAAATCAGGCTGAAATCGTTTCATACTTATAGATCATATTACTGAGTTCTTAATTCTGATTTTATTCTCAAACAAGAGTTGAGCATAATCAGTTTCAACCAATTCTTTAAATCATTATTGTAAACTCATAACTATAAGGATTGTTTATAGTTTGAGGTTGATTAAAAAGAGTTAACTGTAAAATCCTAGCAGATTAGTTAGGTGACTTGATTGAATCCTTTCTGGGTGAAAAGGAAGTGTAGTTACAGATCAAGGTTGATCTTTAACTGTGTTATCAGATGATTGTTCTCTGTTCTTTGAATACTTAGTGAAAATCTCACAGTTGTGAGGACTGGACGTAGCCCACGTTAGGTGAACCAAGATATATCTTTGTATGATATCTCTTCCTTATCTCTATTTACATTCAGTTATTGTTATTGTCAAAGTTAAATAGAGAAACTAAAAACTGTGATTTTAACTAATCAAGAACGTTTTGCGTTTTCTGTTTCAAAACCAAGAACGTTCTCCGTTTCTGTTTTCATAACCAAGATCATTCTTGAGTTGTTTTTCTTAAGTTTTTAACAGGAAATTTTAAATAGGCAAGATTACAATTCAAACCCCCTTCTTTGTAACTTGACATTGCTACTTCACTCATTTATTATGTTTTTTTTTTATTTTTTAAAATATCAAATACATATCAAAATATAGATTTAGTCTTTCAAAATATTTCTCTCTAAACCTTTTAAAATCCAACTAGCAAAGAGAACTTATAAAAAAAGTGTGAAACCTTACTTATAGGACTCAAAGAAAGTAATACTTCAAAACTATAGTGTAAGGTAAAAAAAAAAAATCAAATTTATGTCATGTTAAAGGACTAAAAGATCATTTAGCCTCTCGATTGAACGACTACTGATTTGATACACCAAAAAATCTACATTACTTAAAATTCGAGACTATGATTTATAAAAAATACTATCAAAACGTCTTTCATCAAAAATAAAACTATGACACTTTACAAATAAAATCCAAAGCCGACAATTCTACGAAAATATGATTTGAAGTCGGACCACATTTCTATCATGGTAATGGTTCAATTGATGAAATATGTCATTCAAGGCGTACTAACGTGTATAACTTTAGTATTTATATTTGGCAAATTACTCTTCTTAAGAATGTGGATACTAGATACATAGATCATAAACTTCATTTGGTCGACGTGTCAGGGACAATAGAAATTTGGATAATGTTGATTGGTCTAAAGTCTTCTAACCTTTTGTGAAGGTCGTTTGGGTCTCAATCTTTTAGAGTCGTCAATGAATCTGTTATGTTAAAACTCACTTTTGATTGGTTAGCATCTCAAGACTGAACAATTTTTTAAAAGCTAAATTTATAAAGAAAATTATTTCTGTTGTCTATCGTGTATCTTCCTCGAGTAATAATATTAAAACACAAAATTTGACATAAAATAGAATACAAATACAATACTACTACATTTTATGAAAAAACAAAAGATGATTTCATTGTATTTTATACTTGTATTTGTATTCTGTTTTGTCAAATTTTGTGTTCCAATAACATTATTGATCTATTTGGATCTGGTATTCGTTAAATCCAATCTAATTAAACTATGTCTTGTCTTATTCTACATGGAATATAGGGGATCAATCATGTTTTCATCGGGATTGGCCCGAGGTTAAAACTATTAAAGCAACTTTTTTAGGTCTCTATGAAAAATAAAATTTGTACTTTATCAAAAAAAAACATCAAAAAAAAAAGATTTACTTAATAAAAATGTATCAGATTTTAATATTTTTAAAATTAAAATATATAAATATTTTCTAAATTTAATATTGTATCAACAATATTAAATCAATTAAAAAAGAAATATTATATGACATCAATTATATTAATTAGTGATATCATTTTAAATTTTAGAAAATCCACTTTAAGTTTTATATTAAAATTCGCTTTAGATCTTCAAATATGGTGGACCGACCCTGCTTTTCATTTTTTGAGTGACAAATAAGTAAAGTATTTGGGTTTCACTAGTTAATTCTAAATTCATTCTGAATCCTTCAATTATTCCAACTAAGTCTTTTTTGTTTAGGAGACTTGTTCATGATCGTATGTCTACAAATGATTATCTAAAAAAAGAGGTTGCATTGATATCCTTATTTGTTTTCAATGTGGTAATATTGAGGAAACTTCTACTCATTTATTTCTTAATTGTCCTTTTACATTGGATATTTGAGATTGGCTGGAATCGTCCACGAGGAGTTTAATTGATACTTCTAGTGTTACGTCTAATTTATCTGTCTTGATACTACCAAAAACTAATATTAGATTTTGTTAGTTTTCCTTTCCATGGGTTTTGGTTTGGTTTCATATTGATTTTTTATTTATTTAATAATATTTGTTTGTGGTTCCATAGTTTGAATTAGTATTATCAACTTTTTTAATTTTAAAAAATATAATAAATATTAACATAATTAACTAACACAATTGCAAAATTCTGATTCTGAAACATGATGTTGTGATCCTAACAATATCAACATTCGACAGAAGAACTATAACTTAATATTTGTGAATTTAGTTAGGATAAGAAACCATAATATTAATTGACAAAAATTTATTGTAAGTGAGAAAAGTACTTGTTGGTTGCTTTGCTTGGTTGAACACCTCTTTCCTCTCTTTCAAGGCAAATAATCAACATTAAAGTCAAAGGGTCTGTTTAGTCAAACCAATGACCCCATACAACCCATTGCTTTCAATTTTCAACTTTCAACAATAGACAGAGAAAATGAAATCCCCATTGTTCTTGTTGCACAAAAAACCAATTGCTGATGTCCACTTGCCCCTGAGATATTTTAGTCTTTCTACAAGTTTGCTTTTACGGTTGATTAATTTAGTTAACGGTCCTATTTATATCACCAAGATTTTTTTTATCCCAATAGAGAAATTTGAGTGACATATTAATTACTTGAGGTTCTCAAGCAAGGAGAGAAGGTGTAGACAATGAAAATAACAATAAATTTTATGAGCTATTTCTTTTTTTTTTTTTTTCAAAACTAGAATGAC
>JBBPBQ010000003.1:46067184-46125389 GCA_037974755.1 Cicer yamashitae
TTTTTTTTTTTTTACTTAATATTTGAGTAACTTAATGTAGAGTATATAGTTTCATTTATAAGAATCTGAATTTGAATTATAATATTATATTTTTTAACAAGAACATTATTTTAATAGACGACATTGTTTTCTATATATTATTTTATACTAAAAAAATATTATCATTATGTCCTTCATATATTATTTATCTCTGCATTCATTCTAATATATTTGCCGAATAGAAATTTGGCTAAAAAATTTAATAACATATTTTAAAATTCTATACAATATGCAGAGGTTAATATTATATTTCCTCTACATGTTTGATGTATAGTAATTTTTTTCTTCATATTTCCTTTTAAATTATAATAATTTCATAAATAATTATCATTTTAAAGTTATTTTATAAAACAATTATCCACATATCCAACTTTTTAATTATACAACGATTTATATTTAAACATATTTATATAACAGGTTTTAAATATAATAGAAGAAAAAGGAGATATTGTCATGTGTAATTTGATAGCTTAGATAGCTTCAATGAGTTTTGGTCTTAGAATTTATTGCTTTGAAATTATTCTAAAATATATATATTATACATTATATATATATAGGTTCTCCTTAAAAAAAAGTTTGTAGATATAGGTTAATCAATCAGGTTAACAATATCTCGACACATTCCCTTAATATTGCATTTATTACATGGAGCAACACTAAATTAGAAGTAACCGTTATGCAAGAGCATTTGTGGTACCACAAAATGTAGGTCAAAAGAGGCTTTCTCAAAATGCATAGATATAATGTGATTGATTATCTAATTGGTTAGCAGTAAATATGTCATTAACTCTCAAGCATCAACAAAGTCCAAAATGTTAAGTAGAACCATCTAGGACTTGTCACTTTCAAAAAATGGTCCCAAATTAGTGGTTTAGATGTAAGGTGAATACCAAACCAAACCATGTGAACACATGTCACTTGAATGCAATTTAATTTATTTTCTCTCTAGGATGAATGTGAAAACCTTCAATTAAAAAAAAATTACTAGTAGCAATCTATGGGGAAAATTCATATTACAAAAGCATATATTACATTGCCTCTTGGGACTTGCAAAAAGTATCATATCCAACAAAGCATCTCCAAACCATTGTTATCTTTATATATATATATATATGGATGAAGCATCAAATTACGCTGACAAGTAAATTCATTCAATAACATTATATTGAATAAATATTTTTAAAATAAACCATTATTAAAAATTACTATCTTATAAATCATCTTATCAATGTTCTCATAAATTGATCGGCATAATTCACAAATTCATGACTTAGTAAATATATGTCATTGTTGTAAATGTTGATAGAAATTGTATAACATTGCAAGTTCCATATAACAATGGGGCTAACACATTGATGTTTTTTACATGAAAGTATATTTCTGATAATTTATTTATTTTATAGGTGCAAAGTATTTATCGACTTAATTTATGATAAATATCAATCATAGTACATGATTGATCATCTTTAATTAAGTCTTCTATCTATTAATTTTTTTCCATTCACAAAGGTCAACCTTAAGACAACGTTTAAGAAAAATTGAGTTCGGTTAAACAGAATCAATGTAAAGTTGCACTATAATTTCTATGAGTGAGAATAGGCCAGGTCACTTGATTGAATTCACATTCTAACTTACAATATGTTCAAGTCAAGTCAAACTTTTTAAAAAAAAGATGAGGTCAAGACTTTTTTAGAAGTTTAACTAAAAATGTTAGGCTATGGACCATAAAAAAATATTTTAGACTTATCAGGTTGATCTGCTTAAGTAAATATGAATAATATCTTTTTTTATAACTATTATTATATATTAGATTTTTAAAATTTATGTTAAATAATAAATTTGCTAATCTTTTTGTAATTTAATTGTATTATTCTAAATTAGCTTTTGACATATTTAAATATATTATAATATGATATAATATCATATAAAATCAAATTCTTTAACTAAGTGATTGGACTCAAGTGGATAACGAGCTTTAGTTAAGAAAAAATCAATCGGGAGAACCCGAGTTCGAACTATGATTGGAACAATTCTTGACTAGACTTTACATATCTCCCGATTGAACTCTGAATTACTAGAGTTCTATTCCCCATAGAAACTAGAGGATTAAAATCCAAAAAAAAGAATTCTTTAAAATGTAATGTTAAAATTACAACAAAAAAAAAAGGATATTTAATCTCGTCATCATATTAGCTTATTCATCTATTTAAGCCACATGTCAAGTTTGGACCTAATTTTTTTTAATAAATTAGACTCATGCCTTAGAAAGTCTGGATCCACCTATCTTATTCTCACTCCTAATAGTTTCCAATAACCTAATGTTCTAAAAAGTTTCCAATATGTGTTTGGATTGTCTAATCCGAAAGAACAAAATACACGTTCGAAATGACCAATTTAAATGTTTATTTAAAGGTTTTTGAAAAAATGGGGTGGAAAAAGAAGCCACCAAATTAAGTGTGATAGTTCCACCATACATTAAAATCCAATTTCTTTCAAAAATATTGAAGTCAATAAAGCCCAACTCAAAAGGTAAAACAACATCTAAAAAGCCCAACCCAAATGAAAAAACTCAAGAAGAAAGCAAAGTATAAGTGAATCATACCATGGATAGAAAGATTCTACCATGCACCCCCACACCTAAACCTACCATCCCTAATCAACGTGAAAATACAATTTTACCCTTTTAAACTTCTCATTTTTTCAGAATTTTTTGAAACTTTCGAACAATTCAAAACTTTTGAAATATGAAAATTTCGAAACTTTCCATATTTGAAAACTTTCGAAACTTTTCAAATTTTCGAAATAAGGATTACATTTCGAAAATTTGGAAAGTTTCGAAATTTTCCTATTTCGAAAGTTTTAAATTGTTCAAAAGTTTCAAAAATTCAAGAATTTTCTATTTCGGAAGTTTCGAAAATTCTAAAAAAATGAGAAATTAAAAAAAACAAAATTATATTTTTCACGTTGATTGGGAGTGACAGGTTTAAGTGTGGAGGTGCATGGTAGAATCCTCTATGGATAGTAATAATACGACGGCTTGTAAAAGTTCCATTACACTTTTATTTTGTCAACAATTACCTTTATCCCATTTTGACACTTCAAATCATGTTTGCTTAATTAACGTGTCATTTTTTTACATGGATTATTTATTACTGTCTCCTATCAATTCATGCAATTTATTTTTTAATCATTAATGAAAGATAATTTTTATAAAATACTATAAATCATAATTTTTATAAAATCAACAAATTAATTATATTTCTCAATTCACGTATCATTTGTAATGTCAATTATATTAAAGGACGAATTGAGTAATCGCTACTTTATATGTCTTTTATTATATATCCTAATTATAAGCATCGTTTGAGAAAGAAAAATATTACCTCTTTTTTTCTGTAACAAATACTACACTAAAAACATAAACTAATTATCTCCCTCTTCAAAGACAATCTAGTAAAATAATTAAAATTACAAACAAATTTAATACAACAACTAATTTTTTTAATTCTCATGATTTTATCAACAAGGTCTTATATATAAGGGCATAGATAGTATTTTATAACCAGATGCCAACAAGTGGCCTAAATATACTGAAAATTGTGTATTGAAATTTTTGGGAGTTCAA
Source organism: Cicer yamashitae (assembly GCA_037974755.1). NCBI lineage: Eukaryota > Viridiplantae > Streptophyta > Magnoliopsida > Fabales > Fabaceae > Cicer > Cicer yamashitae. The sequence goes on from JBBPBQ010000003.1 coordinate 46,070,849, forward strand.
AATGTACTATTTTCATGGCAAAGTTAAAAACAATTAAAGAAGCAAAGTTATTGTTTATTGATTCTTTAACAAATATTCTTAGAACATTTGCAAGTTACAAGACCTATAGTTATATCGAAATAACATTTTAAGAATATCTATACATTAAAATAATACATTAAATTAACTATCTATTTTTTTAATATAGATGAAAAAAAATAATTAAATATTTATAATTTTTTAAGCAGAAAAAAATTCATAAAGGAAAAGAAAAAAATTGGGTAACATAAGCTTTACCCAAGAGAAAAAAAAAAACAGACTTAAAATTTCCCAAATTAATTAGATTTCTTAATTCTCGAACAGATATTGAATATCTTAGCATTGATGTGTATATTTTTTCTCTTGCCTTAGTAAATTAGTAATCATTTTTGTAACAGACTCTTCACTGATTGCATGCAAATATATAATAATTGTTGTACTTTCCTCCTCATCAATATATTTTTTTTTTCTGTAACTTTTTTATTGTTCAAACTATTCTACAATATTTTTAAGTCATTAACAACTTTAGAATGTATATTATCAATAATTCGGTAGTCAATTTGAAATTTTATTTTATTTTATTTTATTTTTTTATATGTTTGTTAATTTTTGATTTTTTTTTGTTGACATAGGTATGGAAAAAAGACAACCAGTGTGTATAGATTTGACTGAAGCATTCACAACCGATCAAATTTTTGAATCACGGGAAGCTGTCATATCATGGGCAAGAGAGGTTGGCCGCAAAATCGAGTAGCTGTTATCATAATTCGATCCGACGTAGAGACAGAAAAGAGAGGAAGAAAATCTAAATTAATTCTTGGTTGTGATAGAGGTGGAAAATATCAGTCAAATAAAAGTGAGTCAGGTACTTCAACAAAAAGGTGTGGTTGTCCGTTTAAAACTCGATCGAGACCATTGAAAAATGCTGAGGCTGAGGGATGGATTATTAGTTTAGTATGTGGACTTCACAACCATGAGTTAGTGGCTACTTTTGAGAATAATGCATTTGTGGGGCGCTTAAACGATGAAGATAAGAATCATGTTGACGAGCTGACAAAATATCACGTTGCACTGAGACATATCTTGTCATCTTTGAGGGATTGAGATAAGGAGAATGTGACTAGTATCTCTCAAATTTATAACCGTCGAAGCACATACAGAAAGAATTTGAAAGGACCTAGAACTGATATGCAACATCTGTTGAAGTTACTTGAAGCTGAGAAGTATGCATGTTGGACTAGGACTCATGGAGACTCCAACGTTGTGAGGGACATGTTTTGGACGCATCCAGATTCCATAACTTTGTTGAACATGTTCCATTTTGTATTGATCATGGATAGCACCTACAAAACCAACAAGTATAGGTTACCATTGTTTGAAATTATTGGTGTAACTTCAACTGGGTTGACATTCAATGTTGCATTTGCTTATATAGACAACGAGCGTCAAGAAAATTTCTGTTGGGCATTGGAGAAGTTAAAACAGTTATTTCTTGCAAACACTCAATTTCCTCAGGTGATTGTCACTGATAGAGAACTTGCTTTGATGAATGCAATTGAAGTTGTATTTCCATCTTCAACAAATTTACTTTGTCAACTTCATATCAATAAAAATGTTGGAGCCAAATGCAAACAATATATACTGAAGAAAGATATGCAGGAACCCATTCTTGAGGTGTGGAAGAAAATTGTTTATTGTTCTGAAGAGAAGGAGTATGAGGAAATGTTGCAAATGTTTGAGCAAGCATGTGTCGATAATATTATTTTCTTTGACTACGTGAAAGACACATGGTTGAATCCTCACAAGGAAAGATTTGTTCAAGCATGGACCAACCGAGTATTGCATTTAGGAAATACTACAACTAATAGGTACGTCATTAAAACTTTATTTTATTTGTTGTATTTATACTTATATATGACTAATTTTGTTTATATATGATTAAACATGTATGATTTTTTGTTATATTTATACTTATATAAAATTTTGTTTATGTTTGAATATTAGGGTTGAGTCTGCTCATTGGTCGTTGAAGAAATTTTTGGAACATAGTAAAGGAGATTTCTGTACGGCATGGTCTGGTATGCATGACATGTTGAAGTACCAAATTATTAAGATCAAAGGTTCATTTGAGACAAGTAAGGGTCGCAGAGAGCATATACACAACAATCCATTCTTTGAGAATTTGAATTGGGTTGTATCGAAGAACGCTTTAGCTGATATTGATCATGAGTACAAGAGAGTCAGGTATGTCGGTAACGACAAAGCTGCATGTGGTTGTACACTTAGAAACACTCATGGATTACCGTGTGCATGTGAGTTGGCACGGTACAAGTTGAAAGGTGTTCCAATTCCATTGGAGGCTATTCATATACAATGGAGGAAATTAACCATGAATACTGATAAAGAGGAAGAACAGTTGGAAAAGGATTCGGAGTTGGACATTACATGTGAGATAAATGTTATTTGGAAAATATGGGAAACACTTAATGTTGTTGGAAGAAGGGCATTGAAGAGCAAGTTGCGTGAAGTTGCATATCCAGAAATAACATCAATGTGTGCCCCACCATCTAAGATCAAAACAAAAGGTGGTGTGAAGAAGAAAAAAGGCAATAAGCCGAATGGATTTGATGTATATCGCGACCCTTCATTTTTTGAACATGTTGATGCATCCCAACAAGTCTCCCAACAAGCATCCAAACAAGTCTCCCAAACATCCAAACAAGTCTCCCAAGCATCCAAACAAGTCCCTCAGGTTAGAAAATATTTGGACGAGTTTCCTGCTCTAATTCATCCATATATTGTAGACGTAGTTAATGTTAAAGCAGATGGAAATTGTGGATATCGTGATATTGCTGCTTTACTTGGCCATAGTGAAGAATCTTGGAGCAAATAACACAATTAAGTCTAAATAAAATAACACAATAAATATAAAGTATAAGCAAATAACACAATTAAGTCTAAATAAATAATAAAATAACAAAATAAATAATAAGTGTAAGCAAATAAGTCTGAATACTAAGTAAATAAAAATAAGTCTAAATATTACAAATACAACATAAATACTACTGATAACTCCCTCCTTTAGAGATGTATAAAGCTCTCTCTAATAAAGCACGCATGTCATCATCACCCGGTAATCTATCTAAATCTAAACTCTCCTGTATCAGACCACTGATGTGTTGACACCGTGTATACCACTCCCCACGACTATCACTAGGACCAGCAGCATCACTAGGACCGGCAGCATCAGTAGGACCTCCAGCATCAATATGATCTCCAAAATGACTAGGACCTCCAGCATGACTAGGATGAGATATCCTATAGTACCACTGGATGTACCCCTCAACAGTCTGGTGTGGATATGTAGCCCGATGCAACACTACACGAAGGGCTCGAACAGAGTTTCGGTACATACTCCATTCGACATCCACATCACGTACTACAAGCATAGGTGGTGTAGGAGGGATATGCTGAGTATATCCGAACTGTCGGATGCACCTCTCTGGTAAATAAGGTACCATAGTGGAACACCAACGAATATGTCTAGTGAACAACAAAACAGACTGAAACCGTGTGGTAGAGTCCTCGTCGTAATTTACTGCCCATATAACCTCAGACTCCCTCAAAGCATCCAACTTTGCTCTGTAGTACGACACGCTCCCGAATGTTTGTTTAGCAGTCCACCGATACATCCGAGGCATGAAAGAAAGCGGCTCATTCAGTTCCCTTTTACATATATGAGGGAAGTGCTCATATATCCAGGTCTGTAAATAATAAAAACATACAAATAATTAATTAACCAAATTATCAAATAACAATATAATAAGTATGGAAAATAATATAATAGTACCTAAAAGAGAAATAAATATCCACCGATCTGCTTCGTTGCCGGTAGAGTACTATCTCTTAGATAGTCATATAGCACAACAAGTGCTGCTGGTCCCCAAGCCCATCTGCCACATGTATCAAGATCGTGAAACAGGAACAAATATTTAGCAGATACTAGTGTAAAACTTTTATCTGCTAATATCGTACACCCTACTAAATGTAGTAGGTATGCCATGGCTGCACAATGGTATCGTCCATTACGCAGCTGTGTAAAAAATACCGACTTCAACCACTCAAAGCTGTACGATGGACCTCTGTTAATCCTGGTCTCTGCCACTGCTTCATCAATAGTAACTCCTAGTAATTCAACGACAGCAGTAATCGTTAGGTCTTCAGTGAAATTAGCTGGAGGGGTGAAGAACTCACCACAACATGGAATGCTGAGTAGACCCCTGACATCGTCCAGAGTGATAGTCATCTCACCAAATGGCAGGTGAAATGAGCTGGTCTCTGCGTGCCATCTCTCGGCAAAAGCTGATATTAGATTACCGTCAATCATACTCAGACTACATCGCTGCAGAGGATGTAGTCCAGATATAGTAATCCAATGATCAATCTCCGCAGGTAATACAGCTCTGATGTCAATAAATTTGGCCTGCTTCTTGCCATTTGAGACCACTTTAAGGGCGCGCCTATCCTGTTTAATTACAATAAATAACAAACACACAATAAATTAAAATTTAAATAATGATTATAAAACTTAAATATAACAAATTATACTACAAATATATTAAAATAAATAAATAAAATAATAAATAATTATAATAACAAATAATTATAATAATAAATAATTAAAATAATAAATATTATTAACTAACCTCCCCATTCCAGATGTTTACAGCTATGTGGTCCTCATAATTCTTCAGCACAGATAAATCGTACGGACCACCAGGAAATAATGGAGCATCAGGCAGCTCCTGCTCCTGATCCTGCTGCTCCTGCTGCTTATCATCAATATAATCATCCTGATGCTGATCATCAATATAATCCTGCTGATAATGATCCTGCTGCTGCTGATCCTCCTGCTCATCCTGCTGGTGAACATCTATTTCTTCATTTCGCCTTCTACGTTTCTCAACTGCCACTCTCCTATTTGACTGCGTAGGCGGCCGAACTCTAGAATGTTCACCGCTGGTTTTAGCTCCTCTGGTCCTCACTGTAAACAATAGAATGAAAAAAATTAATCAAACAATAGATAAAAAATAACAAAATATTTATAAAAAAAAAAAATTAAAAACTCAACTACCGGAAATTTCAGTGACATTGAAATTTCCGGTATTGAAAGTAAACTACCGGATTTTTCAAATTTCCGAAACAATTCCCGGAAATTTCAAAAACGAAATTTCCGGTACGTATTTTGTGTACCGGAAATTTCAATGAATTTAAAATTTCCGGGAAAAAGCTTAAAAAACCAAAACTCACTTTTTCCGGAAATTTCAGAATGAGGGGTACGAGGAATTTTTCTGAATTTTACTAAATTTTTAAGGATATTTTGGTAATTTCACTCAAAAATTTTTAAAATGTGGGGTACATCAATAATTGGGGGTACGAAAACCAATTTTCGGTAAAACAACATCTAAAAAGCCCAACCCAAATGAAAAAACTCAAGAAAAAAGCAAAAATATAAGTGAATCATACCAATGGATAGTAATAATACGAGGCTTGTAAAAGTTCCATTACACTTTTATTTTGTCTAACAATTACCTTTATCCCATTTTGACACTTCAAATCAAGTTTGCTTAATTAATGTGTCATTTTTTTACATGGATTATTTATTACTCTCTCCTATCAATTCATGCAATTTATTTTTTATATCATTAATGAAAGATAATTTTTATAAAATACTATAAATCATAATTTTTATAAAATCAACAAAATTAATTATATTTCTCAATTCACGTATCATTTGTAATGTCAATTATATTAAAGGACGAATTGAGTAATCGCTACTTTATATGTCTTTTATTATATATCTTAATTATAAGCATCGTTTGAGAAAGAAAAATATATGTCCCCTAAATTAAAGCTCTCACTTAATTTACTAGGTACACTTATTTATTTATTTATTTTTTAACATATTCTTAATAATACTACTAATTTATCTTCAAAAATGAAAAGTTAAAATTAAATTTATACTACTTTTGTTTCTAAATATACGATTCTATTGAAATTTTTCTTGTATCATTTTAAGAGATTTCATTCAATTTTTCAACTACATTAATTATTTTTTATTAACATAATCCTAATTATGTTACCTTTTTTTTCTGTAACAAATACTACACTAAAAACAAACTAATTATCTCCCTCTTCAAAGACAATCTAGTAAAATAATTAAAATTACAAACAAATTTAATACGACAACCAATTTTCTTAATTCTCATTATTTTATCAACTAAGGGCATAAATAGTATTTTATAACCAAATGCTAACAAGTGGCCTAAATATACTTGCTAAAAATTTAAATATAGAAATTTTGTAATAAAAGTATATTAAAAATTGTGTATTGAAATTTTTGGGAGTTCAAAATGTACTATTTTCATGGGAAAGTTAAAAACAATTAAAGAAGCAAAGTTATTGTTTATCGATTCTTTAACAAATATACTCAGAACACTTGCAAGTTACAAGACCTATAGTTATATCAAAATAACATTTTAAGAATATCTATACATTAAAATAATACATTAAATTAACCATCTATTTTTTTAATATAGATGAAAAAAAAAATTAAATATTTATAATTTTTTAAGCAGAAAAAAATGCATAAAAGAAAAGAAAAAATATTGGGTAACATAAACTTTACCCAAGAGAAATAAAAAAAACATAGACTTAAAATTTCCCAAATTAAATAGATTTTTTAATTCTCGAACAGATATTGAATATCTTAGCATTCATGTGTATATTTTTTCTCTTGCCTTAGTAAATTAGTAATCATTTTTGTAACAGACTCTTCATTGATTGCATGCAAATATATAATAATTGTTGTATTTCCCTCCTCATCAATATATTTTTTTTTCTGTAGGTTTTTTATTGTTCAAACTATTCTACAATATTTTTAAGTCATTAACAACTTTAGAATGTATATTATCAATATTTATAAATTTGCTTTCAAATCAAACGTTACATTACTCCAAAAACTGATAATATACTGAGTTATAACTAAAAATAGATATAGTAACAACGGATGACATCATTGTGATGTATTGCGAACAGTGACAACAAAATGTTTATTTGACCTAGTTGTTCATAGAAGCAATTTAATTTCATAAAGTCCATGGCTTATTGGCTTTGTTGAGTCAATACTACTCCCCACGCGTAAACAACAGCTAATTAAGGGCAATGCAGTATTAATTAATAATTAACCAATAAAAAGCAATCGAAAGTTGGTTTAATTGATAAAAAATTTATTCAAACCTTTAAAATGGATTCAATTTTAGTCGTAGAATATAATAATATTTTTAACGAGTAATATGTAAATATATTGTCAACACTTTTAATCTTTGAGGTAATCTCTAATCTGAACGAAGTTTCGGAACTCAATTTATCTAAATTTTATTATATTAAAAAAAATATTAATAACCACTAAAATGAAAGTCAAGTCAACCCAAATGGCATTTAGAGGCTCAAAATTCAACCTTTTTAGCGGTTATGATTCATTCACTGTTTAGAAATACATGTCGATTGTTGACACTTGTAAAAGCAGCAATGGCCACCGTGATCCTCCCATTACCGGTGACTGACGCACTTCCCGCCGGGAAAGAGGATCCTCTACACGTGCACCTACGTTTTATTTCATGAACAAACCATGTTAGAGCTAGTGATACACCTATAATTTTTCTTCACTATTTCTTTAATTTTACAAGTATTAGCTGTGGGTAATCAATATGTGAATTAATTAATTTTAGAAATTTTCAATTTTAGATATTTGTTTTTTAGCTTGATTTTGAGTATAAGTGTATTTAAAACATGTGATTTGTTTGAGGAATAACGAGCTAATGGTTAGAAACATCAACAGACATTAACATTGGATTTTAACTCAAAACATTATATTGAACTTATGAATTATTACATCTCTTATATTCTATGGAATATATTTAAATTTAAATTAGTTACAAAAAAAAGGACATGTATTTAAAAAGGAGTGTTTCAATACATCCGAATTGTACACTTTTGAAACAGCGTTTTTCTAAATAAAAAAAAAAAAAAACTCAATTTTAGTTTATAGAAACTTATTTGCTTATGAAAAATATTAACAAATTCTAGATTATTTGTTTATGTAGTCAATTATTCTTGAGTTGACATGTGGGGGCTATAAGGCATGGCAATAACAAGACGTACCATTAGTTACTTTTACGGAAAAAAAACCTCTTAGTTTGATTGAGTACGATTTTGAGTTTTTTATGAAATTCAAAATTGGGGTTAGAGGCTGGAATGTTGAAACCTGAATTTTTCCCAAAAGTAGTTATTTTATATATACATATACTATATATACCCTCATTTATTTTACTTCATATTTTAAATTATAATATTTTTCAATAGAAATTATTATTGTTGGATAATTTTGATTTTGTTTATTATTTATAATAATAATGATTTCATTTGTACATAAAAAAATGATTTTATTAATTTTATTTGTGGGACTAAATAATTTTTAGTTCAATAAAATTTCACTATTTTATTTTTAGTTCTTATAAAAAATTTCATCAACTTTTAATTCCCTAAAAAATTTCATTTTCATTTTTAGTCCCTGATTTTAATTTAACTATTGTGTATCTTTTTAATTTTTGAATAATTTGTTTTTCTGGTAATGTTTAGAACATGTTAAAACGTTACCTTGCAAAAATTTAAATTTTTTTAACAAATGAAGAATTAAATATAATTTTTTAGGCTAAAATATTAGTGCAAAAAAAAAATTAAAAATTTGAAGCATAGACAATAATTAGATTAAAATCAGGAACTAAAAATGAAAATGAGAATTTTTAAGAGATTAAAAATTAAAAATAAAATTGTGAGATTTTTTTATATTTGAGCTGAGGTGGGGTAGGGTAGCCTATCCAATTTTAAACCCTAACAAAAATAAGATACGAATACCAATTTTTGCTGAGAGTTGGACGTAGAGGAGGTAAAACTTAGACATCTATGGTGCCATACCTAAGGCCCATGTATACAACTCGCAAGACAATAATTAATAAGTGCAATTTCTTTGAAGTTAAATGTTCATCCGTTCTCTCGATTTTGTCCATCTGCCTTCCATTTATACTACCGGAAATTAAGATCCGATAGTATATTTTACACTATCGAAAGCTAGCGATAATGTATTTTACGCTACTAAAAACTAAGATCTAGTAAAAGTGAATAAATATAGGAGTTGGATGAGCATCCACCTTCTTTTAAAGAGGGAAAAAATGTTAAATGCAAACGTACAATTGTATACTTAGGTTCATAAGCTATGAAATGATAAAAAAGGATATGATATTGTTCGCATATTCTATATGTACGTTTCAATTTAATGTTCATTCCTTATTGTTTTTTTATTTTTTATTTTTGGTTTTTTTTTTTTTTATCATTTTTGTATTTTAAATTATAAATGTTACATATACTTTGGTCACATAAGTTATAAAACTTAGACACTTTGATCTTAAATTATAAATTATAGACTTTGATATTTGTAGTTGAGTACATAATTACGTTAGTTTGACAAAACACAAACTACACATTTATTTTGGTCTCTAAATGTGATGTCACAATAGTCTTTAAATGAATCAAAATTATAAAATATCTATAAATATGTCTTTTGCTAGTCATTAATCTTCAAATATGTCTTTAGTTAGTTTGTTAATTAGTTTGACAAGTACTACTATTTTAGTCATTGATTTCAATTAAATATGATTTATAAGCAATTTTTTTAGGTAAAATGCTAAAGAAATTCGCACGCAATTGCGAAGTCTCGGGTTCAAACTCGAAACATATATCCAACCTAACAATTTTGACATTTGTCAATTTAACTAAACCTTAATTATATAGAGTCAATTATATTATTACAAACAAAAGATATACATACTTAAGAATGAATTTGCAATTTTGATAAATTATAAAGACACATCTCACAAGGACCAAAATGTTTTTTGAATTTAATTTGTATACATCGTCAATCGTTAGTATAAAGAATTTTTATAATATCAATAAATAATAACGGTTAAATCATTAATAATATTTAATTTTTCTTTTCATAACTATTTTTAAAATTACGTACATGATTAGTCATAGCGTCGCTTATGTAAAAAAATTTACATTGTCATTGCATAAAAATTACACACGCGAATTTTTATCCAAATATAAAAAGGACCAAAATGTTTTTTCTCAAAAAAAAACAAAAATAGTAGTACTTGTCTTGCCCGAATTTCTGCATCAAGAAAAATTTAATATTGTTACTTAAATATTTATCCATGCATGATTTTGCACCATTTTTGTCATCAACTTTAATTATTTATGAACTTGGAAGCTTTCTTAAACCATCATCAAAACAAGTTAACTTTCCTTAATTAATTATTGCAATAATTAATTGAGAACTTAATTGGAGCACATAATCATGCCTAGCAATATGCTTGTACATTACTACTTATGCTCTCTAACCGAGAATTTAGTTGAATTTCACTCTCATTCAACCTTGCAATTACAAGCAACAAGCTTTCGTCCCCTAAGATCATGGAGCATTTCACGACAAATTGTAGTTTAAATTCCACAAAAATTCACTTAATCATCACACACACACACACACACACTCTATTACCAAGTTGACTAGAGCAATATAACTCATCACTTAATTTGAGTTTGAGAGAGAATTAATATGGCTAACAAAATCCTAAAGCTCACAATAATTCTCTCTTTACTCATATCTCTAGCCTTGTTTGTTTCATCAAATGATGATGATATAAATCATCATGACATGGAAGATGGTGATGATGATGAAGAAGAGTTCTATGTTGTTGACACCTCATCACAACATCATGGATCAAGAAGTAGATTCTTGGCAAATATAATAAAGAAAGGAAAACAATGTAACCTTGAGAGTAATAATGTATGCAATGGAGTTAGAGCAAACAAGGGAAGAGACTTGCTTTTTTGTTGTAAGAAGCATTGTCGCAATGTTTTGAGTGACAAGAATAATTGTGGTGTTTGTGGCCAAAAGTGCAAGCAAGGACAAAGATGTTGCAATGGAGTTTGTACCAATGTTTTGTCTAATGTTCATCATTGTGGCAAGTGTAAGAAGGAGTGTTCAGCTGGTGATTTGTGTGGGAATGGGTTTTGTGGCTATGCATAAAAGGAAGTTATAATGATTAAAATAAAAGACAAAGACAAATGTAGTTGATGCAGACAAAATTATTCTTGTGATGTCATTGTGAAGACATCTAAAATCTTCGTATTATTGTCGTAATTGTGGTTGCGGACCGCACAATATTTAGAACCATAATACAAGGTATATTAGAAGTCTATAAACTATACATATATATAATTTGCAATTTTGAGATATAAATGTATGAGAAATGCTTTTGATACATTGTTTAAACATAAGTTTATTTATTATTGAATAAATGAATTTTTTTTTTCAATATATTAACATTTTGAAAAGAATGTATTACTCTATAGCATTTCTCTAATATTATTTTTCAATCGGTCTTGTGACATAAGTTCATATATAGCATATGTTGTGGGTATCATGGTGTAATTTGTTTGAGTGTTATATAGACCATATATATGTGGTAAATTGATAATAAAAAGGTTTTCGATTATTCTTTTGAAGTTGGTTCATTTAGAAGAGTTTGTTGAAGAGTTATATATGATTATTATGTTAAGAAAGTGTTTATCGAAGAGTTTTTTTTTGAGTTGAATAAAAAAAAAGTGTTTCTTTGAAGATACTAAACCTATCTTTGGATTTATGCTGAAACCAAGTTCTAAGACAATTAATCGTGAATTCAAACATACTCTAAATCAAAGAAAGTTTACTTGTAGCAATTCATTCCGTTTTAAAGAATCATTCGTTTCTTTCTAGTTAATTGTTGGTTTTCTTAAAATGATTTTATTTTTCTTAATTAATATAGCTAGTAGTGAAACTTACACACTAATTATAAGAAAACGGATCTCGAATTCAAACTTGTGCTCCAATATATCAAATATTTTTATACTTATAATTTGAGATGTATTTATAGAGTAAAAATTGTTTCTTTTTATGTATAGTTTTTAAATTTTAATATTAAATTAATTTCTATTTTATCAAAATACCTTTACTTTCACCACTTATATTTTTAATGCTTATAGATATGACAATATTATTCCAGATGTAATAGGTTGAAGTATCTACTAATTAAAAAAATAATTCATACTTGCACTAAAAATTAGAAAGTGTATATAGGCAAGTGAACTGATAAAATATAAAAGTATATTTAAATTTTTTTCAATCACAGTTGTTTTTGATTTAAAAGAAGTCATAAAATTGGTATATATGTATAATTAACGAAATCCACTAATAGGCTTATCGTCATTGTCAACTAAGCTTTGATGGCCCAAATCGCAAGATAGGCTTATCTCAATTTTGTGATAAAATATAAGTAAAAATAGGGTAAATAATGTTGATTTTTAGTTACATTTTATTAAGAAGTAGTATATTTCTATTTCATTAAATTCAAAAGTTGACAGAATTTTCAATCAAAAAAAGGGTTGACAAAAATTAACCCTCAGAAATAAAAAGTTGACAAATAACTGCTACATGCCGGCCAATTTTCTATAACGTGTGGACCTTGTCCAACATTAAGTTAAATCGTGCTTCTCTTTTGGTTTTTTAAAGTTAACATTCGGCATCCACACAAAAAATGGTTAATCTTAATAAATATGTGTGATAGGTCAATAAATAAATATATATATATATATATATATATATTTGTATGCACGCGCGATGGATCAAATTTCACATGAAGAGTTATACTAACAAATAAAGTCAATAAATTTATATTGAATAAAACTTTTTTTAAATCAACTATTGGATTAAAAATTACTATCATATATCTTAAAAATATGACATTAATCTATCATCATTTTCTACGTGAACAAGAAGTGTCAAGATTAACAACAATGATGTAGTTGTATGTAGTATTCATCTCGATGCATCATAATGACACAAGCAATAATCATATATTAATGTTTAAATTTGTCAATATGATTTATATATGATAATGGTTGCACTACACAAAAAATGAATATATATGTATAACGCTCTTTTTATAGCGCTTTTTTTGAAAGAGTGTTGTTGTTGCATGTATTAAAAAATTCGAAATTTTCAGATAGCATTATTTGGAAAAGAGAGTTTGTAGGCTCAACCCTTAGACAACGTTTTTTTAATAAAATGTTGTTATATGCATATAAATTTGAAAGCACTTTACTGAAAAGCATTGTCTATGTAGCGCTTGTCTATAGTTAACCAAATTACAAAAATTATTACAAAAAACAAATTAACATATCAAATATGCGTGCCCCAAAAACCCTTCTTCTTGTCCAAAACCCTTCATCTTCCTCGATCTTCTCTTCTTACAAGTTGCTTCAAACCCTAAAAAGAGAAACCAAAAACAAGATAATCCCATAAATGCATATTCCAAAAATGTGAAACACAAAAACCTTTCTTCTGCTTCCTGAATCGATTTCAATAACGCAAACACACCCAAAAATCGATTAAGCAACGCAAACATAGAATCTCAGAAATCGATTTCAGCAACACAAAAGCAAGAAACACATAAAAACAAACACAAGAAACACGAAACCGATTTCAGCATCAACCCAGAAATGAGAAACCCTTTTCAATCCCCAGCTTCTGTTACTAAAAATGCCCTTTGTCACAATTGTAAGTTTCTAAAATCTTTTATCACAAAAATGTTTCGTCAAATTTGATGTAAGATCACAACTCTACTTACATCATTGTTCACACACTAAACCTCTCATCTCAAGTTTGTAAGTCTCTAAAAATTTCTCAAAGAAAATATTTGGTAGTTTGTAGTTGAATTTTGTTGAAACTTATTTTGTTGTATTTTCAATTGCTGCATATGTTGTTTTTTCGTTCCTTACCATTACCCTTATGATGTATTTAACTACTGTACTTCTAATTGCTACATATAACTGCTTAACCACTTCTGATTACTACATATAACTGTTGCATTTCTGATGCATTTGATAAATGTGTTTATTGTCAATATGGTTGTCGTTGCACAATCTTTTTCTTATGGGTCTAGCAATAGTTAATAACTCTTCTGAACTCTCCATATAATTTTTTTTGTTGATTTTATAATTTTGACTATGAGTGGAATTAATGAATATTACTTTCAGATATGCACATGAACAATAGTCCACTATAAACAACATGGGCGTCAATAATTAGTTGTTACAAATTAAGTCATTGACAAGGTTTTATATATATAGATATTTCACTATCTTTACTTATGTTTTTGAATTGTGTAAATAAAAGGTATATGTGAATTGTGATTACTTTTGATTTTGGACTTTCTTGCTTTAACATTATTTGCAGTCAAGCTTTGCATGCCTAGTTTCTTGATTTAATTATTTTTGTGTCATAGTCTCTCATATTTTATTTTTATATTTGAGAACACAACTCATCTTTATTAAGAATTTTATTACTGTCAATGTGTTTGATAAATAATTAAAAGTTTCATTAAATATTTTAAAATTTAATTTAAAAATTAGAAATTTTAAAAAGTAAAATGAAAGTATTAAAATGACGTGGGTGTGGAAGGTTATGGGTGGTTACATTTTATTTTCATAGGAATGTAAGATTCTCACCTGACCCTTTGACATGGAAATAAAAAGTGAAAAATATATAACTAAATTCTATTCCTTGAAAAAAAGTTTTTTAACATCATTTATAAAATCTTGAAGAAAAAAAAAAAGAGAATGTAAGATTCCCAAGGCATAATACTTAATCACATTGGCACTTATCAGATGAGAATTTGACTCAATTCACAAGGTCAAACCATCAGGTGATACTTTTAGCATATAAACTCTTTCAATCACACCATAAAACTCTTTTAATTTGTGGTTTGTTCTAATTAAAAGAATCCATATATACATACTTGAACATGTATGGCATGATCTATATTAATTATTGATTTTCATTAGTCATAGTCAACTAATTAACAAGAGACAGCATAGCATCAAAGGTTAAACTTTGAAGATTGTAGTACATAAAAAACTTAGGGCTGAATTAGTCAAGTAAAAAAGATGCTACATTGGAGAATCAATAACAAGTGGTAATACAAAAGGAAAAGGTATTCAAGCCACATGCAATATTTTATCAAAAAATTTAGTGTTTAAATCATCCTCCATGCATGACACCCTTTTTGTGGTAGCTCAAATTCTTGTTAATTCCCTTAACATTGGAAATCACAAGTTCACAATTTTTTTTCTTTCAAATCTTGAGAACAATGGCCAAAACCCTTTTGATGCTCACAACTATTCTTTCTCTACTCATCACTTTTTCACTTCACTTCCAACTAGCCTTCTCAATTGATACATATGATGATAAAGAAGAGTACTATAAACTTGATTCCACATTTCCTCATTACAAATCAAGAAGTAGGTTCTTGGCAACTACAATAAAAAAAGGTGCACATTGCAATCCTATTGCTAAAAATATATGTAATGGGATTTTAGCTAACAAGGGGACAGAGTTGTTACAATGTTGCAAGAACAAATGTGTTAATGTTGTTGGAGATATGAACAATTGTGGTCAATGTGGGAAGAAGTGTAAGCTAGGTGGAGAACGTTGTTGTGGTGGAGTTTGTATTAACATATTGTATAATGTTAATAATTGTGGCAAGTGTAACAAAAAGTGTAAACGTGGGGTTCATTGTAGGATTGGATTTTGTGGGTATGCATGAAATTTTAAGATATAGTACTATAAAATGCTGGAATTTACTTAAACATTTTGGATTGTGATTGGATTCTTTTAATCAATTGTTGCTTTTTAATTTCTTGAAGTTCAAAGATTGTATTATTTGACATTCAAATTAAGTGCTTAATTTCCAATGTCTTTGTGTACTTTGTCATTTTTTCTTGGTTGAGTTTTGTTTCTCATAAATTTTGCTGACCTTTTTTGTTGTCTCAATGAAATATGAAGATTTCTAAATTTCAATATTTCATATTTGTCCTTTTCGGTCAGATCATATTGTGATGTGAACCATTCATATTCTGCTAGAATTTTTTTAAAACAAAAATTAGAGTGTAATGTCATCGTATAGCATAATTGACATCATATTCTACTAGACTTCCACCCACGATTAATGGGAAAAAAAATATTTAGGGGTTGCTTTAGAATTTTAGCGGTTTTGTCAATGAATGGTTGGTTAAAGAATTAAAAAAAAAATCATGTTATTTCAACACACCAAAACCAACATTGTATTTCAACACCGCGTACCAATTAGTGTGGACATCGGTCCAAAGGTGAGAGAAAAAATATTTGGAAAGAAAGAAAAAATCATATAAAAAGCAAAAACCATATTAATATCAACAAAATATTTCTCTAAATTACACAAAAATTACAAATTAGTTTTTTATCTTTTTTTTTAACAAGTTACTTATTTAACTTTTTTTTGTGTCAAGTTCGTCATTTATGTTTATAAATGTTTGCATCAATGGTCCTAATTTCAAATTAACAAAATTGAAACTCAAAATTCTCTCCATTTTTTCAATAAAACTCATGTAATTCTTAAGAAATTTTGATTACAATAATCTTAAGAACATAAATCACAATTAAACAAGAGAAAATTTGAATGAGATACATACTAGAGTTCTTGAAATTAAATGTGAAATTCTCTTAATCCAGATCATGAAATCACACAAAAATTTATTATATTATTCTTTATATAATCGATAACAAAACTCATAGTAAAATTTTAAAAATCTCTAACTAAAAATGATTGAAATGAAGTTATGACTAAAAACAGATCAATATTGTAATATTTTTGCGTAACTTAAAAGATTACGGAATATATAAAGGATTAACTTGCTAAAAAAAATTAAATGATCAATTTGATATTTTCGTGTAACTTAAAATATTACGAAATATATTTTGCCAAAAATTAATTAAAAGACAAGAGTTTAGTAGTGATAGCAATAAACTTCATAAATACTTCTCCATTTTATTTCAAAACTTTGGTAGGAACTCAGTTAGTTAGAGCTAGTGACATTTTTCGTAAGCTCCAAGTTCGAACTCGGTATACCTCACTTTCAATAATCCCTATTTCCCCATATTTGGCCATTAGGATAGCTCCTTGAATAGAAAAGAAAAATATTCAGTTTAATTTTAAAAATTTGGCTGTTTTAGAAACCGAAAATATATTATGATTCATAGTAAATATATAGAGTATAAAGATTTAGAGTTATAATGCCATATTGTACCCAAAAAAAAGCAGTTATTGTAAAAGGTAAAAACTCTAGCATAAATGATTTTTGAGTTGCCCATTAAATATGAATCTAATTGTCATCCTCCACTCAACTCATTTTATTGCTACACTAAACTTAAAGTTCAATATTTTATTATAAATTTCACAAGCTATTTGTCAACAAATAACCGATATTTTTGTGTGAAACTGTGAGAAAGTTAATTAAAATTTACAATAATAAAAGAAGATGAAAGTTTTCTATACATTTTTTCTCTGCAGTTTTATATGAGAGACTAAGCAGAGATTGCCTCCAAAAAATAGAGCGTGTAGCTTATGTTATTAGAATTGAATACCTACAACAAATGGTAGCTCTAGCAATTGTCTAACGTGGACTAGTACTTGAAAACTGTTCAAAATTCCAACGACGACAAACTTTGTTTTTTAGAAATAGAAGTTCATGGTCCTCCTCATTTTCAGGATTGAGAAAGTGACTTGATTGATGCATGTTAGATAAAAACAAGGGAAAAGAAATATGTGTCTCTCAAAACAAACTCGTCGAACCGACATCAATCAAGTCACCCTCTTAACCATAAAGACTATGAGCTTCTACTTCTGAAGAATGTTGTTGACCATCGTTAGAGTTTCAGATGATTTTTAGCACTTATCTACGGTAGACCATGAGTTATGCTGGTCCACCAAAACCCTCGCTAGCTCCAGCAATGAAAAACTTCTACAAATATCTGATGAGTTCCACTGCAAACTTTCCTTTCTTTGTGGTGTTTACTTCTCCAATCTGGACCAAAATGAAATAAATAAAACATTACTCAAAGGGAAATGGTTTATATCCAAAGTCATTCGGATGATCATGGCCTTCTTTTAAAGTTTTTACAAGTTACCTTTAATCTTCCCAATCCACTAACTGATACAATATCTCCACTCTTGATTGTGGTTCCTTTGGTAGTAACCGGTATCCAATTGATACGTACTTCGCCATTGCTATGAGCACGATATAGTTAGCACAGTCATCATATAAATGTAAACAACAAAATCATGCCAAAGAGTTTATATAGTATGAATCATGCTCAAACAATGAATGTCATATGCCAACATAACCAAAGGGTACAAAAATCTATGCGTAAGAATACACTTCTAGATATTGGAAACATTGAAATAAAGTGTATGAAAATCAGGGAATAATAGGCTAAGAAGCTGATGTACTTAAAGCTAATCATATTCCCAGACATTCAATATATGGTGGCTTCTAGGTGGAGAAGTGTCTCATATGGTCTACGGTGGATCGACGCATGAAAATTGTTTGAAAGTCTAGTAACAATAAGTGTTGCTACCTGTAGGTACAAACAAGTTCATGCTACTACTTGTCCTCACGACTAAGATGGTGACACAATCAGTGTGGGTTCGACAAAAAATAAGGAAAACAAATATTAGTGCCTTAAAATTCAACTTATGTCCGTTTTCTCTTATTTTTGTTAAATCAACACCGATCAGGTCCCTCTCAGCTGTAAGAACCATTGTTTCACTATGCAGAAACAGATTTCGAATAGGAATAAAAAAACAAGTTCTCAAGGAGCAGTGTATACAATAGTAAGCAACCAACAATTCAAAAATATTCCACTGACATGAAATATAAATTGAGGATTTCCAACCTGATCATGTCAACTAGCTTTGAACGTGAAATTTTAAATCCTGCACTAGCTACTGCGTCAACTCTTAGTGATGCTTCTACAGTTTTGAATGACTTTGTTCTGCACAATAAACAAAAATTGGTGAAGTCTGAAATCACACAATTATTATTTTAACTTGAGACCAGGATCAATACGACACCTTGGCGGTTCATAATCAAGAGAAATTAATGGTATCTTGGTGCAAGTTACAGGAACATTACGAACCTGAATAAGAATACAATCAGAACACAATTAGCAACACTAATACAATATTCAAGCTGCTTGAAATTAACTATCAAATACTCAATACCACAATTACACAATTATTTCCTTTTAGTCTGATAATTAGATGTTTTGAGAAGGTAAACTGTAATGTTACCTTATCCAGTGCTGACATAAGAAATTCAACAAGTTCTGGTACAACAATTATCTGAGCACCTTGTTCTCCCTGGATAGTCAAGGCAACAAAGTCAGAGTTTCCTAAAATATGAGGGGTTTTGTGCATAAGCATATTGCTAAAATAAACAAAAATATACTTATTAGGAAATCAACAAAATTGGACGAATAAAACATAGAATGAATGCAAATAAGATCATGTAATCCAAGTCATGTCCGAAATCGACTTGTAAGGTGAGAGATGTCTCGCACTTATAAGCATTTTCATAAGCCATATCCCATCAAATGGGGAACTCTCAACCGTCACAATGATTTAACTTTGTTCAGATGCATCCTATGAATAATTTTACAATATAATTGAAATATCGAGTCATAAAACAACAAAATGAAGTCAATAATTAACATGAGAGATGTGTACAGCTTTACACAAGATTCTTTTACTATCTATGTACAGGCCATGACTGATAAAATTAAAATTAGAACAAATCACCAAATAGAGAGCTCATGAGATGGCATATTCTTGTGTAGTATCTAATCTAATATGTAACAAATTGCGGATTATGATGTACTACGGTAATATTATAGCTGAAGTCTATTACAATTCCATTTCACTACATATCATGCTTTCCTTAATACAGTTTCATCATTGTTGTATTACATAGTAGGAGCTATTAATGCATTTCTATTTATATGTACATCAATTAGAAGGTACTACTGTTCATTCAACAAACATAGCTGTTTCTTGTGAAAACTTTACTGATCCTCAGTTGGATATAAAACATCACATAAACGTGGTTAAATAATAATAATAATATTATATTCTGATGTTACTACCATTTGTGCACAGATAAAATTTTAGGCAGAAAGTTCATGTAATAAATGGGGAGAAATGTAGAAAACCTGCAATATAATATCTCCAAGTTTTTCCCTGGATATTCCTGTACCAAGAATTGAGCCAAGGAAGTCACCATGAGAGCAAGGTTCAAACTGGAAGTTCCCTGTAATGCTGAAAAGAGTAATTTTATGTAAATACAAAGAAAGGCATCTATAATTTCTGTGCTGAGCTTGGCAATTTCGGTAACAAAATTTACCTCAATGCTGAAATAATATCTGGATCACTTGTCAGTTCATCTGGATGTCCAACAGAAATCCGGCACCGTTCAGCCTAGAGAGCATATATGTTATGTGTCTACAAGCAATACGATGCGAACACTTTACAGTATCAAGGTAATGGAAAGCAGTTATATCTAGATAATTACCTGCGGATAACCTCCTTGAGCAATTGCTTTAATATCTGCTATTTTTTCCAATACTTGCATAGATTCCTTCAGCACTGGAGGAGTTAGAAAATTTGTATGGAGAATCTCTCGTTTTAATGATGCTCGTCTAGCCTACAACAAAGTCAAATTGAATAACAACCAAGTCAAGGATTAAATGATGTTTTATAGCATAAAATTTTAACATATATACCGGCTCAAAGGCCGGACGAGACCTCAATCTTTTGACACAGGTAATGAATATCCGACTTCCATGTGAGGAAGAAATGGAGTTCCAAGCTTGTAACAATCTAGAATGAAATTCATAAGGATCAGGGGGGAAAAAAAGTACCATCTCAAGAACATGCTTCACTTCGTTTGCTACACTTTTTTCCCCAACTCCCTTGAGCAACACATCAGCTTCTCCTCTTGAAGCTTGTATTGTCTGGCTTGCACTTGAAGCTGCGCGTCACAAAGCATTAAAAATGTGAAATTGGATCGTTATTGAGATGCCTAAATAATGATTTAACAAATACATCTTTTAATGAACTACAGCTCAAAAGTAGTCATGAATATATCTTCATAAATAATACCATATGATCAAAGAATAAAATGGCTTAGCAGTTGCGAAGGGGATGCAAAGGATTTAAAAGCTATCAAGTCATAAACATTACTGGATTATTTGTTTGCACATACATTGCCGCTTGCACCAGTAAGGACCCTAAATGATACTAGAGCAAGGAGATACAAGCCTAAGAACTTGCCAAGGGAACGACATTAATCTACCCTAAACCATATCTAAATCGAAAACCTTACGGCAATAGGTTCATGGTCTTCGTTCACTTTGTCCAATAATATCCAATGTGAAACTCCTTCACTCACACCCACATTACACTAACATACTAGTTACTAACAATCTCTTCCTGAGGTATAAGTCTTTAACACTCCTCGTGCAAAAGACTTTCCGAGTATTCAATGGTCAACAGTCATTCACCTACATAGGCATTGATGATTATTTAAGAAAATGAAAGTGATAAAATAAATATAACCACATGTGTCGTACCATTCAAGCTGTATTACATTACAGACAGTGAGATGGTCATGGCTCAAGTTGATTTGATTAATTGATCAACAATTCTACCCACGGTTTGAGAAATTACAAGCACCAAGTTTTGAACTTGATTAAAATTTACGAAACCCTTAGGACCAATTCAGCTATATTCATGACCATGTTATGTAGCTTAAAAATAAATGAAATAATGGAAAAAACAAACAATTTAATAGCCTTCGTTTTTTAGTACCCACAATTTGTTTTATAAAAAAGACTACGTTTTTGAACAATTGAACATGATGGGCACGCCAAACAGAATAAAAAAAAAAAAAAATAGAACGGCAATAAGAAAATCAAAAGGATGAAGAAAGTAGAGACCTGAAGAAGTGGAAAGGGAGAGAAGATGAGAGGTAAGGTTCGTTTGAAAAGAGAGGTTGGAATAGAGATTGTTGCAAAGATAATGAGAATGAGAGAGTGAAAAGGCATGAGTTAGTCTTCTTAAACACGACGTAGTTCCAAAGTTAGTGGCAGCAGCCATGGCCGAATAATTTGGATAGAGGTCGAGAATAAGGATTTAGCCTCTATCCAGGCTACACCTCGGCTACTAACAAATTCATTAGAGGAATAAATCACTAAATTATTTAGTAAATTATTTTGTATAAATTATAAAGACTTTAATTAATATCACATTAGCACGTGATAATCTTTCACAGTTGTGATTTTTGGCGTAGATACAACCAAAAAAAAATAAAGTTTTTACTAATTTAATAGTTGAAATTGACTAATATTGTAAAAAAAATTTACACCGTCGATATTATATAAATTAAATCTAATTATAAATTATGTCTCTCGATAATAATCTATATTTATATACATTATATACAAATGCAGTAAACTATTATAAATTAATTTTAAAAAAAAGCTCAAACTTATGTATTGATGTGTGTCAAGCAAAACAAAGAAAGGGGATAACGATTTTTTTATAAATTAAAATATATTATTTCTTTATGTTTTAACTAATATTTATTTTGATTTTTTGTCTTTTTTATTCGTTTTAGTCATTTATCTTTCATTTTAATCATTTGTATGTTATCTAATATTCATTTTAATCATTTATATTTTGCAAGATGATACAAATTTGTCATTTTATTAAGGACGAAAATGAATATTAGATAAAAGATAAAGTACGAAAATAAAATAAAAAATAACTAAAATTCATATTAAATAAAAGATAAAGGACAAAAAATAGAGTTATGCATTTTTTATGAAAGGAAAATAAATAATGATATCTTGACAAAGTAACGTTCAAAAAAAATTATAGTCATAACCGGTAATTATAGGAATGACTCTTACTTGAGTTATTCCTCTTAATAGCATTTTATAAATATTAAATTTCATCAATCTAATCATCAAATTAATAGCTCTTATTGGACTGATCAAATATGTAATTTTTTTTATAAAATTTAAAATTATTTGATACTTTATCAAATAAGTTCACATATAATATATTTTTTAAAATACAACTAAATTATTGACTATAAGATCTTATAGCAATACATATTCAATTTTTGTAATTTTTTGTTTGCATAATTTTTATGGTAATATAAAACCATGAGGAGTGCTAGCAACACAATCTCTAACATACTTTTTAATCAACTCTTTTTGATTGATTAAAATTCACATAAGTCCCCATAAATCATGTGGGTTCTATATGAATTTGGTGAGATTCATGTAGATTTTAACCAATCAAAAAAAGTGTATTAGAAAATATATATTAAAAAGTGTGTTGCTAGCATTATTCATAAAGACAATGAATTGTTGATTTGATAAAATTTAATCTCTACAAAAAGTTATTAAGTTGAATAACTCAGGTAAGAGTTACTCGTTAAGTTAACGGATCTCACTCTTATATTAACGCTAAAAAATTTATTAGTAGACATGTAATAAACAATAGTTTAAATTTGCCCATTAAAATAATATTAGTATCATTCAATATTGTTTAGGTTTTTTTCACACTAGAATATTATTTACATCTTTGAATTTGAACTTCCATTCTCTAACTATAAATATTAAATCTTTTATCCAAGCCATGTTGTGGACGTATTAAATATAATTTATTTTAAAAATCTAATTGATCATATTGTAATTGTAGTAATGTTGAATTTAAATACAAATAATAAAACTACTTTTAAAGTAATGTTTACCTCATCTTTACTACTTATGTAAATTTTATATAATAGATGTATATGTATTTTTATAGTTTTACTTAATTTTTTCCGCAAAAACTCATTCGTGTATGACACCGGTTTCACACTAGTATTTCTTAAATTTGTAAGATGTAATGATAAATGTAAATACCCAAATTGATCTTTATATTTAATTATTTATTATCAATTTGATATTTTACTATCAACTTTGTCGTTAAGTAAAACGACATTAATCAAAGGAGTTTGACATAATGACATATGTGAATAACGTTTAACATGGTAATAAGTATATTTGAAATATTTGTAATTGTAGAAATTTATTTTAAGAATCTTACAAAGTCAAATATTTATAAAGTCAAATACGAATTTTGTAGTTTACTTCAAATTAATTAGTTTATGTGCATCACAAATTTGTCTCTTAAAAGCTACTTCCCCTATCTTCAATATAAACACACACAAAAAATACTAGATCAGTTTTATCAAATATAAACTAATATGTTTAATTACTCTTTTAGTAAGTTATTTTTCAGGTTCAATTTAATCTCTTTGCTATAAAATGGTTCAATTTTATCTCTTAACGTATGTGTGTTAAGTCAAATTGAACATTTATGTAATAATTGTTAAACGTAGTTAATAATTTGTGACGTGGAATCTATTGTATTTTTATCATAAAATAATTATCGCATCTTCTTCTCTAACTTCATTCTTCTACTTTACTGAAATTTAGGGTTTTGACAAATCTTTTCTTTACAGCAACTTCAAAAAATTGAGCATCTTCATTAAACATCTTGCTCTTTCTTTTCACTCATATTGTTATTGATCTGTTATTTTGTTCTTAATAGAACATATTGTTGTCCTGTGAAAATGAAAAAAAAATGTTGCAACTATCACATTTATGCTGCAAAAACTATTTTAAAATTTATCCCATTGAAATGAAATGGTAGTGTTTTACATTCATAACTTTTTTTATTTTATAAAATCATAATTAACTCACACAATTATAAAGTTTTAATTCAAATTCATAACAAAATATTTAATCTAATAAAATTTGTCAGTTAAACAACTTTATTACGATGGAGATAGGGTTATAAGCAAATAACTAGATTTATTGTCATTAAAGTAAAGTTATTGTGTTTATCCCACAGTAAATATCAATTATAAAAAAAATATATTTTTTTTATAAATTAATAAAAATAATTTATAAATTATTTATAGATTTTCAATTTTTTTAAAAAAGTAACATCTTTTGGAAAAAAATGTAAGAAAGACACTTTCAAAGTGGGGGTAGATGGACATTGATACCTACCCACACGGTACTCTTGACAATGTCAATGGTGACATACATACATACATACATTAATAGCAACACCAAACTACATCCATACTTGTCAAAGTTACTCATCTCTCTGCAAACTCGTGGACCCCACTTGCACAAGTTCACAACAGTTTCAGTTTCAGTTTGAACCATTTTCATGCCTATGTATGACTTTGCTTCCATATATACTTTTCTACGCACAGTTATATTTTCTATTCAACTTCCAAAATTATATTTACTTAACTTCTAGAAAGCACAATTTGAAACTAAACTAAATATATTTGAAAAAACTAAACTAAACAATTTCTAACTTTTAGAAATTACGATGATTCACCAATTATGTAACTAAAATAGTAGAGAGGAACTTTTGTTGCCTCAACATAACTTCTGGTGTGCAATTTTTAAAAAAATACAAGGATAAATTATTATTTTAATCCTAACAATATAACACGCTGATATTTTTATATTTGAGTCAGCAAAAACTCAAATTGATCATCGAATCATTAAAATAATTTTTAAAAGGTACAAATTCATGATTACTATAATGTCAGAGACTAAACTGACTAATATTTTAATAATTCAAAGACTAATTTAAATTATTTTTCGAGTCAAGGACCACAAAATGATAACGTGTTATATTTTCATGGAATAAATGGTGGTTTATCCAAAATACAAATTTGTGCCATCGAAAAGTACACTTTTGAAAACCTTTGAAATGTGGGGTGAAGTGAAGAGTAGAGTAGCCCCAAATCACATTATTATATGATTCAAAGACCAACTTTGCTGCCAACAAATTTCAAAAGCAGAGGCTATTTAAAATTCACTTTATCATATAATAAAAAGGGCATCCTAAAATGTATTGTAAACGTGCAAAAGTGATCTGTCTTTAAAAATAAATTTAAAAAAAAAGAAAATAATTATTTAAAAAAAAAAAATAGTCAGCACCAATATTTACACAAAAACATCATTTCAAACATGCATAAATTATAGTATTATTGGTAGGTTGCAGTTATGCACCAATTATAACATATAGGCTCAAATCTACCATCACACCTACCCGAAAATTTAATTTTTCAGTCCATGTGATTCATCTTCTAACAGAAACTTTATTGTGTACCATAAAAAACTAACCAACATTAGAATTCTCCAGAAAAAGAGTTTTTCAGTATATCATGGTTCCTATTCCCCTCTGAGGAATTTAACTGTATATAGAAACCATTCCAGTAACAACAACTCATGAAATCTGAACAAAATTTGAAAGAAAAATACAGTATTAAAACTAGAGTATATAGCTTTTTCCCAAAGACATGAGCAAAAAGCACAACATAGTATGTTTTTTTGGTCAATTCCCCTAAGAGGATGTTAAGAAACAGAAATAACTTAAGCTACCTCACAAACCTAGCCACCCAATTAGGAAAATTGGTTTCAAACTTCCTTCTATAGATCCTAAAGTTCTTCAGAGAAGATAGGTGTATCCCAAAACCAACAGCAGCAGGACTATCAAAGCAGCAACGGCGACCCATACCAAGTAATTGTTGGACTTTTTCCTCTTCAGAATAGCTTTTGGAATCAACTCAGGGGCTTTGGCTCGGCTTCGGGACCTGACACTGCTCTCCTTTGTGACCTTTTCCTTCACTGGAGCTGGAGCGGCCTCGACAAGGTCGTTAACCTTTTCTTGTTCGGTAGCCTCGACTTCTGCAGTTTCCTGTTCCTCCTGCGGATTGGTGACGGTTCCGGATTTCTTCTTTGCTTTCTTCTCACGGTCCTAGAAACCAATTTCAGATTTTGGACATTATATCTCAATGGAATAAGAAAGATTATTTAAATCCTATTATGCTAGTAAGTAGTATATTGTAATGTCATGAGAGAAAAATATATAAAAGTAAAATTAATAGACCATACAGTGCTATAGCGCCGTTATAGCAGCTATTTGACAACACTTTGTATTAAATAGCTGAACAATGACAATTTGTTCAAATTCCGCTACGCCATAACGCTGGTATAGCTGCCATTTGACAACACTGTTCCAATGATAATTTCTTTTACCATTTTTCTTCATGGAATGACAAACTAGCATGAGCAAATCTAAATGCTAAAAGATATTAAAGTAAAATTAATAGGCCCTACACAAATAATGATGAGTCCAATGCAGTATTATCAATGGCGTCAAGCCAAAAATCCGCCATATAAATACAGTGTTAAGGCCTATGGCAGAAACATGGCAGATATTATAGGTGTTGCGGCCTATGGAGGCTGACACAAAATCTGCCAAGCTATAACACCGTGACAGAAATTTGACATCACTGGTCCAATGATAGTTGTTTTTTAAAATCTTTTTTCCTCATCTCATAGCATGACATAAAAACTAGCATGAGAGAATCTAAAAAAAAAAAGAACCATATCAACAATTAAATCACCTTAAGCTTCTTCTCAGCTTCCTTTTGTGCTCTGAGAGCTGCTTTGGCTGCAGCTTTCTCTGCTAACTTCTTCTTCCTTTCTGCGGCCAGCTTTGCTTTTGCGATTTCCTCTTCTCTTTTCATCTCTTTCAACTTTGCAGGATCGATTGCAGGCTCTTTCGCAGCAGTCTCCTTTTGGGGATTTTCAAATTCATAATCATCAACGTCTGCTAAATCCTTATTATCCGACTTGTTGGTTTTCAAATCCTTTGCTTTGTTTTTGGTTTCTTTCTGAGCAGGCAAAGTTTCTACTGGAGAAGGCTTAGGCTCCTCCTTTGCCTGTTTCAGGACAGATTTTGGTAATGCCTCAGATTCAGCAGGTTTCGGTTCTTCAAGCAGTGGCTTTTCATCAGGGTTTCTCATCCGTCCATCCCTGCTCAGTTGCCTCATATCCAATGATGACAAAATTCTTTTTTCATAGTCATCCCTAAAAGTTTTGCCACTGTTCCAAAGTGACATGAATTTCTCAACCTGGAATTGGAGGAAAATTAGAAAAAGATTCAACCACAAAAAAGGAGAGTTAATGCATAATGCCATCATTGACTATTCGATAGCTCCAAAGAATGAATATTTATGTGAACTAAATAACCTCTGTCTGTGAAAGTTCATCAAGAGCGTTAATATCTTTCTTAGCAGCCAGCTCACGCGCTTTGGTCAGAAGCGTACGACTTTGGTAGAAATAGGAGTTCTGAAAAAGAAAATACCAATTCAATTTCAGAAATTAATTTGCAGAGCTAACTCCCGACATTGGAAAAAAACTGAATTAAAAAATAATGAAAAATGTCACTAAATAGTTACATCAGCAACAGCATCAAGCATGTTTAAATGAAATTAACATCAACCACAAGGAAAAAATTACACTTTAGGCAAGGACAAAATCACTAAACATGACAATAGAAATGCTAAACTCAAACAGCATATTTTAGGTAAGAACTTGACAAATAAAAAGATTAGATGTGGTGTGATAATGGATGAAAATTTGAAAACAGACTGCAAGTCATTGAATGCCGCATTTTCAGATGAATGAAAGATAGAAGTGACATCCTCCACATTTTGCATTCCATCTTTCAAAACGTATTCATACAAAATGAGATGAAAATGCAAAGGGTTTTCACATTTCTTATACATATATATTTGAAAACAAGACGATACTGTTGTAGTTAATAGTGACTATAGAAAAGAGTCTAAAGCAAAACATACCCCCTCGTCGCGCTGTTTCCTCAGCTGCTGAATGCTCTCAAAAGATTTTTCCCTCTTCTGAGTTATAGCAGTCAGTTCATCCTGCAGAGACTGGATATCGGTGTCTATGGTTTTCAGCACATCATCAATTTGCTTGATTTTGGACCGAATTGCCTGTCTTTCCTTCTTCACTCCATCCAAATCCCCGCCTATAAGCTGCAAGACAATTAAACATCTCATGGACTTTTTAACTATCAATACAGATATAAAAAAATTCAGAACTCTTAAAAAGAAACCAAATAGCAAACTTACAAAAAAGAAATATATCTTACCTTAACTTGATCTTGGATGGCGTCTTTCTGCCCGATAGTATCCTGCAACTTGGTCCTCATTGCAGCATTAGCAACAACTTTCTCCCTTGTCCCCTCAAGCTGTTTGATTTCTCGGAGGAGTTGCTTTTCCTCAGTCAATGGAATGCTCTCATGCTGAATGCGGTATTGTAAGCTATATATCTGTATCCAATAAAAGCATATCGGTGAATGGAAAATACATGTTGGAGGATAACAACAATACAAGTAAAGTGAGAGTTTTGGATTAAAAAACTAGAAGGAGACTTATAACATACAACATCATTAAGTTCCTCCTCAGATGAGCATAAACCACCCCGACCTGCATTGTTCGCATTACGCAGCTTTCCAAGTGCTTGCTGCAGAGGCTCGATCTCTTTCATTTTCTCATCAAAAATGCTCTGGAATTGCTTGCTGTCACCTCTGAGAATCTTAATCTGAGAAATCAGCTCTGCTCGTTCCGACTGCAATGAAGAGTAAAGACCAAATATACAATTATATTAGATGTATGTTGAGAATATAAAACTACCGTAGAAAAAACTGCCCATTGTCAAGTCATGTGCAGACCACATTAATTTTTTATTACATATCAGATGATTACAAGAAATTACTTCTTCACCAGTAGACAAAAATGTGTCTTTTCCGGTTTATGGCTCAATGCCGCAAGTCAAGAGGCACCAAAACATATGTGCCTTCAAAATTGGAAAATAAATGATTTGACTCCTTTGCATTAATTTTCCAGATTTCATCTCAAGGTAGTATGGCGTGCCTTTTACGGTTTATGGTTCAACGTCTTGGTCCAGAGGCGCCAAAACATGTATGCTTTCAACACCGGAAAACAAGTTATCAGACTCATTTGCATGAACATTCCATATTAATTGACAACTCAAGTACAGCATTTATAGCACGAATAAAATATTAAAAATTCAATTTTAAAAA
Organism: Cicer yamashitae; assembly: GCA_037974755.1. Classification (NCBI taxonomy): domain Eukaryota; kingdom Viridiplantae; phylum Streptophyta; class Magnoliopsida; order Fabales; family Fabaceae; genus Cicer; species Cicer yamashitae. Next base: position 46,101,019 of record JBBPBQ010000003.1, read on the forward strand.
AACGATTGTTTTTAAAACATTCCAACAATCTTATACACCACAGTAACAAGTAAAATAGTTTGAATTTTAGGGTTTTTTATTGCAGTTATGAATTCGACAAGTAACAATGATGAATTATCCACAACTCACCCGCTTGGCCTTCAGCGCTTCAGTGATCTGGAAGCGAGCTTGATTTTTCTTGCTGATCTCCTTGTCAAGCAGATCAATTTTTGTTTTGATGGATGGATCATCATAAGGCCTGCATCTCACAAAGTAGAATGAATGAATCTGCTTAGGTGCAGGCCATTCTTCAGCAGCATTTTTCGGGCTATTGGAATCAGAAACATCATTGGCTTCCGCTTTCGCAGATTCATCTCCATGTGACCCGAATTTGATGGTCTCACCAGCTCCCGAATCTTGTTCCAGCTTTCCATTCTCCTTCTCAAGGGCAACATGTTTGCCTCCTTCAACACCATTCTCCAATGGTCCTTGAACCATCTCAAATCCCACAATTTCAACCGCCATAGCTCCAACTACAAAGTCAGTCTCACAAAATCAAAGAGACCTGATTCCAAATAAATAAAAAATGATAAATATATTTATACCATATCAATGTATTGAAATATTCAGCAACATCTATAATTCAATACTTTGATCCACATGCTCAATAAACAGGTAGAAAAAAATGCCAAATTATGAATCAAAAAACAAAAATCAGAAACATCAATAGCGTATTATCATTATCAAACAACAAAACACACACACATCATACAGAAATTTCCAAAACTAAAAAACACACTATATACAGGACAAAGCAATATTATTATATTAACAATCAACACTTCAATTTTGCATCAAATTGATCACAAACCACTAATCCAAACAAGGCACATGAAATGGAAAAAAAAGAGATCTAAAGTTTAGCATCTTAATCTCAAACATGCAATCACAATCTGAATATACGATTTATTAAAAAATAAATAAAAATCCAATTTTTAGGGTAAAAATAAAAAACTAACCTTATTATATTGTGATCAAACTCAACATGCAAAAAATCCAAATCTCAGAAATTAGAGACAAGGAAAACAAAATAAAATTTTATAAGGGCGTGATCTGAATAATCAATCAACCCATCATTGCTACAGAAAAACAAAAGATAAACTACTTTGAATTAAAAAAACAAAAACAAAAAAGCTGAAGAAATAAAGAAAAAAAAGTGCAGAAGCAATAACAGAGAAAATACCAGTGTAGAGAGGTATGAAGATTTGTAGAGAAGAAGACCCCTTTTGACAAAGGGTCTCCAAATTCAATTCCAAATTACGTAAAAACCCAAAAAAGTGAAATTGAAAAATGGGTCAGATCTCAATCTGTTTTCTTCTTCCTTAGTCCCTCCACGTGCAGGTTTATTCAGAAAACCCGTTTCGCAGAGAGAGAGAGAGAGAAAGAGAGAGGGAGGGAGAGAGAGAGAGAAGCTACGACAATTCAGTGCTCTCTATTTATATATAAACCAAAAAAAAGGATAAAGATTTTTTCAGGTTCGGCAGTGGATTTCGCTACATCGATTTCTTCGAAACAGTAAAAACGTAGGGCTAATGTTTTTTCTTACACTGTTATTTTTTAGTTTTTTCTTTTTTTTGTCTTTTTTTATTATTTTGGATTTTCTTTAATTGGGTAAAAAGGTGAAATGAAATGAAAAAATAGGGTTCTGGGTTTTGCACTTTTGGTTCTGCTTATGATTCTATTGTTACCTTTACATTTTATTCTTGGATTGAATGGAAGGTTTGTTTCTTTTAGTAGAAAATTTGCTCTTAATGGAATTTGTGTTAGACCATTGACTTTTGGCAAATGGAATACGCGCTACAAAAATGTTACAAGGCTATTTTTGAAAATGAAAATGCATCTGTCCTCCTTTTGGAAACATTAGGTGAATTTTTAGGTATGTAATTATCCGGTTGAATATATCCGATTATCCGATCTGATATTGAGAAATATTACAGACAATGAGTTCGATTAGGAAATTATATTGTTGGATAGATCTTATTATTTGATTGGATACTAAAAAAGGTTAGAGAGGTTGAACTCGTAAGACCAAGCAAGTTGTTGCATCAGTAGTTTAATCTGTTGAACTTGTCGTCTAGTAAAACATCGTTGGTCGTAGGGTTGAATTATCGTTAAACTCGTAGTTCCATATTGTTGACACAATAAATGCAAAAAAGGGAAGAAGTTTATTGAAAAATAATTTTTCATTACAGTCGGAATCGTCCGAAAATATCTGTTTGATAATTAGATTAAAGAATGGAAGAAATAGTCTATCATCATATTTTTTATATATATAATCAAATGCCATGTCTTAATTCATTATTTTGCAAACAAATATGATAAGTCAATCATGTCACTCTAAGCCTCTAAATATATCTCTCTAATCAAAATCTCATAATATCACAACGGTTTGGTTAGAAATTAGAAATAAATTAGATTGTCATCAAAAGATATTCTCGTTTGATGGTCGGGAAAAGATAGAGACATATATGACACCTAGTTGGATGGAGATATTATATAGTATTTGTATAAAAATGTCTTATCATATTATGTATGAGTTTAATTATTATGCATTGTCGGTGTAAATCAGCATCAGTACATCACATTTATTAATGGGATTGACTTTAGAGGTACTTATGATAAAACAAAAAAATAACTAATGATATAACGGTTGTAATTGATTGACAGTGTAAAAACTTTTTATATTGACTATGTATTTCAATTAAATTTGTTATGTATTTGATATAAAAATGATGAAATTATATCATAGGAAATGATAAAGTACCATTAATGTATCAAAATTATATTTAATTTGTTAAAAATAATTCATTTTCACTTTTTTTTTAATAATTTTACTATTTATTTTAATATTTTTTACTTTTTTTCTAAATATATAAAATGATTAAAAAAAGTCCCTAAACCCATAATTATCAAAAAGTGATTAATAATATTTATATTAATTAAAATTAAAATTTATAATCTTAAAGTTATCATTTTTAATTTATTTATTATTAAACTATATTTATATCTTATCATATTTCAATCTTATGTACTAAAAGATAAAAAATCATTTTCTTATCGTGTTATGCTACTTTCTAATTCAGTCCACACACAATTATCCAAATTTAGTTAGAAAAACATTATTTATTATAAAGTAGTAATTCTATTTAAACTAATTTTCAATGACATCCTCTGATTAATTCAAGTTCGGCCCAAAGTAATTTTTTTATTTTAATTATTAATAATTCAAATTAGTAAACAATAATTATAATATACAAGATAATTTAAGCAATTTTTTATATGGAAACTTATTGTCATATAGTCTACAAATTCATAATAAAAACTTTCTTCACGTATCAATTCAAATACCTATATAATATTGTCATGAACCTATATAATATTTTATTGATCAAAATAAATTTTTTGATACAATCAATCAAAATAACTAAGTCACATTAAAATTAGGCGTGTAAAAATAATTATCAGAATTAATTAAAGTTACGTGAGAAAAAATTGTACATTTATAATCATATATGTCATAATAAGTTGAATAAAATTTGTTATATATTAGTAGGATAATTCAAAATAAAGTAATATTCAAGTGGCCTCTTCATATATAGTTTTAGAATGAAAAAAGAAAACAAATATAGGAAGATTTTAATTTGACTATTACAAAATATGAGATTTTTTTTATGTATGGTAAAAAATATTGTATAATTTTTTTTATCAAGACATTTGGTTACAAAATATAAGGAAATTGTTGCTTAATTTTTCATACAATGAATATAGATTTTTTTTTCTCAATTCATATATGATAATATTTTGTATTTAATAATAAAATATATTTTATATTGTTAACTTAAATATTAATATAATATAAGTAAAAACTATGAGAAAATTATTATTATGTAAATATTATCAAAATGTATATATTAATAAAAAGAGAAAATTATGGGCACAAGATGTGCCAAGAATAACAAATACGACAAACAAATACAAGCAACCCCCGGACAACACAACACAGTCACTATTAAAAACATTGAAATAAAAAACTCTAGATCAAACCTCTAAAAAACTACCTGATACATCGAATCGGATCTGACCACCATTAATTGAAATTATACTCAAACCACTTTCCTTTATATATACACGACAAAGAAACTTAACTCATTCTATCACTTCGATGATTAATCTTCTTATTATTGATATAACTATTTGGCTTATAATTTGACATATGTAAGAATATTACATAAAATAATATTTGATAAACTATCCTGTAATATTTTACATATAAAAATAATCTTCTCATAGTTTTTACATAAATTATGTTAATATACACACACAGAATTAACAATATAAAATATATTGTATTACTAAATATAAAATATTATCATTTGTGAATTGAGAAGAAAATATATATATATATTCCTTGTATAAAAATTAAGCAACAACTTCCTTATATTTTGCAACAAAATGTCTTGATACAAAAAATTATACAATATTATTTTATCAAGAATAAAAAAATATTCTCATGTTTTGTTATAGTCAAATTCAAAATCTTCATATATTTTGTTACTTTTTTTTTACTCTAAAATATATTTTTTTATTAAGTTAAGCTAAAAATTTATTAAGAACCAAAGGAGATAAACTTAGTCTAAAAAAGAAAAAAAAAAACAAAAAAATATTCCTTAAATTTAGTAGGCTTATTGATCCTCGTATATGTATTAATACATTAGATTTTTTCTGTAATATATTTGTTTTTGTCTTAGAAATCACCTTTGTACAAGACTCATCACTGATAATAGAATGACTTTACAAATATCTAATAGTTGACATTTTCTCTTACTCATCAGTATATCTCCTACGATGTGTTTCTCTATCATCTATATCTGTAAAAAAAATCGCAATATATTCAAGTTATGAGCAATCGTGAGATTTAAACTATCATCAATGACAATAACATTTCGATATGTGATATTCGACACCACAGCCCTTAAGTGTAACTTGACTTCCAAATAGGGAGATATTTGATTATTTTGAGCATTGATCTTATATGCATCACTCAAGAACCTACAATACACATATCTGGTTATTGGTGATCATTCCGTAGATGTTTCGTGTTATCTGAATTAGATAAGACGGGCAAAAGACCTTGTGGATTATATTTTTATGATTATTTGCAATAAGTGTAGCATTGACATCAGATTCTTAAAGTGTTTCTAGATTGATTTTTGATTCCCCAAAATCAATTGAATCCAAGTTAGAAGCTTCATCGCGATTTTGGTCAATTTTTTCCTGATCGGAAGAAGAAATTTTTTGAATAGTGATGCCTCTTAGTTAACGTTAAGAGTATGATCAACCAAAGTAGAGTTAACAATCCGTAAGTACAATTACCATAAATGTCTTTTGTACCTTCAGTTTTTACCTTGTTAAGAACAATAGTATTTTTAGGGACATACTTCTTTACTACCACAACAACTTCAACGAATTGAACTATTCTGTGATCATTATAATATTTTCGACATTTATCTATATAATGCCATACAACCTTATAAGATCCACAAACAGAATGGTAAATTTTCATAATCAATGTAAACAAAAAATTCATATTTTTCACATTCAACAAGAATGCGATCTATCAAGTCTTGTGTAGTGTCCAAATTGACTAAAACTCAGACAAAATATCTTAATGTTTTTAAGTTGGTTGCTTAATCATCATTTCTATGATACCTCACCAAAATACTTTAATAGTAATAATTTTAAAATACTTTTATGGGGAAAATTCGCATCAGAGAGAAAATAACTTAAAGAAGAAGGTAAATCTCCTTTCAAAAATCGTTAGAAAAAAAAAATAGTTTAAAGTATCAAATTCACACGAATACAAACTTCTACTCAAAATAATATTATATTCTCTTATTAGAACAATAAAATAGAGTAAATGACTCTTTTTTGAATAATGCATGGTTCACGTTATAGTCAAAAGACATAATTATTTACAAGATAATACTTGATTGTCAATAATTTTATAAAAATATGTTTCAACTCAAGACTCGATAAAATACAATAAAAGACTCGTCACCAGTATCACCTATCAGAGCATGGATCACCAACTGACAATCTGTAATGTGTTTTTGTAAACGCACACACAAGCAACAAAGGGAGTGAAATTCGAAATCATATTGATGATATAATATAAGTAAGAAGAAACACACAAATAATCAACATAGACACATCACAATATATTAAAACATTCAAGTAAATAATATCATATTATAACGTCAAATTCGCTCAAGAAAAATTAATATATCCTTATAACATCAAATCATTTAAGAAAATCATTATCACATTAGATACACATTAATCACAACCAAATAATCACAAGAAAGTGCAATGCTATTTATGCTCCTAAAAACTATATGATATGGATACAATAAATGCCACCAAGACAACTTCCACACAGAAAATCACTCATACCAACAGAAAAAATAAATCTATCACAAAAGCAACTTTCACACAGAAAATCATTTATACCAATAGAGAAAATAAATCTGCCACAAAAACAATTTTCACGAAGATGCATATGTTATGACATGATGATGCATTATCCAAATCAAATATTTTCACATAGTCCATTAAGATGCATATGCCATGACACAATGATGTGTTATCAAAACCAAATATTCTTAGACAACCAACTAAAATCATGTCATATGTTTTAAGAGTCACTTATACAAAATCACCACATTCAAAATTCACTAAGATCATATATCACATGTTCTTATCATGAAAATCTTATAATCATAAACAACAATTATAAAAATTAAAACTTTCACCTCACATATCTTGAAGATTATATATTCATAAACAATATATCACAAAGGTCAATGTTTTCACCACACATATCATGAAAATCATATATTCATAAACAATATATCACAAAGGTCAATGTTTTCACCACACATATCATGAAAATCATATATTTGTAAAGAACTATCAGAAATATCAACATTTTAACCACACTTATCATGAAAATCATTTATTCATAAAAAGTATCATAAAAATTAAAACTTTAATCTCGTACATCATAAAAATTTAAGTTTTTATCACATACATATAAAAATTCAAACTTTCTTCACATATATCATAAAAATTTAAACTTTCTCACTTGTATAATAGAAATTAAAACTTTCAACACATATAACATAAAATTTAAATTTTCTTCACATATGCCACACATTTGCAAATTTTAAATCACACAATACCTTATGAAAGTTTATAATCCATATTTTAATTCTACAAGCCTCAATTTGTCATATTAATTCAATTATTTCTAAATATGATCACCGTCGTATGTAGCGAATATCAGATGAATTATTGAGAAATATGGGTTTTCCGTTCATCTCACATTATAATATACTCAAAAATTCAAATGTTCTCTCACCCCTTACCTTATTTTGACGATTTCTCACGCTAATCCGAGTCCACAAGTGAAAAGACATATGTTCCTTTGACTCCTCATCCTCCAATTGGTCAAACTCGGCTATTTATGACTAAATGTCAAAAATATAATATGAGAAGCCACTATAAAAGGTCAATTTCAAAATTGGGTCAAAGAAAATTACCCAAGTAAAAAATAATCAGAGAATAATTTAGTAATTATTTACATAATTATTTTAGCGTCAATTTCACTCAAATTGGACTTACATTAAATAAGAGCATTGCAAAATATCGTGTCATAAACGAAAAAATCTAATATTTTAGAGAGAAAATCACAAGGATAAAATTCTAAAAAACTGTGTTAAAATAACCCAATCAAAGAGAAAAACAACACATCCAATTTTGGATGAAAAAAGAGAAAATTATCTAAACACTCGTCTCACACCAAAACCAATTTTTCGTTTGAGATTCTAGACTACTTTTCTTTTTCTTTCTCTCGCTGTCTTTCTATTACAGTGCACCTGTGTTAGTTTGTTTTTTTTTTTTTTCTTTTCACGTGACTCTTTAGTTTTGTTATACACATGGATCAAGTCCAATAAACCTATATTTTATTTATTTTATATTTTTTTACTAATAATTTTTCCAATCTATTTTACCAACTTACAATTAAATTATAATATTTTTAAGATACTCACATTAAAATATTATTATGTTTAGAGAACAGTCAAAATAATAAATCAATAACTATCACATCTACAATTTACATTAATTATTAAATCACAATAAATATATGTCATATCACATATATAAAACTAAAGGAAATCAATCACAATATTATTAATATTTCAAGATATTTATTTATAGAAATTAATAAAATAGAAAACAGTCAAAAATAATTAAAATATAATTATTCACACATTTATCATTTAGTCAAATGCACACGAAGATATCATCAAATATTGAATGCACATCTACACATAAAATTGAGTCAAATTTTATTCTTTAAAATACTTATATTAAAATAATATTATTTTTAGCAAATAAAATAAAATAATTAAACATAATATTTAAAATTATTTTAATCTTTAAATCAAATATTTCAAGAATTATTAAACCATAGGAAACCAATATATAAAGGAAATTAACTATAAAACTAATCAACATATATTCTAAAACACTTTTAAAATCAAATTAATTCTTTAAATATTTATTTAATTAATAAAATAATATATTATAAAATTTGAAATGTTACACTTTACTGAGGGAAACAATCTACCATGAGTCAATCAGTTTCCATATTTTCAAAAGCTCTAAACGTAAAACTAATAATGTGATTGGTGCATCATCGTTAGGCATAGTGACTATAACACGAAAGCTATTTTTGCTGCTCGATTATTTGTCCTCTAAGATTTTGATAGCGAGGGAAAATCCTTTGATCCTGAGTTTTGGTAACTAGCTCAAAGGAATGCTGCAATAACTTTTGAGAGCATGTGCAAAAGATCTCAATAGGGAATGTGGAGTGTTGACTAACACAATTGTAGTGGTTGGTTTAACGATCTTCACAAGCGTGAGTCACAAAGAACGGATCATGGGAGTGGTGAATTTCTTATAGGTGCCATTGACGATAACAACCACAACAAAGCAATCAGGCCACATGAATCTGTTAAGACAAAATCTCAATTTAATGTTTTGATGAAAACAAACAAAAAGTTAATTAAGAATGTTAATTATGATTCTATATGTTATGTTAATTTAACTTGTGCTTTTGAGTGAAATAATCCAAGATAGGTACAAAGCAAATGCAAGAGAAATCAGTTTAAATAAAGAGCTAAAAATGAACAAAACTGAACCAAGAACGTTCTTGACATAATCTGGAAAACCAAGAACGTTCTCCACGTTTCTGTCATTTTCAACAAGCAAGATCAAATCAGTTTTTAATGCAAGGAAAGCTCCTGCAAATCGCGAATGGATTTCCAATTCATATACTAGGAATATACAACTCTCATATGAGCAAAAGAATCACTCAAAAGGATCAAAAATTAAAGAGCACAACTCAAAGCAAAAGTGACAAATGATCATTCTCCAGCAGTGTAACATCATGCTCAAAATTGATAAACATTCTCCAGCATGTTACATTTGATCTTCAGCAGCAAACAACTTTCTCCAAAATGATTAACAACTATTTCAAGAATGATCAACATCATTCTCCAAGTATGATGACATCAGTCAAGAATGATACGAACATTCTCCAACTTACTGACCATCATTCTCCAGCCTGTTTTGCATGAATCAAAAGGCAGTCTTAATCTAAAATGATTAAGCACATCTCTGAGATGTTTGTGTGCATGAACAAAGGAACATAATTATATACTCAAGATCATTTTGGACAAATTATTTCCATAAGATCAACAAAAAGCAAAGCAATGCATCAAGAATAAAAAGCAAGACTAATCCCCAAAGTTGATGGTTAAAGTAAGCAAGTACAAATTGGACAGAAATGATAAAGTCACTGCATCAATGACACACGTACAGAACAGAAAAGCATGACACGCAACAGTTGTCAGAATTGTCAAAATCCATCAATCACTCAAAACAGAAACGAAGAAAGTTCTCCATTTTCACAGCTTTAATCCAAGAACGTTCTGGTTTACAAATAGCAAAATTTGTTGTAATTTAAGATCGATTTGGGATACAAAAGTACATCTATCTACACTACAAAACATCAGTATCCATTACAGAGGAATTTAATAATCTACACAAGATCGTTTTAGATAGATTCGTTCAAAGAGGATCAACAAAGGCAAAGCAAAACATCAAGATCAATCTCCAAATTGATGAGTTATGAGCAAGGACAGCCATGACAGCAAGGACACTGCTGCTGCACCTTTTTGCAGAAAGCACATCATGTTTCTGAGACAAAGGACTGACACATAACAACTGTCATACAAAACAGAAACGAAGAATGTTCTTGTTTTAACAAAAGAACATTCTGGTTTTAATTCCTTTTTAAAGACAATTAAAACAGATAATTTTCCATAGTCTTAACCACATATTAATGAGTATCAAGACTGCTCAAATCAATGGTGAAGCCCAGAACTCGAGCTGAATGCCCAAAGGAGGAAAACAACCTCAAGATTGATCTCTAAATTGATGAGTTGTGAGCAAGGACACAACTACATTGTACTTACAATATTCTACAGAAAGTTCTGTATAAATCTGACTCAAAACAGTGCCAACTGACATGTGACAACTCATTCACTCACTCATTCACGTTTTTCATGAGACTCAAAAGCAAGAACGTTCTGGACAACAAATAAACACATGTTTAATTGCTTTAAAATATATCTAACACTTGGGAAGTGTGTCCAACGACTATATTCATTTTAAAATGAATATTCAAAGCCTTTTAACATCTATAAATTGAAGATCAATTGGAAGATGAAGGTAAGAGTTCAATTTACAAATCTACCAACACTTGTTCAAGTAAGAAGTCAAAAAAGTCTTCAAGTAAACTTCAGCTCTCTTCACTATATCTTTGGATTATTATTTACTGAGTTTGTGTTTCATTTATCTCAAACAAGTGTTGAGAAGTTTCAAAATCCCAAACACTTTTATCATACACATCATTTGTAACTCAAGTCTATCTTTTATGTTAGATTAAGTGTGTTTATAAAAATCCTTTCAAGGCTGAAAGGTGATTGTTAAAAATCATTTCTAGGTCGAAAGGTGAATATTGTAACAGATCAAGGTTGATCTGGACTAGTGGTGTAAAAACCAAGAACGTTCTCCGTTTTGAACACTTAGTGAAAAATCTCACGATTGTGAGGACTGGACGTAACCCGGGTTGGGTGAACCAGGATATATCTCTGTATGATATCTCTTCTCTTATCTCTATTTATTTCTAGTCTTTTGATTATCAAATTAAATAGATAAGTTAAATTGTGTGTTTTTGACTAACAAAAAATGTTCTCCGTTTTCTATTTTCATAACCAAGATTAATCTTGAGTTAAATTCTTTAAGTTTTAACAGGAAATTTTAAGAAGGTGAAATCACAATTCAAACCCCTCTTTCTTGTGATTGACATTGCTACTTCAGAATCAAGCAGATCATAACACATGAATCTCAACACACAAATCAGAATCATGAAACTCAAATCAAAATCAAGAACATGAATTGAATCAAAATAACGCAAATTGAATCAAAATAACACGAAACAAGAAAGAAACACGCATATTAGAGAACCAGTTGCAGAACATTCGTGATGGTTGAATAAAAAATCAGCAAACAATGAACTCAATTGTGATAAAGAGAGCAATTTGAAGATCAAACCTATGGCGGCACGAAGGGCAATGGCGATGCCACCGCCAAAGAGGCAAAACCAATATCAAACCCTAAAGGGTTTTAGTGTTATATTATTAGCAGTATTACAAAAATATATCTTTAGATTGAGCAATAAAATTCTATTTATAACATAAATGATAATAATTTTATTTGAACAAACTTCCAACTATTTTTTTCTACCCTAATATAATTTTTCGCCCAACTACTCTCTGTTTTGGTTCAATTTTATTTAATTCAAATAACTGAATTATAAAAATTAAAATATACAAAATTATTTTAGCAAATTTTTATATGTAAAGTTATTGTTAGGAAATCTATAAATTGATATGCTCAAATTAACTACATCTAATATTAAAAGCTAATTAGGGAAGACATTCTTTTGATGTCTTAGCCCTCTGGTTCTTAGGAAAAAAGTCCAAGTAATATGAAATTTGTTTGGTAGGTAAGTAAAGTTTGATCAAAGATTGTGCTTGTTAAGTTTCGAACTCTAGTTCTTCTAAATGATTTGTTGTTAATTGAAGTTCATTATCCACTTGAACTCAACCACTTAGTTAGATATGATTGATACATAAACCTTTTATTGAACGTGGTGAGAAACAAGATAAAGAAAGATTTGAATTGTATTTTTTAAAATTCTTTTGCTTTAAAAATAAGGTTTTAAAGATTTTTTTTTGAAAACAATATATTATAAGATTTTTGAAAAAATAATTTCACAAAAATAGTCTTCAAATAAGGATGTGGGAGAAGGAGAATATCAGACTTTATCTTAGTTACTACCGACTTGGTAGCTTTGTCTAGTCCTCTTGTTATGGAGATACATTTCCTTCTTCACTTGAATGATTTAATCCACTAAATCAATTGATTTATACCACCATAGTATACTTTTATCGACTTGACTATACTCTGGTCTTCCCGAATTCAGCTTAGTACAATCAAGTCGTTGAAGATCCACTCACTCATAATAATTTAGTATCGTCAAGCCTTTAAGGAGAGTAAACAGTCACTACTAGGTCAAGTTACACAATTGGTAAAATGTTTGGGATAATACAACTAGATAACTTTCAACAAAATAATAAGATTTTTTTAGCGTAAAATGCACATTGATAAACTTTCAAAAAAAGTATGTATAGTTTGAGTGTGCTTCATTTCTTTTTAGAGTGATGCTTTTTTATTAACTTGTGAGTAATATTTCTAGTTTTGTCACTTTTCTTTATGTCAATTCTTCGATTTCAAAAGTTCTTGTATATTCTTCTTACTTCTTCAAAAATTGATGATGTGATATATATTCAAACAAAAATATTTTTGTTGAGTGATTTTATGACTATTTCTTTTAGAATAAAAAACATTGATGTTGTTTTATTGTCAATTAGTCATATCGCAGCCTCCCAATATTGAGAAAATATGGAGAACTGAAGCCTAGGGTAAATATGGAGGACTGAAAATATAAAGCATTAATTGCGCTTTATCTTGAAAATATAAAGATTAATTAATATAAGATTACTATCATGGTTGTATGGTTGCTCATACTAAGTTTGTAAAAATATTTTCAGTTGAAGCTGTACGTAAAGGTATTTCTATTATTGTCACAAAACAATACCAACAACAAAATGTAGATCCGCAACATCAGTAAAAGCACAACAACTTTTTCTTTATTTCTTTGAGTCATTGGGATCGTCATAATTAATTACCAAATAAATTAGTCGAATATAACAATTTCAATACTTGGTATTTTATTTATGACACAAATAATCACTTACAATAATTGAATTTTTGAGAGAAATACATGTTAGATAGTTGATTAGTATTCGTCTTGCTTTTAAATGGCTCATTACAGAAAAAATGATTACCCCAAAATAATTATTGATTTTTCCGTAGTAGGTGGTCAAAGTATTCATTTTTTTTTTGTTGAAAAACAATTGGGAGAGTGTATTTTCTCATATGCTTTACGAATAATGTGACTTTAGGACTTCTACTAGAGAAGAATTTGTAGTAATTACATAGTCGATTCTACTTCAAACCAAAAACTTTAGCACTCTAATTTGGGCCTCAAAATTATTTGTCTTATATAATATATAAAATTTTCACACTCAGCATAAACAATTCAGTGTTGAAACATTTTTATTGAGTCATAGGCAGAAAATCAAACATGGGATGTCTATTTTTGATTTCCCGTTCCGTGCACTTTTTGAGAAAGAAATCACTCAAAAAACAACAAAGTATCTATGATTATAATTAAATATTGAATATTGTTGTTTAACCATTACATCGTTGTTCTATCTGTTTATTTGTTATCTAAATTACTTCAATTATTATTTATCTTTAATCTTATAAGTACATTCTTAATTATTTTTTCCATAAAAAATTATAAGTATTACACAACTATTTAGGCAAACTATGTAAATTTATACCAATCACAATAATTAAGCTTTAAAACATTAAAAAAATTATAATACAAATAAAATATCAGTTTTCTAATAAAATTTTATTATTAGTTTCTAAGATATGTTATGTAAAATTTTATTTTAGGCCTCGATAAATACTGGATTAGTACTTTGATGCTACAATTGGTTTGGGTACTCAAAATATCACATATTATTCTACCTTTTCATGGTACAAACAATTGGAGAGAATTCAATTTTGGGATAAAATTGAAGACTTTTGAAGGATTTCAACGACATTGGACATTGAATTTATTTGATGAAAACCTAAGGGTTTAATTTAGAGGGTTTATGAAATAGAAAATTGGTTATGAAATTGATTGACTTCATTATTTGAATATGTTATTACATGATTGATGTTTTTTGAATTGTTTAAATCACCTCTTCTTATTTATTAACAGAGAAAACATCATCTCCTAAAATCGTTAATATTAGACATTTTTAAAATTGTGACACTATAAACCTAAGTAGTAATAATACATATTTTAAAAAAACAATCAGTCTTTCGAAAAAGTTGTGACTTAGAATAACATGTTTCCGTTTATTTTTTTTTACTTAAAAATTTAGTTTTTTCGGATCAAATTAAATCTTAAATTTGTTTTTAGAGAATAAAAACTAAGTTTCACTTTTTTATAGGTTAGTTTTTTTTTCTTCCTATAATATAGTAATTTTTAGTTTTAATTATTAGATGATGTGACATACTGACATGACATGCTACATGAGATTTTGTGTCACATGGCAATGAGTTTTCATATCAACATCCAATAAGTGGTTGTCTTATGATAGAGACAACAAATAAAACAATACGTAATTATAGGGATCAAAAATTTAAAAAAAATGTAAATTTAAAGGGTTAAAAATGAAAAAAAAAACTTTTATTTAATTTTCAACGTCAAATACTGCATATGCAAGATTTTCTATACCATAAAACAATGAATTTTTCTTGTCAAATATCAATTTTTATTTATAGTAAAAATTATCTTTGACTTGTTTTCTTTATTTTTATTGTACATACTATAAAAAAAACATTATCAAAAAAACATTATCGCATACATACTTTATCATATATAATTCATCAATAAAAAATCCCTACAATACATAATAAAAAAGGCTAGAGCATTCGTTACAAGGATATTGATAAGGTACTATGGTACTTATCAATAAATTCACATTCTTGATACATAGGACAATACCTATTTTTTATTTTTATCTTTCAATCATTATTGTCAATCACATCAATTATGATAGTTTATATAATATTGATATTTTAAATTGAATAGTGATATGTATCAACTCAATATCAATACATGTGATTACATTCAATCACTTTTATTTTTTTAAATTATTATCAATATTAATTGATTAATGTTGTATTTAAATTTGTGTCGATATTTTTCATAGTTCAATATAATATATTTTCTAGTCAAACATATAATATCGTTCAATTTGGGGGAAGCTTGATTTGTAAAGATTATTATTGTTATTATTATATAATTTAAGAAATTGTTCAAATAATTTGGTGCAAAACCTCTTGTCTAGCATCCACAATGGACTTATTTTCATATTTAGCACTAAACTAAAATGAATCCATTGCTATGGTGTTAAATTTATCGGTGGATATTTATAACGAGAAATATTATAGCACCCATCAAAATCGTACTAATTGTCATTCATAATAATCAACATTCTAATTTTTTGAATGTGTATTGTATAATTTTGTTGTTGATTAACTATGAGAATATGTGTATTCATAAACTATTGTAGGTAGTAATGACAATAAAAATTGAGAAAACACTTTCATTAAAGATAAGATGTACTATAGAAAAAAAAGGAGATATAGATAAAAAAAAAATTCATTATTTTATGGTGATGACACACTGAATGCGCCATTAGCTGAAATTAAAAGTTGTCTTTTTATTTTTCACTCTTGTAATTTATATATTTTTTGTTTATGGTCCATATAATTAGATTTTATTTCTTTTGTCTTACCATGTAACAACAATCCATTATGTTAATATGACAATTTATCGCTGTATAACACCAAAATTTTACTAACATGTAATGTTAATATATCACATCATTTAAATTAGACGTCATAATGATATAAGATACTAAGACAAAAAAATCATAAATTATATAAATTAAAATTAAAAAATATGTTAAGAAAATAAAATCAAAAAATAACAATTTTTAATATATTTTTATTTATATTTTAAGACGAATATATAAACCAAAAACGTAAATCACCATTTTTTTTCAAAATGTGAAACTAAAAATGGACAATTTTTTATAGAGAATAAACATAAACTATCTTAATTTTGTATTGACCGGACCAAAAAAAAATTCCAATCTAAAATGAAAAAAAATTCCAATTAACATATGTTAGAAAATGTGACGCCACATAGCATTGGTAAGTTATGTTGAAAGTCCCTAAATAAATGGAACCACTTTGTCCATTCCAACACGTACAACAAGAAATCTCCATCTCATGTGTTGTGTTTTAGAGTTTTATTACTCTCTCTCTCTTTCTCTCTCTCTCTACGATTCTACGTTGTTGTTTTAGACGTGGACGCTTCCTCCATCACAAAACAGGTTTGTCCCTCTTAATTCATCATCATTAGTGTGATCTACTAGATTACTATGTTCATTCTGATTAACTCAAACCTAACACTCTTCTTCACATGCATGTTACTTTCCTTTTTCTTAATTTTCCGTTTTCAATCTTTAACAAAACCATGATTTTCTCCTCTTTTTAAGAAAATAAATCTGTTTCTTTTCATGTTTATTTTGTTTCCTTTTCAAGCGTTTTTTTGTTAACACACACATCTGTAAATAATTAACTAATAGTTTTTAAAATTAAAATTTATTATAATCCATTTTTCAGCTCAAATCATCTCTACACTTTGATTTTTATCCCGGCCAATTCAACTTTTTTTTTTGTTTCTAATATGTTCTTGTTTAAGACTTTATAATAATTTTTTTTTTGACAAAAACTTTATAATAGTAGTTGGTCATTATCTTCGATGTTTTTTATGCTAATGTTTGTCGACAATATTTTTATACAAATAATTTTTTTTCCTAGTTTTGGTCATTTAATTATCGGTTTCTTTATTGATGCGTAACTCGTTTGATTTAGAAAGTAGAAACTGCAATTTATTGTATAATTAATATCACTTAGAAAAATGGACTAGAAATTGGTCCATAGAAATTTATTGAATTTTAATTAATGTTTGATGTTTGATTCAACAGAAACTATATTCAAGGGCTAAGATTATTCACAAGATACATGAAAAGGGTCTAATTTGGAGGCAACAATTTTGTAATTTTTTTTTATGTTGAATTGGAAATTGATGTTGCAGTGATGATTCATGGTATGTAGAATGTATTCATGATGATGACGATGATGGGAATCTTAAACATGGAAAAGAAATGGTTATTTCCTTTAATTGTTACCTCTGCTTTTTGTATGCTTTTTCTAGCAACATCCTTTAACATGGGTCTTGTCTCTTCAATTCACTCCATCAATTCACTCTTCTTTTTTCTACCATCACACTCACATAGAAACCAAACCTCACTTGCTTTTGTGGAGAGAAAGATTTCTCCCGCCCCGGCTCCCAATAGGCCTTCGATCCCTCGGTTCGCTTATTTGATTTCTGGCTCCAAAGGTGACTTGGAGAAGCTTTGGAGAACTCTTCTCGCGCTTTACCATCCGTTGAATCATTATGTTGTTCATTTAGACCTCGAGTCGCCGTTGGAGGAAAGGTTGGAACTTTCTTCTAGAATTGAAAAACAGCATATTTTCAATGAGGTTGGAAATGTGTTTGTTATCACTAAGGCTAATATGGTTACTTACCGTGGACCGACGATGGTTGCGAATACTCTTCATGCTTGTGCTATTTTGCTTAAGAGAAGTAAAGATTGGGATTGGTTTATTAATCTTAGTGCTTCCGATTATCCTCTTGTTACTCAAGATGGTTAGTATTATTGTTTCTTATAGTATTTTGTTCTGATTCATTCAAACTTTTAATGATTCTTAGACTTATATGTGTGTATGATTTTGCAGATCTACTATATACATTCTCAAATTTAGATAGAAACCTTAACTTCATGGAGCACACGAGTCGGTTAGGATGGAAGTTGTAAGTTTATCTTCTATCGTTCTCTGTAGATTAAATAACTTGACATATAAATAATGAACTATTTTCTCTTTATGATGACATATATGATTCCTTGATGTATACATGATGAATTGGACCATATTGTGCAGGGATAAACGAGCAATGCCGTTAATAATAGACCCAGGGCTTTACGAGTCACAAAAGTCTGATGTATTTTGGGTTAATCCTAAGCGAACTTTGCCAACTGCATTTAAACTATTCACTGGTTGGTTTTCTCCTTCACACCTTTATCTCTTTGGCTATTATAATAATTGTTGTGATTGATGAGTTTTTTAAGGGTTACTTATACAAATTTGGAGAACTGTGATCTAAGAGCATTTAACCAGTTATTGTGTGTTGTAGTTGTAGATGCTAATTTCTTATACTTAGGAAACAGGTTCTTTAGGCACAATTATAATACAGAAATGTGATTTGAACATTAATTTGGGACAGCAAAATTCGACTACTTTTTAAATGGTTAATGCAGTTCACACACGTGGTTAATGTAGTTCATTGAGTGATAAATAAGTATATCAAGATTTAATAACTCATTAACCATCAGTTGAACTTAATAACCACGATTTCAGTTGTTCCAACTACATGGTAGATTTGAACACTTGAAAATGAAGGTTTATCACGTTTAAATTTGTGGTTCATAAATGCGTTATCAATTTAAAAGTTGTCGAATTTTGTTGTCCTAAATTGATGTTCAAATAACATTTATGTTACAATATATGCATGTGTGTGTAATTTCAAAAACAAGTGTCTTTCAAATCTGTGAAGTGTGCTTGTTTCATGAAAGATTCTCCTTTTAGACAAACAAAGGCCATTCTTTTACTTATTGGACAGGGGAGTGAAGATAAATCAATCTTATATAGCACTCACACTTTAGATTGAAGGCGTGTCTGGTGCCTGACACAACACTGACACATGTGGCGACATTCAATTGCTTCTACTTTTTCTAATTATTATTGGTTTCAACATGTCAGCGTCGTGTCTGGGATTCATAAGCCATAAGTTAAACAATTGCTTTTCGAAGATTATTTTTACGAATTCATGTTGCTTCATTGCAGGTTCAGCATGGATGGTTTTATCACATGAATTTGTGGAATTTGTTGTATGGGGTTGGGATAATCTCCCAAGAACCCTACTCATGTACTACACAAATTTTCTCTCTTCCCCGGAAGGCTACTTTCAAACTGTCGCATGCAACGTGCCAGAATTATCGAAAACCCTTGTTAACAGTGACTTGCATTATATTTCGTGGGACATCCCTCCTAAACAGCACCCTCACATCCTTAACATAAACGACACGGAACAAATGATTGCGAGCGGCGCTGCCTTTGCTAGAAAATTCAAGCAAGACGATCCGGCCATGGACTTGATCGATAAAACATTACTACGTAGGAGAAATGGACTATTCCCTTTCGGTGGTTGGTGCTCCGGTAAACCAAAATGTACAGAGGTCGGGAACATTTATAAACTCAAACCCGGTCCAGGGTCTCAAAGGCTTCAACAACTTCTAGCCGGACTAACGTCGAAGGCTAAATCGGGTGAGGATCAGTGTACATAAATCCTGTTGGGAATTTTCATGATTGGAGATTGATGAAGGTTATTTTTTATAGCCAAAGTATTGTTATTCATGCACCTAGATGGAGTGAGGTTGAAATGCAATTGCATTTCATATTCATAATATAAGGTTGGTGATCATTAAATTCAAGGCATTGACTTAGCTATTGGCTATAGTTGCTCTATATAAATGGCATTAGGATCATCTTTTATTTTTGTAGGTCCTTTTTATCACATAGAGGTTACATGATTTTTTGGCAGTATCATGGTCAAGGAATGTTATAATGTTTTTCATCATTTTTGTTACTTTATACACCAAGCTTCATGAGTCGTGATCTTTTTGCTCACTTAAAGACAAGTGAATTTCGGATTATTATATTTTAGGCTCAATTAGCCATAAACTATGCAAGATATTTACCTAATTGCAATACAAAATTATCGCCATCAAGAATGTGGATTATTTATTTTATTTTATGGTTTAGTGGCCATGATTGTTCATTATCAACAATCCAGGGAATCTCACAATCCTGAGATTATGCGGTTGTTAAATGATGTATGACTAGTCATGCTCTAGCATTTATCTTGAACGATTTTTTTTAATTATTTAATAAATTTTGAGTTTTTCTTTTGGTACAAATTTTGTGAGTTTCCCTTTTTGGCTACAAAATTTTTGTTTAAAATTTCAACAAACAATCAGAAACGCCTGCCTATCTAACACGTAGACGTAATATTGGTTAAATAAGAATACAACAAAATACAAATGTATTCTGTATTGAACTAGTATTAATCGGATTACTGTCTTATTTATAAAGACGAGAAGAATCACACTATTATTTCTGAAGAGGATTATCAATCATTATTAGAATTTTTGATGATTTTTAAGTATTGATCTACAACAGACTATTTATAAAAGTAGTTCACTGAAGAACTTATCAATAAATAAATAGTTTGTTTTTTACAAGTCTATATCACTTAAATATATTTTAAGTTCTTAGTCCAAACAAGTCTACAACTGAATTGAGGGTGAGTTGAAATCAGAGCAATTGTCAACCTAAAACTTTTGACTCGTTGTTTTGATACTCTCAGAAAAGATTGTTGGGTATAAGAATATGTACCGGTTAGTTCTCCATTCACTGTGAATCAATTAGATTCAATCCATTAACAGTGTAGCACGCGAATTAGATGTACTTATTCTTGAATGAATTGTGGATATATGATGAAAGAGAAATGCTTAGTAGTGCGACAATACTTTCGTGAAAATTCCATGCACTACTATATATGCTTTTTAATAACTGTTCCCTTAATTCAAACCTATGCCACATTCTCTTTTTTAATTCTTGTTCGACTTTTTTTTTTTCTTACAGTAATTACCGTTCTATTCGAGAAGTATGTAAATGAAGTAGGGGTGTCTAATATGAACCTATAAAAAATATCTAAAGGTAGAATTTAACTATTTTTAATAAAAAAAATGAATTTTATGATAATAAAAAATAGAAGATAAATATAATATTTTATTAAAAATTGTTATTTTTGAGTTTCGAAAAACTGTTTAAAATCACAATTCATGCCACCGAAGATATTACTGGGTTGAGTCGCGGACTAGGTCGCTCTCTTTAAGACGTTTCGCGGCACTGCCCAAATTGTGCAAGGCAGACTATCAACCACGAAGTCCCCAGGATAAAACAGCCCAGATTCACTGTATCGGAGTTCCACTGCACCATAGAAAACCATTCTAGAATTACACCCTCAATATGGCAGTTAAAGCCACTCTCAATATGACAATAAAGTCATTCGCAATACAGCACAAAAACCGCTCTAAAAACGAAGGAACTACGGCATAACAATCGCTCTAAAACCGAAGGGACTACGGCATAATAACCGTTCTAAAACCGAAGGGACTACGGCATAATAACCGTTCTAAAATCGAAAGGGACTGCGGCTTAATAACCGTTCTAAAACCGAAAGGGACTGCGGCATAATAACCGTTCTAAAACCGAAAGGGACTGCGGCATAATAACCGTTCTAAAACCGAAAGGGACTGCGGCATAATAACCGCTCTAAAAACCGAAAGAGACTGCGACATAATAACCGCTCTAAAACCGAAGGGACTACGACATAATAACCGTTCTAAAACCGAAAGGGACAGAAAGAAAGGGGAGAAGTGGCTCGAAAATAGGCGAGCAGAATAAAAGAGGGAGAAAAGAGAAAGTTGGGAAAAGCATCCAACTTTGGTGTGCTTTTCACAATAGATTGAAACTCATTATATAGTGATGGAAGCAAACTCACAATTGATTTCTAATCAATGTGGGACTTTAGCATATTCAAAATAGGAGAGTTTTCCAATGTGGGAGTTCAAAAAAAATTTCTTTCCAATGTGGGACTTGAATTTTAAAAAAACATGTTTCTTTCCACTTGAATTTACAAAAACAAATTCTTTCTAATGTGGGACTTCAACATATTTTTAAATTCACACAATATGTTCCAACAAAAATTACCAAAAATAATGAGATCTACTTTTGGATCGGAACTAATGAGATCCACTTCTGGATCGAAATTATATTAGACACTTCCTTAAAATACACATTTTAGTTCAAAAAGAAAATTAAAAAACTTAATTTAGTTTCTAAAATAATTAAAAGAAACATTAATTATGTCCTTGAGAAAAAAAATGGACCAATCTAGTTCCTACCAAAATTACAATAAAAAAGTCATTAATAATAATTATAAATAGACAATTTATTCATTGTAAATAATTAAAAAGAGACAATTTAATTCATATAAAAAGGTCTATAAATAAATTTATTTTTTAGAGACTAAATTCTCTCATTTGAATTGTTTTCGGTGATTAAATTCCTCTTTATAATTGTTGTTGGGGACTAAATTGTTCGTACCTAATTATTGTTATGACTCAATTGTTCTTTTATAAATACAATTTAAATAAAATTAAGCTGTCCCAATTTATTTTTCCAAACCTCTGAAAATTGTCTTTATTTTTTGTAAGAATTAAAAATTAATTCTTTTTTATACAAATTAAATTAAAACTTATTATTTTTTCAAAAACTAAAATAAGTCTTCGCTCAAAATATACCTTACTAGAACTTCATGAGTAGTGGGATTCACCTTAAAAAATATAGTCATACTATATACTATGATAAATTTTTTCACAAATAAATTATGAAGATTAAATTGTTAAGTTACGAAAATTAATCATTCATTAAATGAGTTGAAATAATTAAATCAATTAAAAAATAATACATATACTTTTTTTTTTATTACTGTTTTTTATCGTACGATAAATATTTTTCTAAAAAATAATCGATCTTTAAATATATGCGTCAACGCGTGTAACTACATTGAGCATTTAAATACGTTGGGTTTCTTATTGGTCCTTCATTTGGTCCTAGATAAAAGTTAACCCTTGGATTTAGTTGTTCCGTGAGTCACGCCCCGATGCAGTTGTCCCGAGTCGAAAGCACGCGTCCCTCAGGTTTTTTCTCTTGTGTTTGACACAAGGGGTGGTTGGATTTAATTTGTCATGCTTAGCGATGCGGAGCAGTCATTGTTGGACGACTCCATGTGCTTGCAATGCTTTGCATTGTGGGGCGTGGTGCGTTCGGTGATGTTGGGTCTTGCTGACGCGTTGGCGTGTGAGATGTGCTTTGGATATTTGTGTTTGCCGGCTCTGTGCTTTTGCATTGAACGGTCTGCATGTAATCCCTGTCAGTTTTCGTTGTATGCCTTTGGTGTTCGTATGTGGTTCCTGTTTTGCTTACCTTTAAAACGGTATCCGTGTGGCTTGTTAGGCTTGATCCATCCCCTGCCGTTGCACGGTCTTGTGGTGGCTTTTGAAGTTTTACGTATGAGCCCTTTCTAGATGTACTCGTATGTCTAGGAAGGTGCCCATGTATTGACTGAATCTTCGGACGCGGTGCTTGAGATGAACTTTTGTGTTTTTCACATTGTCCCTAAATATTGGTTGCCTTAAATTATGCCTGCTGTTCTGCACGTTTTGATTGCCTTTCGTGGGCGCAAAGCTTGCATTATGGTAGAGTCATTAATGGATGCTACCTCGTTGATCCTGCCAGTAGTCATATGCTTGTCTCAAAGATTAAGCCATGCATGTGTAAGTATGAACTAATTCAGACTGTGAAACTGCGAATGGCTCATTAAATCAGTTATAGTTTGTTTGATGGTATCTACTACTCGGATAACCGTAGTAATTCTAGAGCTAATACGTGCAACAAACCCCGACTTCTGGAAGGGATGCATTTATTAGATAAAAGGTCGACGCAGGCTCTGCCTGTTGCTTTGATGATTCATGATAACTCGTCGGATCGCACGGCCCTTGTGCTGGCGACGCATCATTCAAATTTCTGCCCTATCAACTTTCGATGGTAGGATAGTGGCCTAC
>JBBPBQ010000003.1:46148287-46168263 GCA_037974755.1 Cicer yamashitae
ATTTTTTGTGGGAAGTGTTTTCCAATTATTGAGAACGTCCCTGTAAAATTTCATGAAAAAATTCCAAGTCTAGGTACCTCAACTCGAAAATCTGGCCCTTATAAAAATTTTAAAAAAAAATCCGTTTGTCAAAAAATTCCAAATTTTTTTCTGGATGTTATTATTGGGTTGATGAACATTCGTGCAAAATTTCATCAAAAAATTCGAAGTCTAGGTCCCTCAAACGTGACTTTCCTCCTATAGCGAAAAAAGGGCTCTCTTTCTACAAAACTGGAAAAAGCACATCAAACATATATAGGGGAAGGTATGTGTGCTCCAGGCCAGGGCCAGGGCTAAATCCATGGCTCAGGCCTCGGCCAAGGCCAGGACAGAGAAAAATTGGGGAAGGATGTGGGTATGATAAGGCAACTGTTGGCTTGTGAATTGACGGACGGTGTAGCAAAATCAAAAATTTGACCCGGATGTGGAAAACCAATACGCGCGCGAGCACTATGGCCGCGACTACGACGTAGACGTGGACGGGGAACGGGCGCATGTTGGTTGCTAGTTGAGGGGCGTAGCAAAGAAATCAATTTTTTTTTATCGGATGTGGGTAAATCAAGACGCGCGCGACGACTACGACTACGACTAAGACGTGGACGTGGCGCGCGCGCGTGTGTTGGCTTGCTGGTTGAGGGGCGTAGCAAAGAAATCAATTTCTTTTTATCGGATGTGGGTAAATCAAGACGCGCGCGCGACGACTACGACCACGACGTGGACGTGGCGCGCGCGCGTGTGATGGCTTGCTTGTTGAGGGGTGTAGCAAAGAAATCAATTTTTTTTTTATCGGATGTGGGTAAATCAAGACGCGCGCGACGACTACGACTACGACGTGGACGTGGCGCGCGCGCGTGTGATGGCTTGCTAGTAAATCAATATGAGGGATGTGGCAAGTAGACCATGACGCGCGCGCGTGTGTTGGCCGGCTAGTTGAGGGGCGTAGCGACGAAATCAAATTTTTTTATCGGAGGGGGGAAGTAAATGAAGACGCGCGCGCGTGTAGTGGCTTGCTGGTTGGCTGGCAAGCACTTGTCACCAGTGCAGCAGGCTGGCTGGCTGGCCAGCACTAGTCACCAGTGCAGCAGGCTGGCTGGCAGGCCAGCACTAGTCACCAGTGCAGCAGGCTGGCTGGCTGGCCAGCACTAGTCACCAGTGCAGCTGGCTGGCTGGCAGGCCAGCACTAGTCACCAGGGCAGCAGGCTGGCTGGCTGGCCAGCACTAGTCACCAGGGCAGCAGGCTGGCTGGCTGGCCAGCACTAGTCACCAGGGCAGCAGGCTGGCCAGCACTAGTCACCAGGCCAGCCAGCACTAGTCACCAGGCCAGCCAGCACTAGTCACCAGGCCAGCCAGCACTAGTCACCAGGCCAGCCAGCCAGCACTAGTCACCTGGCCAGCCAGCACTAGTCACCTGGCCGGCCAGCCAGCACTAGTCACCAGGCCAGCCAGCACTAGTCACCTGACCAGCCAGCACTAGTCACCTGAACAGCCAGCACTAGTCACCAGGCCAGCCAGCACTAGTCACCAGGCCAGCCAGCACTAGTCACCTGACCAGCCAGCACTAGTCACCAGGCCAGCCAGCACTAGTCACCTGACCAGCCAGCACTAGTCACTTGGCCACTACCTAGTCACTTTGTAACCAAATCCAAATTTTGTTTTCAAAGAAAATTTGATGTCCATGTTATGTGTTTTACGATGCAAGTCCCATTATAAATTTTTCTCAAAATTAATTTTTTAATTTTTTTAATATTTTTTAATTGTATTTTTAATATTTTCTTCACTTAAAAAAATTATAATTAATTCATCCCTTGTCAGAAAATTCTAATTTTTTGTGGGAAGTGTTTTTTAATTATTGAGAACGTCCCTGTAAAATTTCATGAAAAAATCCAAGTCTAGATACCTCAACTCGAAAATCTGGCCCTTATAAAAATTTTTAAAAAAAATCCGTTTGTCAAAAAATTCCAAATTTTTTTCTGGATATTATTATTGGGTTGATGAACATTCTTGCAAAATTTCATGAAAAAATTCGAAGTCTAGGTCTCTCAAACGTGACATTCCTCCTATAGCGAAAAAAGGGCTCTCTTTCTACAAAACTGGAAAAAGCACATCAAACATATATAGGGGGAGGATCTCGCAGGTCATGACTAAGGTGTGCACGGGCTGACTCGGCCAGCTCTCGGCCAGCTCTCGGACAGAATCAGCCAGCTCTTGCTGGGCGTGACTCGATTGGACTTTCACGGTGCCTAGTCATTTTTTTGTGACTAACACATTTTCGGATTGTCCTTGACAGCCTCGTCCATCTCTGAAACTGGCTGTTCAAGCTCGTGGGCTGGGCAAGCTTGCTGGGAAAGTCCCTAACACCTTAGTCATGGGTTGCCTCCCCTCGGGTATAGGTGGTAGTGAACATGGTTCGGACAGGAATTGGCATCTCATGGGTAGATGTTGTCCGAGTTGTGGTAAGCTATTTCCTATACTCTCGAGGCCAGCGAGCATGCTGGCAGGTGTCCCTTCGGTTTGTCCCTTCGGATTGTCCCTCAGGTTTTTTTTTTGTGTTTGACACAAGGGGTGATTGTCTTCGGTGCGTGACTACATTTAGCATTTAAATACGTTGGGTTTCTTATTGGTCCTTCATTTGGTCCTAGATAAAAGTTAACCCTTGGATTTAGTTGTTCCGTGAGTCACTCCCCGAAGCAGTTGTCCCGAGTCGAAAGCACGCGTCCCTCAGGTTTTTTTAATTGTGTTTGACACAAGGGGTGATTGTCTTCGGTGCGTGACTACATTTCATGCTATTTCTTGAGGAATATATTCCCGTTATATAACACTTCTCAGAATTAAATTGTCACCCTTACGTCGGACTAATTTTAGAATCTAAATATATAAAAGTGATTTAACCTCTTTATAAAAAAAATGTATAAATATAAATTTGATTATTGCAACTAGTAGTTCTTTGAGTAATTGTATAGTCAATCCTTTCGTAAAGTCAAAATAGGTTCGAAGAAAAACGGTATACAACGCATCAAGCGAATATTGCACGAACATTTAAGATGGACAAACTCGTTCGCACGTCTCTGACGACTAACTATTTTACAAACACAAAACTACAATTAGTAGCGGAAATAAATGAATTGTTATTTAATTTCTAGATCTTGGATTTAATTTGTATAGAAGATAAAATTTCTTTAATTTTTAAAAGTGAAAAAAAGGAGCGCGAAAAAATGGTATTAGATTCAATTTGTATAAGAGATAAAATTTCAATAATTTTCAATAGTGAAAAAATGAGGACGAAAAAATCGTAAATAACGATGTCGGAAGGAGTATTACAAATGAATTTAATGCGTCTATTTTATATATATATGTTCTTAAAATATTATTTATACAAATCTAATTTAATGAGTGCTAAATCGGAATTATTATGTAATTTTTATTTTATTTTAAATATCTCTTTTCAATTCTCTCCTTTTTTTTTTGTCTCTTGCTAATTGGTGTTTTTTTTTTCCATCAGTGGTGGTTATTATTACGTGAGAGGTTAGGAAAAACTATCATAGTATTTTTGGTAGAAAAATAAGCTACACCAAATCTCTTTATTTCTTTCATTACAGAAGATATGGAATAAATTAGTAAGAGTTGAGATGTTCAAAGAATTTCATGAAAGATGTCTAGAATTTAATTCTTGGGCCGGTGGCATGTCATGCATGTTGCGGAGTCCGGAAGGAGCAATAGACCGAATATCTAGATCCCTAAGAGATCTTGACACCACATCTCAACCCAAAACCGTAAGACAATGGATATATGAGTCACCTATCTCAACCCAAAATTTTCTCCATTCTTAGTCGATGTGATATTAACCACTCGCACTTGGACCCAACAATCTCCCCTTCAAGTGTGAGCCACCCGCATCACTAGACTTGATTCACACTAAGATCTCACTCTTGCTCCCCACCAAGTGGAACCATGGCTATGATACAACTTATTGGGGAGTCTGGAGGAGCACTAGGAGCAGTAACAGACCAAATATCCAGATTCCTAAGAGAACTTGACACTATATCTCAACCTAAGACCTTAAGGCAATGATATATGAGTCACCTCTCTTATATATCCAAAATTTCCTCCATTCCGAGTCGATGTGGGACTAATCACTCACACTTATACCCAACAATGCATAATGATGATTTATTGATTTCAAAATGTCTGAAAGCAAGGTATTTTCCTAGGAGCAATTTCTTGAGAGGTTCAAATGGTTATTGCCCAAGTTATACCTAAATAAGTATCTTGCAAGCTTGTTTGAATGTTATAAAAAAAGTTGTTAGTTGTGTCCCTTTGTGTGTTTTTGATCGACTACATAATGAGACAATTTCACATCTCTATATCAAGTGTCACTGGTCAAAACAAATTTAATTTGCTTCCCCTTTAGGTTTGGTTTTTAATTCGCATGATTCTGGTAACGTACCATTTCATGAGTGGTTGAATATAAATATTATTGATGCAAATGATAATGTTATTGTGTATGTGTGTCCTTGTGTTATGAAATATAGTGTTCTAAAAATAACAAATGTTTTGAGGCGACTGATGTTGACATAACTACCATTATTCAAAAGGATCAAAGATTTATTGTTAATTTTAAGAGTGCTAGTGCAGTATTGTTGGAGACGTTAAGTAGATGTCCTATTTATTCTATATATGATGTTCGCTGGACACCCCCTAGTGGTTGCTATAAACTTAATGTTGATATCCAAAGTCCGATAGAGGGAGTTAAGTGAGGTATTGATGTTGTAGTGAGAGATACTTATGGTGTAGTGGTTGCTTCAGAGGTAGCAAAAGTTTTAGCTATGCGGTATGTTTGGAATTTGCAAAAGATACGTCTTTCATGAATTTTATAGTAGAATCAGATGCTTCAAATGTGGTCATGAAGTTGAACACGCTCATCAACAATCTTTCACCTATGGTGGTTCTATTATTGAGGATTTTATTAATTTTAATGTTCAATTATATAGTTTTTTTTTTTTTTTGCATGTTAGACGTGAGGCCAAACAAACAATTTGTCTGTTATTTAGCTAAATATGTTCTTTATAATCCATATTAGATATGGATTAAAGAGATTTCATCTTATATTTTTGTAGTCTTGACTTTTAATTTATTGTCAAACTTTCATTAATGAAATTGTCTTTGTCTTAAATTTATTATAAAATTCACATAGAAAATATACATAACAAAAAATATCATTTAACTGTACCATCCTGTTTCATTGATATTGATATATTCAAATTTAAATAAAATAACATCCCAGGTGCAAAATTGCATATAGAGCTGATTATAATAAAAAAAAAGTAATATATCTAATATGTCTAGTCCTATTTATAAGATATAAAATACTCATAGTATATTGAAACAAAAAAAAAAAATCATTGTATAGCATTAAAAATAATATTTTTTTTATAGTATAAAATGATTAAAAGGTTAATTATATTTTTTTTTTTGTCAAATAATCTAGTATCTAAATTCACTTTATAGAGAAGTGAGGAATCACAATTTAAACCTAAACCCCCTATTTATGGAACAAAAGGTACATTATATTATTAATGACAATCATTAACACTGAGTATTTTAAAAACTAAATTCTAAAGTAACAGTTCGATGGGTTGAACTTAACTAGTTTTTTCTATGATCTCAATTTCATTCTGATTTAAATAATTTAAAATAGTTGAACTATAATCCAAAAGCCTTTGGTTTAATTTTCAACATGGTTTTTAAAACATCAATTTACATGGAAAATAGAAATAAAATAAATGCATAAAGTAAATTTTATCTGAAGCTTATTATGGATAAGACGTACAAGAAACATGGTGCTCTTTTCGAGTATGAAAGACTACTTCGTAACTCTTATGACAGATGGATCAAATGTTTTAGTCGAAAGATTGGAGCATGTGATGCCTTGTATATTGAAATATGGGCCATGTATGTACGACTTATCATGGCGTGGTGTGTGTGTGGTTGTGGGGAGGGGGTTATCTCACCTTATCGTGGAAAACGACTCGAAAGTACTTATTGATATGGTCAAGAATAAATGCAATTTCAAGGAACACATCCCTCCTTTGATTTGGCACATACAAGAGTTTCTCTCAAAGGATTGGAACATTCAATTTACTCACACATGACGTGAAGACAACACATGTGTAGACTAATTGGCTAGCTTTAACTTTACTTAAGATTCTTGGAATCTTATTGTTATGAAGCCTCCTCCTAGTGGGTTTAAACAACTCCTATTTGATGATATTTCTGGAACTTGTATGTCTAGAAATGTCTGCTTAATTTCTTAACTCTATTTTGTTTTCTTCTTTGAGCTTTTGGCACTCCTTTATACCAAAACAAAAAATTAACAATTTCTTTTGTTAAAAAATAATTAATATGTTTTAATGGGTTTATTTGGGTTATTTGAGTAACTTAATTGATTTGAAGTGAAGGTTAAAGAACATGAGTTCCAACTCAAATAAAAGAGCAAATACTAACATAACAAAAGAGCAAATACTAACATAACAAACTAACATAACAAAAGAGCAAATACTAACGTAATAATTACTTCTTATGTTCTTTTTCAATTAACGTATTTGTGGGAAAAAAAATTATTATTGTCTTGGTACGAGTAAAAAGTCAAAATACTACAATTAAAAAGGAACCTAAGGAGTAGTATATTAATATTTTTCTAAAAAATGGGCGAGGATCCGTTGACTCTCAAAATTTATAGATATGTAATCTAACTATTGATATTTACTTATACTTTTTAAAAATTTATTATATGTTAATTTGAAATTATTTAATGAAGTATCAAATAGTTTTAAAATTTTATAAAAATTTGTCGAGTTGATCTACTGCATAAGAACTTTTGATTTTACCGTTAAATTAATGAAATTCATCATTACATATTTACTCATAGAATCAACGGAAGTATTCCCATACAATAAATTTATTTTTCTTTTATGGTAACTAAGACAAAAAAGTAGGATCATATTTTTTATAAGAGGTCCTGACATAAATAATTTTAAAGGACCTTACATTTTTTCATACATAGATACTCTCAATACAATTCTTTTTAGGATGTAATTGGTTGTAAAGAGAAAATTTTAAGAGAAAAACATGTAAGAGAGAGTATTAGAAACACCGACAGCTCTGAGCATGTGCAAGGCGTGTGACTGCACAAGACCCAAAGTTATAGGGACACCCAAAAAAATTATATAATAAAACAATGTTTGGATTGATAGATTTTTTTTAGCAATATTTGTATTAAAAGATACATTGTATAATTAATTTTACTATAACTTTTTTTTGTAGTTTTGATTTGACTTGAACTTTTCATTGTTCACTTATTATATTTATTTATAAATAATATAATTAATAAAAAAATAAAGAACTTGTATAAAAAAATAGAGCACCAAATTCAAACTTCGCATAGGACATCAAAATTCTAAGGGACAACCCTGATGAGAAGAGATAAAGATGTGAGAAATAAAGAAGATTTGAGATATTATTTGGTATATGAGAAATATAGAAGAGAGAAATGTTGATTATTTTTAAAAGTACAAAAATGTCTTTAAAAAAATAGCATTTAATTAAGAAAAAGTAAGGGCATAAATGAAAAATTTGTAACAAAATTGCATTTCTCTTTTCTTTCTTCTCTATTTTGAAGAGATCTTAAATTACGGTGGGATTCACTTGTTTTTCTCTCTTCCAAACCAATCAAGAGAAGTGCATATTTTCTTCTTTACTTCTCTCTTACTTCGTCTCTCTTTCCTATTTCTCTTAAACCAATCATCACACCGATAATTTATTGATAACTACCTTTGCAAATTAATAATTTTGGTACTATCAAATTAATTGATTAATAGTTGAATGACGTGAGTTTAATGATTCAGTGACTTTAATAACGATTGTTTCATGATTAGAATTTTCAAATGATTTTTTCGAAAATACTTTTAAATAAAGTTTTGTCATAATTTTTAATTATAGATATATTTTATATAATTATTTGGGACTAAATTACATAGAGAAATGAACCAGTATTGTTGATTTAATCAATATTTAATATGCATGCTGACGTGGATGAGCTAGTGAAAAATTAATGCAAAAATTAGATGAAATTTCATAGTATCAGTTCACTCTTTTTTCTTTAAAGTACTGATGAAGTTGACAATATTACTTTGTACAAATCAAAAATAATTTTAATTAATAAATAAATTTTAAATATGTTCTTTTTTTCTATCTCACTTATCCATCTACTCTTATTCTTTTTTATTAATATAAGTGTAAAATAATCGATAAAGTAAATATATAATTGATAAATAGAAAGTAGTTAATGTAATCTGAAAATTTAAAACCGAAAGGTATATAACAACAATTCTTTTATAGAAACTATTATCACTATTTTTTTTTTTTTTTATAGATTTTCTACAACGGAGATATTATATTTGAGGTGCGTCGAATACTACATATAAAATGTAGATATATCTATCTCAACATGGTTCTTTATATTGTAGGAGTCTAATTTTTTCTACTAAACTCAACTTTATATGTAAAAACTACTACCTCTTCCTTTAAATATAAGTCCTTTTGAGTTTGTTTTTTTCCTTGTTTCTTGTTATAAGACCCTTTTCAAATATTCAACTATATTAACTATTTCTTTACCTACGTACCTCAAAATAAATTACAATATTTTTCTACAATCTATAACAAATACTGGAATGAAAATATAACTATCTTTTTTTTTCTGCATTCCGTAATAAAACCATATCATTTATCAACAAAACAATTAGTACACTAATTATTTTTAATTTTCGTGATCTATTCAAAAATCATATATTTAACAACAAAATTATTTATGTAATAGAACATTCAAAGAATATAAGCTTGCCACAAAAGCCCACAATAGAGTAAAAGAAAGAAAAAAAAACTTGCCACAATAACAGCAACATTTATATATAGATATCAAATTCTACATAAAAATGACTAGCTTCCCTTTAAGGAAATGAATATGTAAAATTGAATATATATAGATCAAAACCATAATAAAATCTTATATAAATTTTGACCTTTTTTACTTTTCCCATGTGGCACATTATCTACAACACTTTTTTTTCTTCCTTATCAATCAATCTCACTTTTCTCTTTTAACTGTTTCCGCTATGATCTAATAATGCAAAAATTTTGTTATGTTACAACTTGCAAGTAATAATGAAGGAACTTGTATACCCCTCTGTATATAACAATTGAATTATGTTCTCTCAAACCATTTCCAGAATCTTGACATTTCCGGTCGAATTTGCGGCAATTAATGTTGGCGACTGACCACGCCAACAAACCGAGGAGACAAATTGTGCGGCGTCGTCCACTTCATTACCGGAAATTGGATCTGTGTTTTGAAACTTGAATTGCAATGCTGGCATAGGGAAGGCCTTGTGGTATATGAACACCTAATTCCACATATATGACTTAACTTTAGTGATAAGGTAAAATAAGAGTTATGCATCACGAAATTTGAGGACAGTAGTATAAAACTAACCATACATGGATAAAGTGGTAAAATAAGAAATGATCAATGGCCAAAAATGTAATAACAGATAATCACTTTTAAAAAAAAATCAGTTATGAAAAATGATTTTTTTTAAATCTACTAAACACAACTTCTCCTTTTAAGGAGTTTTTAGATGGACGTGTGAAATATACCTCATTTGTCTCTGAACCAGTAGCAATATAACCATCAGATACCGATAATCCGACGAAGTTCTGCGACAAAAGGAACATGCATCGTCAAGATTATGTATAATCTCATAAAGATTGGAATGTTTACCGACACGTAGACACCAGTAATAATTTAAGAAAATGGAACTGGAAGCAAGGTTAGTAGTTATTGTTTGTGTACCTTAACATTCATGTGACCCGTGAACGATTGAATTGGCGAGTCTATAACTCGAGACGTGCACGTAGACAAATCCCAAAGCTTCAAAGTGTTGTCTGTGGATGACGAGACAAGGTTGACAGTATCTACAAATTTGATGTAGCTCACGGTCTTATTATGCCCGACTAAAGTACAAAGCGGCGCTCTTAGGTTGCGTAGATCGTAGTAATATATCCGGTGATCAGCCGAACCAAACGCAAGGTAACGAGCAGAATCCGTCGGAAACTGAACGCAGCATACATTCGCCTTTGTTTTGATGGTACCGACACTAACTCCCTGCAATAACATCCCAGGTGAGAGAAACAACTCATCATACATCCAGCATTAAATATATAAAACATGCAATATAACTGCAGTACGTTTAGTTTTCACAAAGCTGATATTCCGCCAAGTGCAAAAGTGGAATTGCCTGATTGATACTCCATAGCTTAACGGAGCCGTCGTCACTGCCGCTAGCCAACATTGTTGGATCTGCTGATGCGAAATCAATGGACCACACTCGCCGCTCGTGCTCCCTCATTTCAGATAGTATTTGACTTCTTGTAACATCCCATAACTGAATAACATAACAAGTTACAATATTATAGTTAGATTTATGGCCCTGTTAGGATAAACAACTTAATTAAGCGTTTATAGCCTAAGTGTTTATCATATAAGTGTTTGTGTATGAACTATTTTTATAACAAAATATAAAATAGGTCTGACTGTCTTTAGATAAGCTCCAAGCTCTTTTCATAAGTTTTTCTAGAAAAGCTTATGAAAATAAACTGAAAACAGCTTATGGACATGTCATACACTATTTCAATAAACTCTCCAAAACGATTTTACAAATGCTTATGTCAGTAGATAAGCTCAAATAAGTCAATCTAAACAACCAAAAAAACCTTTTCAATGCCATTTGACTTACCTGTACAACACCTTCAAAATTACTTGAAGCAATTTGGCTTTTGATGTATGTATTCCAGCATAAACTGCTCAACTTTGACCTGCTAGCCATCTCCACTACCGGATAGTGGATATCACGATCCTCGTTTATGATTGTATCACATTCGAATATTTTGATTTTCTTATTCACACCGGCGGTTGCGAAAAATTCTCCATCGCGGTCGAAACTGAGGGAGCATACTAGGTTGGAAGAATGCAAAAGATCACCTTGCTTCAAGTCGGCTTTAACCTTAAGCTTACTGAAAGATAAGTACTTGCACAAACCCTCAAGGAAAGGATTTATCCAAGCACTTGCGCTGTCCCTGCCTTGATCTTTCAACGCCAAATTATTGATGCTACTTCTTTCGGTCATGACAACAGACCCTCTCCCATCATTTGCTATAGATGAATGTCTGACTGCCTGTCTCCCTGAGGAATAGGTTGGTCTGCATCGTGTTAAGAAGTATGCTGACTCGAGTTTCTTGAAGTTTTTCATTAGCCGTGAACTTTTCGAAAGAAAACTTCCCTGATTTTTCTGATCATTGTCCATGTTATCATCACATTCATCAATGTTATTGGCATGCATCCCTAGTCTAACTCGTTTCCTAGTTCCTAAACAAGTGGAATCCTTGGTATCAACAACTGTCATGGACGGGAAAGTCGATGGGGATCGACCGTCACTCCCTAGTTCAACCCCGGAAATCTCTTTAAATCTAGTTTGCTTCTTGGTCACTTCTTCAATATCAGAACACAAAAAAGAGATAGTATGTTGCAACTTTTCAGCAACTTCCTGTTTTCTTTGTTTAAGTAACGAAAGGAATTCTAGTAACAACTCTTGATCTTCTATCTTTTGTCTTAGCTCTATTGCTGCTTCGCGTTCTTCCATATCATCTCTCTGTTCATTAAGGAACTCACTCTGCAACAACTCCCTGCTACACAAGAAAATAAACGGTTTAGAAGAAATATTTGGTATTTACGACGGCATTGGAAATAGTCTGATCAGTCAAGGTTTTGATTCATGGCTTCTATATTATCTGGTAAAGTCTACCAAAGATGCTCAGATGAATTAGAAATAAATTATGATTAGGTCTCCTTAATGACAACTAAAAACAAAAATATTGGGTTAAAATGTTGTGAGTTTAGTGAATAAATGGTTCCAAGCACTATATGCATACTTGTAGCACACGGTGCAAGAAAATATTTTGATCTTCACCCTCCTGTTCCCAAAGGAAAGCGGCTCTGGTAATCCAAAGTTCGGTTGGAAGGTAAGTAATCTCTAGTCAAAGATTGTTCCAGTCAGATTTCAAACTTGAACAGTAGGAATCAGCAATTTCTTGCACACAATCCAAGAAATTGCTAGCTCATACTTCCACACAAGCCAATTAAAGCCTTAAAGTTCCCATGAAAGGTTAACAACAAATATCAAAAACTCAAATTTAGCCAAGAAACTAAAGTTTCAAGTAGTCAAAAACATATTAATATAATATAAATCTGCAAAACTTATATGATTCAACAAAGAAAGACTAGTACATAACTCACCATACAAATACTTCAAGTTTACCTTACATTAATAATTGAACCAAGCTTACAAGGATTTAATTTGAAAAAAATTACTAATTAAGACGAACAAACGAAGACAACAATCCTTTCAAATGGATACTTGTATGTAAAATTCAAGCGATAACGATAAATTACCCTAGTGTTGGGCGACTGTTAGGGTCAGGATGTAGTAACCATAAGCAAAATGAAGCTTCCTTATACCACTTTAGAAGTAACTGTGGAGGAAGAACTCTATGTCTAAGACTAGACATTGTTCTACTTTTCTCTTCTCTTGAGCTCAGTGGACAAAATAGCTGTTCACAAGTAGAATAACCGAGTTAGGGCTACATCAAAACAATAATAGTCTTTCAACACTACTTGCAGAAGATAAAACATACAAAGTACCAAATTGAAATTTAAGAACTTAAGAAGTTAACAAATTCTGTTAAGAATGAACCTCAAAAAGGAGGACCCCCAATCTGTAAACATCCGAAGCACATGAACTAGGAGTACCGGCAACTTCTTCAGGACTGGTATACCAGCTCATCTCCATTAGCAGTATCTGTTTCATTGGAAACGATTGCTTTTTCCCTTCCACTTCTTCGTCCTTCCTCCTATCTTTCATTTTATTTTCTTCCGTTTCTTCTATTAACGATGCACGAGCTGCATAGACGGCACTTGACAGCATGCAACTAGAATCAGACCGAGCAGCCATCGAAATCTTGGCAGGCGCAAAATCTTCACTTCCTAAACTCTGATGATGCATAATATCATGAGGACAGTGAGACGTCGGAGTTTTAACCTCAACGCCTTGGTCATTGTTCATTCCATCTCCTAAAGAATCTGAACCGGTATCCGAGCAAGAAGCCGATTCAATAAACGATATATGGTTGAAAGACGACATGACAAAGCAAGAAGGCCTCACATTATGAACTACAACTCCTTGACAATGCGCCGCATTAACGATTTCAACTATTTGCCTAAATATATGCAAACATTCGAAGAAATCTACGGACCGATCAGGTTTATCCAACCATTGCCTCAAGCTAATATCACCCCATTCTATAGAACAAAAGAAAGGGTCATTCTCTACTTCATCCTCACAAAACCCACCTAAATTTTTAGGTTGATCACCTTGTCCACTAAGAATCCATTCCCTTTCCTTTCTAAAACCGGAACCTTGCGATCCTTCGCCCGAAAAAGGGTTTCCTTCAGGACAATGAACCCTTTGATTCCTATCTGAGACTCCAGAACTATTCAATGCCCTAGAACTCTCAGAATTCTGCAAAGCAGAACCAGAAGAACCCTCCATCTTCATCCACTTACAATAATTGCATGTATACTAAACACACATAGAAAACTCTTCAAACTTGTTTCAAACACATGAACTTCCATCATCACCATGTTAACTTCAAAATCATTTCATTGGTCACATAAAAAAAAACCAACAAACACCACCCAATATCAAGATCAATCTCTCAGCTTTCACTTCACAGTTTACACACTAAACTTGATCACATGTTCACAACTTCATGTCAAATTATCAACCTGAATTAACAAACTTTTCAGGATGCAAAGAAAGAAACAATCTTTACAAAATTGAAACAAAAGGGTAGCTTAAAAAACAAATCTTTCAGCAAAACAAAGATGAAATTAAGAACAACAAACCAAAAAATAAGATTAAAAACACAATCTTTTCAACTTGAAAAGTAGAACACTAGGAAAAAGAAAACAACATAAAGCCTCCAAAAGGACTAAAGTTTATCCAAATTGATCAGACTTTACAACCACACATCAAAGTTAATAAATGAGCAGATAGAAACATGTAAGGAGACAGAGAGACAAATAGGAAGTGGCAGAGAGAGAGAGAGAGAGATAAGAGATGTGTACCAGTGTCATCACCATAAGAAGATCTCCTGTTTCTGCTTAGGCCAACCTTCAATACAGAACCACACAACAAAAGTTTAGTTCCACAGAACAACACTGAAGCTTCACAGCCTCATAAATTCTACATTTTTTAAAAATATAAAAAATAAAAGAAACACAAAATAAAATGAAACAGACGTACGAAACAAAAACAACCTCCCCACAAAAATAATCAAGATATTTAATTTAATAATAATTTAAATAGAATAAAAAGATAATTTGAGAATATTATTCTAGAAGGAAACCTTTTCCACATTTTCACACCCTATTTTTGGTTCCATATTTAGTATCTAATATCCATCTATTTGAATATTTGTTACTTTATTTTTTTTTTATTTTTTTAATTCACACTTTTGGATCACCTCTTATTTCCACTTCATCTTCATTATCTTCCCGCTTTTATTATTACTAATGCAAATAAACTACGTGGCTCTATTGTGGCCTTAGGGTTAAGGGGTTTATTAATAATAATTGTGGGCCCTGTTTGAAAATTTTGAAAAAAGTACTAATAACTAATATATGCTTACACAAACATTGTTAGTATTAAAATACTCCATTAAATTCTATTGTATATCTATGTGGTGGGTATATCTATCTATGTTTTGGAAACACATGCAATATTTTAATAATATTTACTAATTTTACAATAAAAGACAAGGCAATGAAGTAAGAACAATCTGTATAGGGGTTAGCAAAGTGTGATCTTTATATATTTTAATCAAAGTAACTTTTGTGAGAGCAAAGAAGTAGTAACCAACAAGTTTAAGATTTTACTTTTTATAGTAAGAAGCAATATAATATAATGTTTGGAAATCCGAGTCGGACGTAGAGCGGTAGAGATCTAGGTTAAAGAATCAATTGGGGTTTAATCGTGATCAAATTGGTGATAATAACATAACTTAGTAGGTCAAGTTCATCTAAAAGTGTCATAATTTGCAGCTACAACAATAATATCCATTTATAAAAAGAATTATTATTTAATTCAAAATGGCCACTAAAATAATGAAAAGACCTTCTATCTAGAAAAAAAAAATTAAAATGTTGTTTTTTGACATTTTTTTTAATTTTTTTTTGAATAACATCGAACTGCTTTTCTCAGTTTATTTCGATATTTAATCGATTTTGACGATTTTTACATGATTTTTTAATAGGACAGTCGTTAGAATTAATATGATTGAATGATGTCGATTTTCAGTTTAACAGGTTAAACTCTTCAGTTCGGTCTAATCTTTAGAACATTATTAAAGTGTCTAAGATAATACTTGTTTCGTTTTAAAATGATTATTGTATCTTACCATACATTGACTAAAAAATGATAATATATAAAAAAGAGAATGATAATTTTACTAAATTATTTTTATTATTTATATATTTCAATTATTATATATAAAAAGTAAATGAATAATAATTCAGAAGTGAAATATAATAATTAGATGGTATAATTTAAAAAATATTCAAAATTTTATAGAAAATTAAAAGTGACCGTGACATTATTTTTCTAAATGTCTATTATAAAAAAGAAAAATTATTTTTCTAAAGCTAAAGGTTATTGTGAGATAGATAGCACTAAGTAATTAATCGTTGATAATATGTTTTGCTCTATTGTGGTAAAAATTGATTCTAAATAAAATAATGTAAAAATTGATTTTAAATAAAATATTTATATAAAATTAATTTTGACTAAAAGTGAATTGAAGTTTATGTGATATATATTTAAATATATTAATATGAAAGTGAATTAATGATAAAATCCAAAGTTAAAATTGAATTTTATAAACAAAATCATAAATTTTAACTTTAAGTTAAAATCAATTTAAAAAACATAATTGATTTTATTTAATAATTATTAAATATATCTAAATTAATTTTAGACTTCTAAAATCAACTATACACGCATAAAAAATGAAACCAAAGTTAAGTATTATTTTAATCATGGACAGCCTGGAGACAAAAGTTTATTAATTTCAGGAGTACTGATCAGTTAAATAGTTGTTATGTTAATGCTTATCGATTGGGATAAGACAAATACTTGCTTATAGGAGGTAATAATTCGGTGGGCGAAAAATATCTCAAACACACATGTTGTGTTCTTTTGTCGTGGTTCACTCCATTAAATTACTTTTCTTTTTTGGTTAAAACAATTCATTAAATTCTATTAGTTTAACAACTTTTAACTACTTATTTTGTCTTCAGTCTATGCTTAAGCTTAATCCAAGAGTTAGTGCTTTGGCTTCCTCAACACAAAAAAAAGAGAGTTTGTGCTTTGGTTTTCCCACACAAAAGCTAGAAAAATGATTACTAGTAATAATTTGTTTATACGCTTGACAAAAATCGGTATTTTAATTTTTTTAATAAAAGAAACATTTAACTTTCTTTACAAATATATACTTTATCTTTCACTTCGATGAGCTTATAATACTGTGGTCCGTCGATAGATTTAAGATAAGTTATGACATTATATTGAATTTTGAGGGATAATCTCAGAAGAAATGTAGATCTACTATTCATTTTTCTAACATTTTTTTTATTAGAATAAAATTTAAATCAGAAGAGACACTCACATGCAAGATTACGAAAAACCACTAACTTTATTAAACATTTATAATAAAATTTATATATAATTTTTCAATTGCACAATTTTAAACTAATCTCTAAATTACAGTAAGTGTGAACGAAATGTCAAATTATATATATCAACTACAATTGTTTAAATTATAACTAATTAACTAAACTTATAAATTCTCCTAATTTATAAGTCTAGTTAATTATAAACTCACATCCATCAATTAGGCTAAAACCATTTTCAATATTGCACGAAAGCTCCACTATATGGCAACACGCATCAACAAGCAACATCATCCATCTATGATTTTGCCACCCATGAAGATATATAAGTTCAACACACTTATTTAACAGTTCACGAGATACCAATTTGATGCAATATCTTTACAAATGTTTTCAATGAATCTACAAAACAGTGGTCGATACTTGCTAATGGTTTAATGTTCAAAAAGAAAATTTGCAATGAACAATAAGAAACATGTGCAAATAAAAAATTATAGCAACAAAGTAATTAATGAATGGACTGCTTGTGTATACATAATCAACCATGATGGTTACAATATCACTCCTTGATTTATTCACTTTAATAACTACATATTTCATTCGTAATGAGTTATAAGAAAAAATAGATTATATTGTGCATATTAAAAAAATAGTTAATCACATTCAAAATAGATTATATTGTGCATATTAAGAAAATAGTTACAATATCACTCCTTGATTTATTCATTTATGTATATTATTTCAATAAAAAAAATGAAGTATATTGTCAAAATCATCATCTATGACTAATTTAAAGGATTAATATGGGAAAGAAAAATTAAAAGACCAATATGAGAAGAAAAAACATAAAGGAAAAACATGAGAAGAAGATATTTAAAAAACAAATGTGATCGAAAAGAAAAAAAGTAGCAATATGAAAAGAAAAAATAAATAAAGGACACATCATGGTTGAAATTAATGTTGATTTAAAATTATCTCCTCAACAATGCTAAGGACACAGCAGTATCTAATAGCAACGTGGTCGTTTTTAACTTCAGAATTTTAAAAAATAAATGAAACTAAGTTTGAATACTTAAAGAACCTATTTGAAGAAAAAAAAAAAACTTTATTAAATGAGCTATTTAGGAAATTGGTCAAAGTTAAAAGATTCGTGAGTAATTTTATTTTTTGTATTTCCTTTTATAAAAAATGCACAAGAAAAAAGATCATAAAACAGGAAGTACAGGGCAAGTATAGAGAAAGGGTGAGATACAAACTAAATAAGTTTGGAATGTATTATGAGTTACAATAGATGAAAAAGGGTATCGTGTTTTGATTTTAACCACAACGCAACGTTAGAATTGAGAAGTGTGTGATGTTATGCGACAGACAACAAAATCTATATATGTAAACTCTAATAAATGCATCTTATAAATGCTTTCTTCTTTGGTTCTTTCTCTCTCCATACTTTTTTATCCATTTGCTCTCTTGAATGAATAATGTTGGTAGGACCTCTCCAACCCAAACCAAGTGTGGCTGCTATTTCTCTCACCTTTATTATACAATTTTTATTTTATTTTTTTTTATAGATCCTCCGTAATCTTATTCGAGGTGTATGTCGGACATTGAATATAGTATTTCTTTTGACAGAGATTTAAATTTAGTTTATTATATTGTAAGAGTCTAACTCTTTTTATTAAACTCCATAATCTTATACGAAGTATATGTCAGACATTAAATATGATATTTCTCTTAACAAATATTTAAATCTATTTTATTATGTTCTAGGAGTTTAACTCTTTCTATTAAACTTCATAATCTTATTCGAGGTATATGTCAGACATTAAATATGGTATTTCTCTTACCAGATTTTTAAATCTATTTTATTATGTTGTATGAGTCTAACTCTTTCTATTAAAATTAACCCTAATTTGTATTATAGAACCTTTTATTCCACATGATGTTCCTAGTATATATATGTTTGGAACACCACCATAAAAACCCAGAATAGCCTATGGTCACATATAGCCTCACCATCTCATTTTAAATGTCTCATTTGATTTGTGCATATATAATTTTTAAGAGAATTATTAATTGTATTAATTTTAATAATAAAATAAATTTCATTTATTTAAATATTTTTTATTAATTATAATTAATAGAAAAATTTGATAAGTTGAAATATAATAAATAAAGATATATTAATAAAAAATATAATTAATAATGTATTAATAATATAAAATAATAAATAATCACAGATAAAAAACAATGAGAAGGAGAGAATAGTAAAGATTCATCATTCACCAAACCAATATCATGTCATAATACATTTTTTGGAGAATAAATCTAAATGACGATTCCAAACTTGTGATATATGTAATATATCATAAATTATACAATACAAACAACACATATATTGTCATATAGTCATCCCCTATTTTGTCTCGTGTAATAGAAATACTATACGTGGC
The DNA here is from genome assembly GCA_037974755.1 of Cicer yamashitae. NCBI lineage: Eukaryota > Viridiplantae > Streptophyta > Magnoliopsida > Fabales > Fabaceae > Cicer > Cicer yamashitae. The sequence continues at coordinate 46,167,671 of JBBPBQ010000003.1, forward strand.
CATCACATTTCTATTCACAAATTGGATATTAATTTAATAGAGTTGAATATCGGGTTAGTCAGCTCTATTTAATTTGTTTTACATAAATCTCCACATTAAATGGACTACATTAGTTTATGTTAGTTCTAGTTTGCTCGGTATTGATCCACAGTTAAAAGAGTTAATTTACGGATCATAAAAGATAGATAAATAATTACAATTTTATATTAAAAAACTTAAAAGTTGGTATTTTAAAAATATAATTTTAGAAAAAATTCTACTATTGATAATTTTGTAATAACTTGTAAGTTGTATGAGATAAAAAGATTGTAAGTTATAATTATCAAGTAAGAAAAAATTACAAATGATACTTAAAAAGAACTTGCTATTCCAAACAAACATTAAAAGTATCAAGAGTATAATAAAAAAATAAGTTAAATTATATATTTAGTCCCTAATATTTTTAAGTAAAGAGACTAATGTGTTTAATTTAATGCTTGTAACTAAATAGACTAAAGTGTTTAATGTTTGTATTATAAGGATTAATATAAAACTAAAAAAGTTTGAGGAATCAAAGTGTTTAATATTTATAACTTAAGAAACTAAAATGAAAT
>JBBPBQ010000003.1:46168343-46217070 GCA_037974755.1 Cicer yamashitae
AAAAAAAAAAACTTAAAAAAAAACTTAAAAGACTAACGTGAAATCAAAATATAACTAAAGGGATTAAAAATACAATTTAACCTAAAAATGATAGAATAATATATATATATATATATATATATATATAATTATTATCACAAAATTATTAATTAATCTAAATTATAGTAGACAAAGTGTAGTTATTATTATTTTTATTTAAAATGTTAAACGGAACGCGAACCAACCCACAAATCTATGGATTTAAACTACTTAACTCATGTTCTAACCGACACAAACCAAAATTTAAATAGTTCAAAAAAATTTAATTCACAACTCTCATAGACCATAAATTAAACAGTCCAATCCGTGGACTTCAGTAGATATACTCAACTCTAATATTTAACAGATTTTGTGATATCCACATATATCTATAGATATTCACAATACCATGTTTTATTAAAAAAAATATATATATACTTTTTTGTAAAATAAATTGCAATAATTATGTATAGTTTAATCCTCCTCTTTTAATAACACAAAAGAATATTAACAAATCAAGTTAAAATGTTAATATATTTCACTCTAACTTAGACAATAAAATTATTATTTAAATAATATATTTGTAATCTAAATTGTTTTGGTAATTCTTATATTTGGTATATCTTGTTGTACCTTGGATAGATTTTCATTAATATAGGTTTTTTACTTTTTCAAAAAAGAAAAAATTGAATACATCACATCCGTGTGGATTTTCATTTTCGTTTTACTAACTTAGGAATATAGGTACTCTGCAAATACAAATACTTTTACGTTTAGATCCATTTTCATTAACTAGCGAATAGATGAAATATCTATTTACTTTACATATTAATATTTAGTAACCAATCTACGCTTATGTTTGTGGCAAGGTTTTCCTGCAACATTACATTACATACATTCTATTTTTTAGCAAAAACATATCATAGTGAAAAGACATCGCAATAATTTGTGATATTCCAACTATATTATACCTAATAACCAATAATCATTTGCATTTCTCCAATAAACTAAAATGAGACACAAAAACAATGGAAAACTAAGCCAAAACCTAAGAAATGACGATATACATATTACTCAAAAACAAAAATTGGAAAACCTAACCTATTCCAACCAAAATCATTTCAACACATCCTTTCTTTGATCTTAATTATAAGCAAAAATAGTTACTTTTAGACTTAATTATTAGCATAAGTTATGAGTAAGTTAAATATAATAGTTTAAGTATTTTTAACTCAAAGAATATTATCACTTAATAAATAAGTAATTATGTCTACTTGTCGTGGCCTAAAATTTCGAGTGTTTCTCGAATTCAATAGAGTCGCTACCAAAGTTTTTATTTTAAAGTAGGAAAAACATTGGGAAACCCTTAAAAAGAAAAATGGTCTTTGAAACCAAATTATGGGTTCGGGAGTCAATTACACGTAAGGAAAATATTATTATTTATTTTCGGTTTAAGAATATTTTTTATCACGCGTAGGGAAGACATCTGTTTAAGAATATTTTTTATTATTTTCAGTTTTAAAGCCACCAAGTGGTACAACTTGTGTCTTAACAACTCAAAGATTAAAAAGATGTCACATCTAATTAATCTAATATTTATTTATTGTGAATGTTTTTTTTAATAAAAAGTAAACAAATACACAGAGATAGAAATAAGTTTCATTGTTAAGAGAGAGAGTGAGAGACAACAAACACACAAAAAACGGTCACAAAAGAGAATTTGTCTGCGGTGGTGGTTCGTCGAGGGTCGAAGTTGACGGTGGTGGTTGAGTGGACGCTCTAGCGGTAATGCTTGTGGTGGTGGTTCGCTGGAGGTAAAAGTTGACGGAGGTGGTTGTGTGGATGCTCTGACGGTAGTGCTCGTGGTGGTGGTTTGCGGAGGTCGATTTGATGATGGTTTCCTAAGAAATTTGCAAAGGATGATGGAGGTGGTGATGTGTGGCTCATGCTCTCTTTAACTCTCTACATTTTTATTCAGGTGTTTTTCATTTGATTTTTGTTGGTTGTGTTATTAAAAAGGGTTTGGATTTGTTTATGGTTATCAATTGATTTGATGAAGAAAATAGTGGTTTTCTTTGTTGATCTTAAAAACAAAGAAAAACTTTATTTCCTCTATTCTCATTTTTTAGGAAAATAAAACTCTTTCCTTGATTTAATTTTTGGTTCTCAATTTATAGGCTACAAGGATGAATCGTTGCGTCCAGGAGATTAATGAGTTCCGGTTTTTCTATTGTTTTTGCATAAATTATGAAGTGACAAGTGAAAATGAGACTTCTACTTTTTGGTGGAGTGCAAAGTTGGTGAAGATTCAAAATGAGGGAAACATGGAAGCTTAAAATATGAAGGAGGGAGGCTTGTACTATTTATACCAAAAACATTACTTTTTATTTATTTATGAGTTTAATTTTTATTTTTATTTTGAAAATTTTTTAGTACAATAAAATGTGATCGTAAATATATTAAATTAAAGACATTATTATGACTTATTATTTTTTGATTTTTTTTAATGGTCGGACAAAATTTGGGTACTACACTACTAATAGAGCGAGTCATGATATAAGTTGTAAGAAGTCTTGTAACGAGTATTTAATTATCTACAGACCGAGTCAGAACATTAAAATCAAAGGGAACATGAGTCAACGATTGACCCTCTATTTATAAAATAAAAGAACACTACAATTATCATCTACTTATGACTAAAGTTAACAAAGAGTCAAGACCTTCATTAATCCTCTGACTCAAGACCATAGAATAAATCTTTGAATGAAGTCTTTGTTCGAATCAATTCTCTGAAAGTCAAATCCTCTTATAAACAAAGAAAGATAATTTATTACTCAAGGAAGAAATGCATGACATCCTCTACTATCAAAATTGAACTTATCATCTAACTGAAGCAATGCATGACATCCTCTAATATATGCCATATTAAATTAAGATACATTGAATTAATTATGAATGTATATATATAAACATGTCGTAAAGGTTGATTTGCTTTAAATGTTGATTCAAGATCTCTAATGCTAATATCCTCAACAAATACATTACTCAGTATTTAAGTAAAAATCGATCAATATGAAATTTGAGAGAGAGAATGAACAAAATAATGTATTAAGAAGAAATTTTGTAAAAAACTTAGAACACATCAAAAGAAAATAATGAAAAATCCTCTTAGTAGAAAGTTATTAGAATTGATGTAAATCATCAAGTTGTTTGATACACTTGAATTGATATAAGATTTGAAATGAATATTCTCTTAATGAGAATTAAAATTCTAGAAACAAACTTTGTGTCAATTCAGACACAAACTGGAACTAGTGTAAATCAACTTGATAGTGACAACAAATCATTCATCCATAAGAGGTACCTAAAGAGGCATAAGTATACTTATGAATCTCAACGGCAACTTGCTAGAAAGTTGAGAAGGGTTCTAATGATTACATCCTTAAGAGACATAAGAAAAATACTCATAGTTTGAAGAGGTGGGGTAAATAATATTTGTATGCTATTGTTTAAATAGTGAATTAAGTCATCGATTGTAGTGAGGCAAAATCTATATATTAGGAGAGGACTAGATATAGCAATCATTTGTTGTGAAATAATATAAAAATACCTTTATCACTTTATAATTCTACTTTAATTTAACAGTTTTATAATCTTAAGTTGAATGATTTGATAAAGAATATATCTTTTTCTTTAAGCAACTCAAACAATTTTCAGAAATGGCAAAACACAATTCAAACCCTGACTCATTTTTCATTATATCATCTTTCTAAACAAAATTTTCCATTATACCCTACATTGAAACTTATATACGAAAATGTCATACTTTTTTGTTACCTTCAAGAGATCGCAAGGTAAGGATACGACCAGCTGAAGAATTACTTTTTTCCTCCTATAGAAGGTCGAATCTTGGGGATGCAACTATGTGTTGGCATAATTTTTTTGTTTTTAACAAATGAAGAATTGTTAAATAAAAAAATAAAAAAAATCATATTATATTAATAAAATAAAACAAAATACATTAAATGGAAGGAAAAAAACATCAAATTAATGCGATGGAGTAGATGTGTCATGCTATAAAATTTTAACAACATCTCCTATTTTACAACCTATTGCAAATAAATTAGCAACTTCATTCTATTTTAATAGGATGTAAACTACGAGGGAGTTGTTAAAATATTATAACATGTTCTTTTCTTTTTCTTTGATACATCTACTCAACCCATTAATGATGTATTTTTTTATTTTATTTATTTTATTTGATATTATTAATAAAAATAATTTACTTCAGGTGAAAAGTTGTGCATTTTCATATATAAATTTCGATTTATGATATATTAAAAAGGTTTATTTGAAAAGAAGATATAATAGAAAAATATATAAAAATAAAAAATAAAAAAATAAAAATAAAAAACTCAGCCTATCAATCAAAAACAAAGCAAAGTTTGAAAAGGCAGAAAAAAAAAAAGTACTAACCAAGAAAAACAGTATTAGTCTATTACCAAAGACACAAAAAAAACTTGAAAGTACAAAAACTCATGTAGTTTGATTATGATGATTCCTTCTTTCTCGTACACTACATATTCAACACAAAATCTCCGACAACAAAATATTAAGCTAGACACTATAGAATCAAAATATATAAAATATGATTGAATAACAAATGGAAGATATGTAAAATAACAAATCATAAAGTTTTCAACAAAATCCTTTGAATCTCTCCTCATTAAGTATGGAACATTGTTTTTTAGATGCATAAGTCAAACTTATAATAAATAACTAAAAAGATTAGAAACAAAAGGTTAAAAAAAATTAAATTCAAAATATCATCCGTAAATAAAAAGATTTAATTGTAATTTTGATCATTTTATTTAATTATTCTGTTTTAAAATTCGTCATTTTTTATTTCTTCCTCTTATTTTTTTAACTAAAAAATTGTGACATTACATATTTTAAACAACATGATATGATGATATTAAATAATTAATACTAATAAAATTACGATAAGACCATTTAAAAACTTTAGTTCAAACTTGAGTTAGTTTTCTTTTGTTAATGCTTTAATAAGCAGAAATCTACACACAAAGCAAAGCATACACGATTTTTGATTTCGACATGCAGTTGGGGAAAAAGGCCCTTTTTCTAACGATATTTTAGACTCAAACAACAACAGACATGTTTAGTTTATTTACACTGACACACACAGGTATGTTATTTTAACATATTGAACTTGAAAAATAGATGTAATTAATACACCAAAACATTCTAAAATGGCCCTTTATTGAAGTTATCTTACACAAACACCAACACAGTTACTCTTTAGTTCATTTACACGAGCACATATTTTTTTTTTCTTGGCCAAATAGAGGTTTGAAAAATGGATCTAGTTAATAGACCAAAACATCTTTAAAAGGGTTATTATTTGATGTTCTTTTACACCAAAACACAATAGATTGGAAACTCAGGGCCAACCCAACACTCATAGAGACCATAAGTCAAGTTTAAAGCACTACTTATGATGAAAAGAATGGAGAGGCCTTTTAAATGCTTATAATAATATTCTATTATAATTTTATTTAAATTTTACCTTTTTTAGTTTTTAAGATGCAAAATATTTTAATAAGTTAAATAAATTTTTATTTCCTATAAATTTTGAAATTTTATTTTTAAAAAACTGTACAAAAAACATATATTTTAATTTCTACAAAACTATTCTACAATTTGTTTTAGTTCTTCCTAAAACGAAACATCTTTCAACTTTAAAATTTTGGAATGATTTTTTACAAACATGTTTAGAATATTACTAAAAATTTATCCACACAAATTTATAAATTTTTAAATTGAGATAAATTAAATATGAATTTTTTAAATATCATATGATCGAAATAAAAGTACAGAAAATATGAGCTTAGAAATCGAATCTTGAGCTAATTTTTTGCGGAAAAACTTTTTATAGTGTTATGAACATATATGCAAAAATATCATTAAAAAATATATGTCGATAATTCAGCGGAGACTAAAACTATTTGCATCATAATTTTGTAGAAACTGAAAAATATGATTTATTTTTATAAAGACTAAAAATAAATTTTCAAAAGTTTATAAAAATTAAAAACTTTTTAAATACTATTTTAATTAACTAGTCAATTGTTATATTTTTTACACTTGCGAGATATTTTATTTGTTGTAATTAAAGATTTATATTGTTTTTAGGCCTAAACCTACAAGAAAGAATAAATTTAGTATCCTTGCTTTATCAGATTGGATCTTAGGCAGTGTAAAACTGTACTGGATCGGCCGGTTGGACCGATCCGATCAGAAACCGATGGAGTGAGCAGTTCGAGTGGCCTATTAGACTGACAATGCTCTCAAATTGATATCAATCGGCATGACTAGGTCTAAATCGGTAAAATTCGGTGACTCGACGGTTTTTCTCAAATCAAACCGCTTTTGCTTAAAATCAATATTTTTTTTTAAATTAAAGAACTAAAATATTTAAACTACTATATCAATATTGTGTGTCATTATACCATATTTTTCATAATATACATTTACAATTTTATTTATTATATATATAATTTTAAGATAATTAGAGCTAGGATACGAATAATTTTAGAATAAATTTACCGAGTCATTCAATTTAATACATATTGTTAAAGTCATCCAATTCAATCATGTCATAGAACCAGTGATTCAACCGTTCGACCAGTGACCCTGTAATTCTTTGACTTTGCCGAGTCGATGATAGAACCGGTTTTAAAACATTGGTTTTAGTCCGGTCTTGTGCAAATGCCTATTTGTGTATGTTAGCTACATATTTCAACTCTCATAAAAGTTCATCACGTTTTCTTCACTAATGGACCCGTTAAATAAATAATTTAATGGCAAAATGATGTATATTTAAAAAATAAGAGATGAGAAAGATAAAACCGAATAAGAAGAAATGGGTCATAATTGGCGTAGATCTACATTTGATGTTCTTATCATAAGTTGTTTGCATGTAACACTTGACCCAAATTTGAACAACAAAATTGCAAACGAGACTTGAAAAAATATTCTTTGAAAGAGTCGATGTGTGTTGTTTGAACGATTATCCAATCCGAACACCTATTTTTATATTTGATAACATTTGGAGTAGGAGAAGAAACACTCAAACAAAAATGAGAAATATATTGCTCTTAACTATAAACTCAGATATATTGGGCTACAAGCCCATTTATGTAATCCACTAATAGGCCTAATTTAGTGCAGACAAAGAAAAGGCTTAGAATTTGGAAGATTTTGATGAAAATAATTTTTCCAAAAACTATGTAATAGATACAAAATATTTTCCATTTGTGTCAATTACTAGTCTTCAGTTCTTCACCAAAGAACCTAATTGACAAACTTTAATAGAATCTCACCTCTCAACATTTTTTTTATATCTATAAGATTTGAATCCAAGATATGTTTTAATGAATCTAAAACAAATTTCGCTCAGTGGTAGGTAAGAAACAATTTGCAAAAAGTACGGAAGAATAATCAATAGCCACACAATTTAGAGCTAAATAATTGGTCCAATTTTAGACTTACAATATTTAGTCAACTGTTTTGGTATGGTATGTTCATAACACATTGCTCAATTCATACAAAGAAATCATTCATGCCCTTGTTGAATTTAGACTAATAAGAAATCACAGAAACTAGTACATGTACAACATCAGAAATGGTTAGAGGAAACCATATACCTACAAAGTGCTGAAGCAATGGTGCATCATGAGAAGATAGAATAAGTGTGTATTTAATTTCACAGTAGAGTTAAAAAGAAATTTCAACCAAACGTGACTTTTACACAAATTTTTGTTTAATTCACTTTTATGTATAGTATCCTATACAACAACCACTCTACACTAAAGATACTTTTAACTTGAATCTATTTGAATTCTTGTCGCCTACAGAGGAGAATGCATTCACATACTTAGCCATCTTCCCAATAATAATATTAATTAATTGCTTTATCATAAGTTAAACATAAGGAAGACACATTAGCCCCCAATATTCTGCAGCTCAAGGTTGTTAAAGCTTTACAAGAGGCCATATAAATTGCATCTGTAAGTGGAAAGAACATTAATAGAGATACCTAACATGGCCAGGGGATAGCATTGATCTAAGGAATAATTACAAGGCAAAAGAGAAAAATAAAAATGTATTCTTAATCTTAATGATGATGCTTTTTGCCGCATCAGGCTCTACAAATCAGCGGCCAGAAACAAATAATGAATTGCTTATCTGGTTCCCCTCAGCTTGGAGTCTTCGCATTTTTGCCTTGTCGAGACGTGCTCTTCTGACCGCCTCCTGAATTTGGCGGTCATGGTCTTTCAACATTTGATCCATGTTGCTTGATGGAACAAGCAATGGACCAGAATAATGAATTTTATAGCCCTTTGATCCATAACCAACCTGCAGCATTGTGAAAAAACAAGAGCAAAACATTGAGACCAAAATAAAAAACTGAAAACAATAAATGAAAATAAAAAACATTTTCTCAAACAAAAGGACCCAGAAATCAGTGGTCTAACGCAGATCACAAAAAATAACTATTTGTTTAAATTCTGCTATGCTAGCTACAGTACCAATACTATATAGCATAACACTTTGTAGTAGTACTAAATAGCATATTGCGGAACATTACCGATTTATTCAGATTCCGCTACGCTGTAGCCTTTATTTGACAACACCGGCGAAAACAACAAAATATACAAAAAACATATATACACGAAAACAGAGAAGGTAGGAAAGGGAGAAAGTCAAACTACTTACAAGATTAGGGTCTTTGTTGCTGCCTTTCCCTTCTTCCTTTTGAGAAGCATGAACATGATGCTTCTGATTTTGTTGCGTCAATGATTCAGAGGCCTCCTTGAAGGAACCTGGAAACCTGGTAATTAGTTTCGGAGCCTCAACTTGTGACGATCCAGAACATTCTCTTCGATCATCAGACAGCATACTCCTCCTGGCGGCAACTAAGCCCGAGATTGTAGATAAGTCACCACCACCCATTGAAATCTTTGGAGCATCGTCGTGGTTCTTCCCAGCTTTTGCCCATGCAGCACGGTGAGTCAGTGGACCTGAATGGGAGGCTCTTTTATGTTGATTTGCCTGAGGTTCGACGCTTACTTCTGCAGCTTGTGATGGTCTAGGGGGTTCAATGGGAAATCCAGAAGCAGCTTCTTCAGGATGAGGGTTAAACTTCTCGCTCCTGCTTTGAGAAAAGTTCTGACCTTGTCTCTTCTGTATAAAAAGGTTATTTGCGTTTTCAATGTAAGAGAAACAAAGTTGGAAAAAAAGTGAATGACTAAACATGATGCAAAGAGGATAAAGGTTATTCCAAAAGGAAAACTGAAAGAAATTCAGTAATCTTCATGAAAATAATATAAATACTCAAAAGAGGAAAGCCATAACAAATTTCCAGGATATGGAAGGCAACAATCAGTAGAGTGGATAGTGGCTTTCACCTTGTTCAGTGTTGACGATTGAACAAATATAAGACCTGTTTGGATTGGTTTGTTTGAGCTCATCTTATGGCATAAAAATTTGGGGGATTGTTTGAGAGCTTATGGAAACAACTTATGATATGTTTGTAAGCTATTTTCAGCTTATTTCCATAATCTCTTCAGGATAGTTTATTAAAACAACTTATAACTTATATGAAAATAGTTTGACTTTATTGTCTTTTTTTATAGAAATAATTCATACATAAGCACTTATGCTATAAGAGTTTAATTAAGTTGTTTATCCAAACAAGGTCTTAGCAAGTGTTAAAATAGCAAGAGGAGCTTCAAAAAATCTTCCTTTGAGAATTAATTTACGTTTTGTAAATGCCCAATGAAACAGTAATCTTCCTCTATGTGTTCAGTTTAACTCTAAGATGCACCCCCTTCTTCTGAGTCTTCATCGTTTATCTTAAGATACCATGCACATATTTAATTAATGCATAAAGGAAGAGTGCATCCAAAAGATTATACTATGCACTTGAAAGTTGAAAGGCCAATTGATCTCAAATTTTATCCAAAAGACATGTACACTTGAAAGTTCGATTGATCTCGGCAAATAGAACAATGCCATACATATACAGAATCGACAAATCCCCATGACCAAGTTGAGTTAGTATCATAATTAACAATTAATTTACCTGCATTGACAAGACCAGTTCAGCATTGGCATCAGGTGCAGGAATAGCTCGAGATTCTCTGACTCCTCTTCTCTCAGGGTCATGTCTCTGACCCTTGCTTCCTGCTGCCCCTTGTCTGCAAACATTAAAACCAAAACCATAAACAAAATTCTACCACTGAAGTTTTCATGCTAGATCTCATGGACAATGAGTACAAAGAACCTAAGAAAACAATACAATAGAACTAACAAGAGAAGAAACAGAAGCAATTGCAGAGATGTTAATTAATACATTGGCAACACTGAAAATATATAACTACAATTCCGCACCAAACTTGGATACATACCTTCTAGCTTCTTCATCCCGTACTTTGGCATCAAATTCTTTGCTAGGAGGATACTTTGGCAAGCTTGAAGGATCACATGGTAGAGGCTTTATTGAGAAGAACTACATTGCAAGTAAAACAAAAGGAGATAGTCATCAGCAATGCACACTGAAATTAGCAAACAATGCTACAACCAAACAAAGCAGTGGAAAACTTTAGTCGTTCATGAAATGTTGAATAAATACTATCCAATAAGAGATAAACACATAACTTTCCTGGTATACATAATAATTTCTAACATGACATGGAGACAATACTAGTAAGTATTAGTGTAAGGATTACACTGTGACAATAATGTGGAGATTGGATTGATAAAGAGACAATATAAGAGCAAGAATTTTTTATGAGCAGTGTGAAAAAGTTAGAGTCATCCAACCATATAGCCACTTTGTTATATCGTTTCTTAAATTGGATGATAGTCTAACACTTTTTTACATTGTCAGTCTATGAACCACTGACACAAACATAGACATCGAACACAACACAAACATGAAGACAACCGTACGAATTTAAAAAAACAGAAGTGGTTGAATGTAACCACATGTTTCAGTGTAGTGTCCACACAGACATCGGTCACACAGGATACGCCTTCAAAATGAAGTGTTGGTGCTACATAGTTGACAGTTCACAGTCTTGAAACTCTTCGTTTATAACATAAGCATATATTCACCAATATGGCATCAAAAAATTCTAGGTTATACTTTTAGAGGAATCCAAAATCTACATTTGTAAAATAAGTTAAAAGTTAAATTGATACTTTTCCGAACACCAACATCCACTCTCTAATCTCTATGTACTGATAGAGTTGCATTGCATTTCATTAAAAGGAATCTGAACAATATAAAGGACTCTCAAGAATCTGAATTTCACACCTCACTTATCAAAGCAGATGCTGAAGTTCCACGATCAGCGGGGTCTATGGACAAAAGTGTCTCTATCAGTTCTATTGCAGGTGCGGGAAAGTCCTTGAATGTTTCACCAACACAACGCCTATATGGTTGTTGAGGCTTAAATATCGTTGCATGAGGCAATTTTGATTTTCTCCAATAGTCCTCGGAAGGCGAACCACAAAGTTTAAAAATTTTATGCAACTGCTCCACCTACAAAACAAAGTCGTAGTTTCAAATCAATTTATTATAGAACCAAGTTGCATGAACAATTGTAAAAGAACAAGTAGGATATTGTAAATGACTTAAGATTTATGTATTGGTGTATTTTCAACAACTACTAATATTTTCTGGTCAACACAACCTAATTAGTTTGATGAAATTTGAAAAGCCATGATGTGAACTACACAAGTCATGAATCTAAATTTTATTCTTGCAATTTTTGAAGAATTGATATAGATATTCACAATGCACACCATAGTCAATTTTAACAGATGAAAAGAAGAAAAAGGATAAAATGCAACATTTGAATGAGAACATTGAGGCGTACATACCTCAGTTCTACCAGGCATTATAGGCTTGCCAGCATACAGCTCGGCAAGTATGCAACCTGTACTCCATAAATCTACAGCAGTGCCATAGTAAGTAGCTCCAAGTAAAAGCTCGGGGGGCCTATACCAGAGAGTGACAACTCGGCTTGTCAGTGGCTGAGTTTGATTGGGATCAAAAAAGCTTGCCAAACCAAAGTCTGCAATTTTCAAAACTCCATTGTTGTCAATCAAAAGATTGGAACCCTTAATGTCACGATGCAGTACACCACGGCTGTGGCAGTGATCAAGTCCACGTAAAAGTTGCTGCATGTAACATTTAACCTGCCAAGTTCCAATAAGAAATTAAATCAGTCCGAACTTATTATGTGACTTGTACACTGTAGCATTCTGTCTTGAACTTATAATATTTATGTGTCTTGTAGCTTTGAATATCACATTAAAGAAAAATTAGTGGCAGCATTTCGCTTACATTTCCAGTAAAATGAACAGAGAGATTAAAAAACAGAAGCTTCTAAAATTACCTGTGCTTCAGTAAACTTCAGTCCAGGATGCGATGCAAGCCCGGCCAAGTCATGCTCCATGTACTCAAAAACAAGGTATAAGCTGCACGACATCCTTGATGTAACCAAGCCTTCTAGTTTTATGACATTTGGATGATCAAGCCTGCGTAGAATGTGAATTTCCCTTGCCATGAAACGAACACTCTCAGGCTCAAGATTATCAAACCTCACTTTTTTCAAAGCAACGATCTTTCTTTGTTCAAGATCACGAGCTCTATAAACATTACTATAAGTTCCCTGGCCAATCTGCACATCAAAGAGAGGAAATATTTATATGACAAAACAGCACCCAGAAGGTAATTTTCACAATGACGACAAGAAATCAGGGAGAAACAGTAAATGTAGAAATATCTAAAAGCTACAAGTAGACAAGTCCAAATTAGTATATTCTAAATTAATTTCATCTAAAGTGTCATTTTAAAGAATATATGAAACACAAACATAACACAAGTGGTAGTAGCTTCGGTCCAACCAATATACCACAGTAATTCTTTAGCATTGACACTTTAGATTGAAGACATGTCCGGTACACCGACACATGTGATTACATTCAATCACTTCTATATTCTCAAATTATTACCCATGTCTATATCGTTCTTGGTGTCTGTGCTACATAGATAATGAATGATAAAGTATCGCCATTAGCATTTCAATTGCAACCAAGGGCATAGAGTAGATTTTGCAATGTAGATAATGGAATGAGAATGAAACAACAGAGGGCAAAAAGATTAGGAATAGTTAACATTAAATTATTAAAGAACATGAGTTTGATTTTTTATAATATTCAAATCAAAACACTACCGGTAATTGCAGATGTAGCAAGAAAGCAAAGGTAAAACAGATTATCTGCATTAATCCAAAGCACTGTCACAATGTAATTAAGCAGCCAAAATAATGGAAAGAACCATACTTTATCCAATTTCTCAAAAGAATCTGCGCGTCGTGGCAGCCATCCCTTGATTGCTTCTCCAGCAACTGCTGCCAACCATGACGGCCAACCAGCTGCAACATGTTCCCCTTCCATAGCCTTAGGAACACTACCAAGCCCTGGATGTTGAGCAACTACATACTCCATTTTCTCCCTCTTCCTCTCAAAATTATCACCATGCACTCTAACAGAGCCATTCCCTTGCCCTTGCTTATCAATCAACGCCGTCCTCGCATCATTGTTGTTATCACATCTATCCTTCACCCTATACGCTAATTCCTCCCTCCTCGACGAAGCTCCTCTAGACACACGAGAATCCAGCACCGCCTTGTTCGATAAACGCTCCCTTGGACTCTCCTTACTATCCTCAATTGCAGATGGCTTGCAACACATGCAACCCATTATGCCCAACAAAGTAAAACCACCAATTTCCCACAAAACCAAACTCCAATATCAAATTCCACCCCTCAATAACATTTCCAATATCTTATCCTATAATACTCTTCTTCAATACTCATAAGTATTATAACCACCAAAATCAACAAAAACTCTTCTTAAATATCACCACAAATAAATAAATATAAAGTACAGAATATTAGCTACAATAGCAACCAAGTATTCATCACCCAATCTCAAATTTGGTCACAAATCAACAAACAAAAAGACAAAACCCATCTCTAAAAATCCAATAAGATTTACAACCTAACCAACAGTAAAACCCTCAAATTCAACAAATCAAACCGCATAAATCTAAAAAATAATTACTTTACTCTACCCACTTGAAGCAAAAAAGCATAACAACTTGAAATGAGAGTTAATTGAACAGTATAACAAATTAACCCAAGCGAAATAACTAATGAAGAAGATACCAAAGATTCCAAATTTACAACAGCCAGATCCTCCAGAGAACCTAGTGAGAGTAGGAATTTGAAGGATTTGTGAGATGAATATTGAGCTGAATAGGGTTTTGGGTGAAGCAAAAAGAGTACAATTGAAAGTTAAGAAAAGGTGGAAGGCATGGATCTAGGGCAAAGAGGGTTGAGAGAAGCGTGGGAGTGTGTTTTGGAAGATGAAGAAACGGAACTAACGTAGTAAAAAAATAAAATAATAATAATAGATTAGTGTAGTAGATACTTCATCAATTACAACTATATGTTAAAAAAAAATATAAAAAATGAAAACATTAGGGGGAAAAATGAATATGAATATTAAATGTTGTCGCGGCGCATATTTATGTTGAGAAGAGAGGGTGTCCCCTGCAGTGCAGCTTTCTGTGAACTCAGCGCATTGACACATTCTTCTTCTTACTACACCTTCACGCGCCCAAATCCACTTATTAATTCGTTGTTATTTTTTTTATGACCTATTACTTCATTGTTATTAGCTCAATAAAATATAAAATAAAAATTATATATTTAATCTTAATTTATTAAGTTTATACTTTTTTTTATAAGAAAAATTAATTAGTATATACTTCAACATTAATTTAAGTAGTAGATGATCATTTTATTATATTATATTATGTTATATACATCTCATTTTATTCTAATAAAAATAATAGTAATAAATCTTTTCACAACAATTTATACCATAGTTGTAGGATTTTTCATATGTCGACCTCATTTTTAGGCTAATAAAATTAGGACTTTAAGTTTTTAATTTTTTTATAATATTAAGATTCAAAATTAAGCTTCATTTATTAGATATATGCTATTGTTTTGTTATTGATGTCAATAGATTGTTTTGTAGTAGTGATTGTGATCACCACATTTAAGACAAAATCTATTAAAACTGAACCTTAGATGTCTTGTAGTTTTAAATTTAATTGAAAGCTATTTTAAACTTTTGGTATTTTTATTAATTAATTTAAACTATCTTATAAAAATACAATTAATTTAAAATTTTGATCGCATACCACATACTTTAAATTTTTCATAATTTACTTAATTAGTTTTCCTTTTCATACTGTCGTTACGCAGGATTCAAATTTTAAAATATATTATTAAATAATTTTGTTCTATAAAACAAATTGGTTAAGTTCCACACCAATATATAAAAACAATAAAAAAAATGATACAATCTACTTTATAAAATAAAAATTTAGCTTCAAATAATATTTTATTTTAGTTCTCGATAAATGTTAATCTGACTTTAATGCTAAATGTCTATATCGCAGGTTCAAATTTAAAATTCTCTTTTTCTATCCAGTTAATACGTATGAATTTTACTGCTAAATTATTTAAAAAGTATATATATAATAGTAATAGTTGTTTTGACATAATAATAACGATATTAAATATTAGTAATGAAGATAACCACACAAAAAAAAATGAAGACATTAAATCATGTGCTTAGTTTATAGTTTATAAAATAAGTAGAATTTTTTTTATTGTTTTACAGCGTGACTCTAAAGATATTTACGTTATTTTATATAAAAAAAATATATTCATTCATATTGAAATTAAATTATTAAAATATTTAACTTTAATTGAATTTATATTAAAATTAACAAAAGACAGTTCTTTGCACACAAGAAAACCATAATAACATGTGTTTTTTTGTCATTTAACCACTGAAACAACCATAGAAGATACTTTTTTTTTTTTTGTAACAATTCAAAAGACTCTAGATATATCCCTTTAGTTTATGCGTATAAAATGAGGTTTATAAATAGATAATGATGTTGTTGTATATTTGAACATGATTCATAAGGAAATGAATAATCTTAGTGAGAATTAACTGCGAATAATTCAAGCATGAATTTAAACACCTAGCATTTTTTTTTAGAATAATAATTCTAAGGCATTTCATTCAAAATCGACCGGGAAATATAAGATGGCGGATGATAAAAATAGTGGGGATTGATTAGTTATAAATATTGCCGCTCTTGCTAAAAAGTAATCTACTCTATTTTTAACCACCTAACGAAATTAACACCGTAGTTTCTAAATAAACTAAGGAGCTTACAAGATTTTATAATAGCACTAAATTCCGAGACATGGTCAATATGATCTTGTAAGCATTTAACAATCCCCTGACTATTTAACTCAAAGATGACATGTTGAATGCATAAATCTCTCATCCAACAAAGAGCGTAAAGAAGACATGTAGTTTCTCCTTCAAGTTTAGATAAACAAAAAGGAACTCAGGTTGTCCTATCTTGAACAAAATTTCCATGGTGATCACAAATGCACATATCAAAACTGGTTTTTTTCCAACTGTTAGAAGAAACCCGCATCAACATTACATTTATAACAACTTGTGGAAGGGGGCTGCCAACTAACCCCATAGTCATTTCGTGTTATAGTTTTCACAACTTCAACCTATTCTTTCGCTTTGATCCAATCACAAAGGAAATTATGCCCACTTTCCACAATTTGAAAGAAGAAAAAATATTATGATCCCCATATTTTTTATTTCTAGCGCGCAATATCCCCATATTATGTCATCAATTAGATCATTCATCGGCAAATGAAAACTAGTTTTTTTCCAAATAATTACCTGAAGTAGTTGTTTTTCAAATTTTGCGACATTGATGACCTCTTCATATAGTGGGGGTAAAGATAACTTTTTAGGCTATATATGAGGGGAAAATAACATTGATCAATTCTTCATTTCATTGCTTCACATCTGGTGTCAACAAACTTGCCACTTTTAAATTTCTCATGGTAGAGTTCATATGCGATGGACATAAAAGAATAGTGTCATCCGAATCCAAGCCTTGTCCCATATTGGATTGTTAGATTCCTTACTAATAATCCATCAACCACCTTCTTTCCACAGAGCTTGTGTGGACCATAAACTTCTCCAAGAATAAGAGGGATTATAACCAATCTGAGCATTCAAAAAATCACACCTAGGAAAATTTTTAGCGTTGAACAACTTTGTCGCTAAAGCATTTGGTTGGATAATGAATTTCCAACCTTGTTTACCAAGTGTTGCTATATTGAAATCATATAAGTTTAGAAAAGCCATGCCACCAAAACTTCTTCGACATGGATAGTTTATCCTAATTCAACCACTTGATTCTCTATTATTAGAACCCCACCAAAAAGAGTTAAGCATTCTTTGCATCTCTTCATCTAAGAAACTACATATTAAGTACATACTTACGCAATATGATGAAATGGTTTGAGAAACTAATTTGATGAATACTTCATGTCTAACCATAGAAAGAGATCTTCCACGCCAAGTTTGAATATGATGCCAAATTATGTTCTTGATAAAATTAAAAACCTCATTTGGACGTCTTCCTATAACTGAAAGCATTCCCAATACTTTCTCATACTAAAACTTTTTTACACCCTTAGAAGACTTGCCAACACTGCACAGGTATAAACACCTAATCTATTAAGCTAAAAAGTTGCTGTCATATATCACTTTTAATAATAGTAGTTTTAATTTTTTTTAAAGTCTTAAAAAGGGGATGTTTAAGAAAATATCTTATAAAAAAACTAAAAAGGAGATATGAGTGTTACATTATTATGTAAGGTTTGACAAGATTGTTTTTAATGGCTGAAAATTGAAAAATTGCAATGTTGTATCATTTTTGAAATATGATTATTTTCATTTACCTTAATTATTATTTAGTACAAGTTTTAAAGATGGGAAAGATAATAGAATCCGACAATTACTTAAGAATTATTTGTATGGAAGACAGAGATAGTATTACCTTCCACATATTAACAAGTACACTTAACAAATTTTACATAAATTATAAATAAATAGTCATAAGTAATTATAGGTTGAACTCTCCTTTTTAACAAGATTAATAACTAATTATTATTTTTTTTTTTTGTAAATATAGACACTGTAATGTGTTTTTATATAGAAAATTTTAAAATATTTCTATCATTCCAAAATATATGTCACTTTGACACATGATTCACAGATTAAGAAATGTAATTAATTTTGTATAAGAAAAAAATTATGAATTATTTTATAAAATTACTATCCATTAATTATATGAGAAAGAAATTAAAAGAATTGAAAAATACAAAAATTAACTAATAAGGAATATATTAGAAAAAGTAACATTATATTGTGAGATGAATGTTATACCATTTTATATATACATATGCTTAATATTCGTTTTTCATCTTCCAAAATACTTCATAGTATTATTTAAGAGTATATTTAGAAAAACTATAATAACATGTAAACTGTAAAAAACACATATTAAGTTTGTGAAGTGATATTGGCTTACAATAATGCATTGAAGGTTGAAGAAGATTGGTTAAAGTTGTGGTCCCTACGAATTCTTCCAAACATCAAAATCTTCATGTGGTGCTTCGGGCGCAATTGTCTTCCAAATAGATCACTGACTTGAAGTAAATGAGTTAATTGTTCATGTGATTGTGTTTGCAGCACTACTACACCATAAACTAATTGGCATATTTTATTGGTGTATGATTTTATCCACGAGTGAATAGGTAAACTGATCTATGAGATTATAAGTCGGTCAAATTAGTCTTTAAATTTTGTAAATTGGTAAATATATAATTGAAGTTGTAAAATGTTAATCAAAATTATTCATATTTAAATTTTTATCATTATATACTATGATGTGACATGTTAATTGAATATGTGACCCCTCTGTGTTG
Organism: Cicer yamashitae; assembly: GCA_037974755.1. Lineage (NCBI taxonomy): Eukaryota > Viridiplantae > Streptophyta > Magnoliopsida > Fabales > Fabaceae > Cicer > Cicer yamashitae. The sequence continues at coordinate 46,187,423 of JBBPBQ010000003.1, forward strand.
ATCGCATATCTATGTCATTTACAACATCAACTAATTTTTCTATTAAATTTAAATATTTCATGGAGTAATTTGTTAATAATTAGTCAATGCATAATTATAATTACTCACAAATTTATCTTTAAGATGACAAAAATTTCATAGACAAATTTGTTTCTGAAAAGATGACATTAATATGACATTAACGTTGATAAGCCACATATATAGTTATCGTGCCACATTAAAAATATCTAACAGCAAAAATTTACTGATAGACTATTTTTGTTGATATTTAACAATTTTAGAGATATATTTATCAATTTGCAAAATTCAATAATTAATTTGACCGACGCTTATGATTTTAGGGGCAAATTTTCTTATTCACTCTTCTAAGATCAGTTTTCGGAGGAAACATGTCCTTTTCAAGTCTTAAAGACACTTAACCAATAACAATTGGATATTTTTGCTTGGATAACTTGGAGTGTATGAAAGAATAGAAACTTGAAGCTCTGAAAAGCCAAAGATGAGTTGGTCCAATAAGTACTTTGTTATGCAACTAAAACTCAATTTTCATGTCAGCATGCAAGAAAAGGTATATAGCTCACATGTCACTAAAACCTCAATTTATAGTTGACAACCAACCTTTTATGTTGAATATGTCAAATAATGTCGATGCATCATATGGTATAAGATTGGCTAGGTAGTTGAGGTGAATAAATTAAGAAGTAGAATGATAAGAAGATTAAGAGTTTGATTCTCATCTTTAACATAATTTTAACAATTATTAACAATACTAACATAATATAATATTGATCGTAAAAAAAAAATCGATGCATCAACCTTATATTGGCAACAATGTTGGGAATTAGTATTTGTGTGAGCAGTGTTGAAGGTCATTTTATCATGGCATGAATACATTGGAGAAAAACCCATATTGCATTAAAAGAAGAAAAAAGTTTGGGGATTGATACAACATCTTCAGTAAATTGTAAACAAAACAAGTGGTGGATGATGTACTCATTGTTAAACCTAATAGATTTGAATATGATTTTCCACTGACGAGTGTTGTAATATTTTGGCTAAATACCACATGTGGTCCTTTAACTTAATTTCAGTTAACGATTTAGTCATTTAGCTTTTTTTTCCCGATTTGATCCTTTATGTTTTTAAATAATTTCAGTGTTACCCTTTAAGTGGGGTTTCATTAAGAAAAAGTTAAAAAAAATCTTTCCTCTATGTTCAGAAAAAGTTACCCTTTATGTTTTGAAAATATTTCAGAAAAATATTCAAAGTTTGTTCTAAGTTTGGTAGTAGGATTGATTTGTTAAAACTGAAGTTATGTAGTATTTATACTTCATAAACATCACTTCAGATCAGTGACAATCGTTAACCGAAATTAAGTTCCGAAATTAAGTTAAGAGACAACGGGTGGTATTTAACCTATTTTTTCCTTTTTAACAACTCAAGGTTATTTTTGCTATGTGATAAACTAACTGTAGTATTTATGCTCTTACAGGAGCATACCTTGAAACATATTGAATTTTATTATCTTGATTTTGATTGTGTAGAACATTATCAAAGCTCTTAAATATGCACATATTTAGTAACTACATTTGGTTGGAAACTAACAAATAGATCGCAATCTAACAATCATGGAAATAACCATAGTTGGAGTTGATCTATTTTTACTACGTGAATATCAAATGGTGTGGGTTGATGACAAATTCTATCTACAAAAAATAAAATTAATTTTCATGCACTAACTTGTCATATAAATTTTTTTTACATAATTGATCGAACATGATCAATTATGTGAGTGTTATAAGTAGTAATGACAAAAGTCAAACATTATTAATTATTTAACGATTGTGATTGATTAATAGTATAAAAACTTTTTACATTAACAGTGTATATAAATTAAATTATTGATGTAATTAGAAGAAAACAAATTATCAAATGAATCGTCAATTGAAGCTAAATATGACCATAAAATACAATTACATTCATTTGTTTAGCGAATTTGTTCGCTGATTTATCATTTTCAATTTTAGTGTATTTGTGATTCAAATGAATAAATATCATTTTTTATGTCAAAAAAATTCATTTGTTTATAAATTTAGTATAATTTTTAGCTTTTTGAAATTTAGTATCATAAAAAATATGAATCATATAAAATGGTGAAAGGTAGTTTCATATTTATATTTTTCGATGTTTTTTTATAACATTTGTCATATTGTAAACCACACCTTCTTTGATTTATGGAATATGTAGACGATGATTTTCTTTACAATTGCATTAATATTATTACCCTGTAGAAATATATTAAACCATAAATGTTTAGTATATTGGTAGAAACATGCAAAACCATTTGAGGTGGATGTGGTTTGCGTGAGTTTGAAAATAGAGGTACAAGCCACACATTAGAAACTAAAAGGATATTAAAACGATAAGTTATTTGAAAAATAAACACAAAAATACTAATGTTAACTTGGATGTTTGTAACGTGAGAGAACTTGCATATATTACATGACAATTATTAAAATAGTTTGAAATTGTTAGTAAAAAAATAGTTTGATTTGATATTATTTGTGAGATTTTGTATGCTCATTGTATATAAAAGTGGCACGTGTAGTGGTTTGTGAATTGGCTAGGAGAGTATTTTGCTAATTGTGTAGTCAATGCTGCCTAAAAGAAATTGTGCAATCAATATAATTTACTAATTTCCATTAAAAAAAAAAAAAGCCAAATTATAAGAGACTCTGGTGCATGTATATTAGACACAATACTCAACTAAATATTTACTAGGTACGACGGCGCTAGCAACATTTACTCCAATGCTCATTATTTTATTGGAGAAAAATTTATGTGAAATCTATCATTTTATGTATGGTTTATTTTTAAAATGGTAAGATTTACATGATTTTTACTCTATAAGAGAGTTGATGTTCAAAAAAAGGTTTTTTTTTTTAATAATACATAATTTGAATATTGTTATTCCACAAACAAGTAATACCACCTTCTCTATTCTTACCAACTAGGAGTGGATCCTTTCATGTTGAAAAAAATATAAGGGAGTCATGTTTTCAATCTCTTTCATCCAATCCTTTGTATCTTCTTTTTAAATATAAATTATCTTTCATTCATCATATTTATCAATGGTTGAGATTCAACATGACCAAAATTAGATGAGGGAATCCATTCCTCTTACCAACTATATAATAGCTAACTACAAACATATTGTCTCAGTTTCTAATGTTCCTTAGATGGAACATATCAATCATGTTTTTTGGTTTCCATGAGAAATACAACGTCATGATGATTCAAAGTCAAGATTTTCTTAAGAGAATGTTAGAGTAAATGTTAGATAAGATCGACTCTTATTATGTTAGAGGGTTGGAGTGAGTAAGCATTGTAACTCTTATTATTTTTTTTTAAGAGTTCAAAAGAGAGTATTAATTAGAATGAATGTTGCTAATATTATTTTTATTTTTAAATTTCAAAAAATTATTTTTTAAAATAATTTTTTAACCACAAAATATATTATTGGATTGGATTGAGTTACGGACTATGTCGCTTTTTTTAAGACGTTTTGCAGCATTGTCCAAAATTGTGTAAGACAAACGATCGATCACGGCGTTCTTAGGATTAAACAACTTTGATATATTGTATCGATTTTCTACTACACTACTGTAGTAAACCATTCTAGAATTACATCCTCTAGATATGGTGATTACAACCACTCAAAAATATGGTACGATGACCACTCGAAATTTTGAAGAATAATATTTTGGTAAAGGGATAAAAGAGAAATATGAGATGAAGCTAAAATGTGAGAAGAGAGAAAATTCGGTAAATTTCAGTGAAGTCCTCTATAAATAGAGGAATTATGCAACTAAGTGGATCACAAAACGTGCGTTCAAAACCGCTGCGCAAAAAATGGGAAGAGTGGAAACAAATTTGTTGACTCGGTGGAGGACATAAGAAAAACGTATGTAAAAATAAATTATGGTAAAAAAGAGAACGCACACAATAAATTTTTTTTTCTAAGTACTAAAAAAAATATACCACATAGTTCAACCAGACAGCAATACGCATATAGTAATCGATTTAAGTGCACGCTCCCTTTCACAAAATTAAGTACCTCTAAAATCACGCCCCAAAATCCATGTCTTCTCGTTATAAATACTAGTAATTCACGTGACCATAACACTAAATTTTAACGTTTATGCTAAGTTCCAACAACTACTCTTATTATGTTACTTAGTTCTAAACACTTCTTTAAACTATCCGAATTATATATACCACATAAAATAACATTATTAGGCGTGCGTGGTGTCACGTGCTTCAAAGTGAGCGTGCAAATTGTTGCATAAACAATATTTTGTACACAAGAAAGTGAAGTGAAGGTTGTTTAGGTCATTCAAAGTCGTTACCTTTTCCACTGCTCTAACCCTTTTCATAAATTTGTTATTTGTTGGGTTGACGCAGTTACTATACAATCAGTCACACTGTAAAACTATACATAAGTACAATAGTGGACCCCACCCATCCCTTCTAACACGGTTCACCCTTGGATTACCCCACCATCATACGGTCAAGATTTCCTTTCCAATTAAATTCTTTGTTTTTTATTGATACTAAGATTTTTTGTTTTATAATTAAAAAAAAACATATACTTATATTTCTTTGGTCGTTATGGCTTAACAAATCCTTTGAGATGTCGTTTTCTTTTTTGGGGCATTACACCCAACTTATATAACTTGTTTCCCATTTTTACCATTTATTTTGGTATCTGTGTTAAAAGTAGAGGAAAAACAAACATGGCACATGTTTTCTGAAAAACTTACACTGCTATAAGATTTCATTAATTTTTATTTACTGGCATTTTAAATGCTTTATATTGTGTTCTTTTATTTGATCGCTTTTAGTCTTAAAATTTTACTATGATTTTTAACCGAATATTTCACAGGTGAATGTTATTTCAAAATCAACTTATATTCAACTATCATAAAAAAAATGGTAGTTTAAAATTTGAAATTTATATTCAATTTTAATGTTTTTTTTAAAAACTATCATTAAATTATAGCTGTCATTTATTTTTGGGGTGAGTAAAACTATCATATATATATATGGTAAAAAAAATTATGTTAAATTTATAATTTTTTACTTTTTTTTCATGTGATTGTTTTTCTATTTCTTGTCACCATTTGTTTTTATAACTTTTTACAACTCCAAATCACATTTTAATAAAAGTCATTTTGTCTATAAAATAAATTTTAAAGCAAGTTCGATTAGATGGTTCACCAAAATCATGGAAAATTTCAATACATAATAAAAGTACTTGTATATTAATCAACGTTGGCCGGCATATAAAAGTCATGATAATTTATAATTATCTAATAACATTAATTAAATATTAAAGAATTAAATGAGATGAAAATATTGTTGTAATATAAATTATATCGTAGTAACAAGTGAATTATTTTCTTAAGTTACTTTAAAATGCAAAGTTTAATTTGGAAGCAAAAGTTAAATGCAATTCAATCGAACATAGTATAAATAATTAAATTATTCGGCTATGCCAAAAATAAAAATTATAAAGAGAAATATTCATTTGTAAAAATTTAATTTAACTGATAAATATCTATATTATTACGTTAAATATTATATTTTAAATTTAAACTTTAGACTTTTATCTGATTTGTTTTTATCATTTTATCCGGGGACAGAAAATAAAAAATATTTGTGTCATTTCTAATGAGAATCAATTAAATGTTATGTTAGAATATGCTATTTGACAATTTGCTAGATCTCAAAAAATGGAATAAATTGAAACTTCATTGGATTGGAAAATACAAGTAACTGGACAACAAAATAAGTGAGAAGTGACTAAACAAAATGAAGTCCAAATTGTGAGAACCCAATAAAGACATGAGAATGTGAACCTATTGAATCGTTCCAAGAAATCACCTAATAACACAAGAAAAGATATGGACATTGTGAATGTGAGTTTCCCTTTGATATGACCCCACACCCACAATAGCTGTCTATTGCCATTTAATAATGAACAGTTATCCAAATAATCATTCATGGCTGAAATTTATGTCTTTGCCTTATGCCATTGAGACATGTAACGAGTAGGTGGGTCTTATTTTAAAACATAGGGGTGGTTTATGGGTCCACTTTTTTAGCTTTGTGTATTTTTGTGTCTAACATTTGATTGTGTCTTTTATTATTTTACTAGTGTCATAAACCTCATGGTTTGTACATAACGTAGTAGACAATCCCAACTTTGTTTTAATTATGTAGCTACAAAAAGTCAAATACTCATTCCCAAAAGGGGATATTGGGGCATGCTTGCTTTACTTGTGTTAACCAACTTCTCTATTCATTCTTTTTTATTATAAGTATAGGTAGATCTGTCTGTCTCTATCATTGATTTTCATCTATACAAAACTAAAGTTTTGGTTTATTTTCTAAATCACATTAAAATTTGAGATACACCTCCAATAATTCAAAATAAAAATAAATAAATAAAACCAAAAATTAACTTTGTAAATTTCCCATTTGGAATTTATATTTATATTATACGTAAAATTTAACTGTGAGAAACTAAACTTAAAGATTTATTTTAGTTTTGAGATAAAAGTAAGACCCTCAATTTAATTTTTCTATAAAAAAATAGACCATAAATAGATTCTAAAATAAAAACAAACGACTTTATTTCTCTAGAAAAAGAAGTACAATAATACTACCCTTAAGACAAATGAAATAGAAGAAAGTAGCGGATAAAAAGATCTCAACATTAGCATCTAAATTAATCTCATTGTTATCAATTAATCCAATAAATGTATAGTTTTAGGATGGTCCATATATTTTCTTATTCTTATAATATACTCAATTTTTTCTTTTGTTACGAAATGTTCTTATATTATTTTTGGTAATTTATTTTAAAATTTATATGTAATTTTCTCTCTTGTTTTAATCATTACAACATATGTTTTAGAATGGATCTAGGCACCATCGTTATCGAATATTGAGTCCATTTGACTAGCTCAGTCTTTTTCTCCTCAACAACATCGTATTGTTGTCTTGTAACAGACAACATCTCCATCTATGTTCGAGAGTCATGTCGAGGCTCTATTCCTCTAATATATGAAGATTTTACCAATTCCATCTATAGATGGAGCACGACCGGTCAACCAAGATACCCAATTCATTTTATAACACCTATCATTCTCCTCACTCAAGTCTTGACTTAAGCTTCAAAATATGTTCCAGGTACACCATCATCTCTGGGGAAGGGAGCCACATTTTGCATTTGTATCGCCGTTACTCCGACAACCACCTCAAGTCCATGTCAGACCATTTACGTTGTGTGTTGGAAATGATGGTCTAATTGGTAATCAAGGGTTAACAAACCCTTTAGCCCATTAACCTCGATTGAAGACTGATGTTTAGGTACACCAAAAAATCTCACACTGCTTGGAAATTGATAGAGTTATCAAATGAGTTAGCTCAACCAAACACACTCTGGTTTGATTACATAAATGGACCAAACCATTATTGTTTTTCTTGTAATTATGCTACAAATTTTCAAGACTAGCCCAACAACTAAGGGATATTTAAGCTAATTGGTATGCACAAACCATTTCATTTATTTTGTTTATATACTCTTGTTATTTTTATGTCACTTTGATACATTAGTTTTTCATAATTATATACTTGATGAAATATACTTATGTATATAATTATGTATATAGTTATATACATAATTATATACTTGATGCATGTGTAACTTTTTTTACAATAACATTGAATATAAATTAACTTTAAGTTTTATTCATTTATTTGAACCAGCTTAAAAATTAATACTTTATGAACTTTAAAATTTTAAAAGCTCTAGTTAAATCTATCTATTTTTATCAAGTTTACATATTTAAATATAATTTTTAAATTAAATAATGATTGTTTTAGCTTTTACTAATAGTATTTTTTTCAAAAATCATATGGAGATCTTGGGATTGGGTCGATCTAAAGCTTAATGGACAAACCCAATTTTCAATCTGGACTAGACCAAAAGGATCCAACTGTTTGGAGTAGCTTTTCACGACTCGATTCAAACTAAAATATGGGTTAATAGGTCAGTCCATTGGTCTAGATATATTTTGACAATAGGCTAAATACCACCCGTGGTCCCTTAACTTAATTTCGGTTAACGATTTAGTCCTTTATCTTTTTTTTTTTCCGTTTTGGTCCTTTATGTTTTTAAATAATTTCAACGTTACCCTTTAAGTGGGATTCCGTTAAAAAAAAGTTAACATTTCCCTCCTCCGTTTTCTCTTCATTTGGGTTTTCTCTCACATTTCTCTTTATGTTGTTTGGTTTCTCTTCACATCTCCCTTCTCCAAATTCCCAAATCCCCAAATTCATGAACCCTAAATCCCCAAAGAAATAACTCATCTTCACGAACCCTCTTCATGAACGTTTTATGCCTTCTTCTCTCCCTTCCATGGAAAATCCTATTCACGGTTCTCAAAACTCGAAATCCATGGCCGCCTCTTTCACAAATGGGTCAAACTCAACCTCCTACAACTCAGCATCCTACAACTATGGTTCTTTCGTTTCGAATGGAATTCGTGAGTTGCCAAATTGTGCTTGTGATCTGAAACTTATAATGCACACAGTGAAAAAATTGGGTCCAAACAGAGGAAGAAAATTTTGGGGCTGTAGGAATTTTGTGGTAAGCATCAATACCTTTATGGTTTTAGATTTATTGTTTTTGGTTCAGATTAGAGAAAATTTAATCGATTCTTGTTGAAAAATTTGTTATTGATGTTGTATTTGTTCATCAATTGTAGAGTTATGACATTGAATGTAGATGCAATTACTTTGTTTGGGATTCAGACTATAGGCTTCAAGCACAACAGAGAAATCAACAACATATACATACACAATGTTTAGAGTGCCCTCAAAAGGAGTTGGAGATTATGACTCTTAGGAATGTCATTTTGAAGCTGCATGGAGATCACAAGTCAACCATTATTAAGATGAAGTTGCTGCTTTTTTTATGCGTTTTGTTTGGTGTAACATGTGTTGTTTTATTGTTGATCTTAGCTCTGAAATGAGCTTACTGTAGTTGATGTAATTTTGTTGATGTTGATGTAGTAGATTTGTTGTAAGTATGTAGTAATGATTGAGTTTGTTGTATGGCATTTGGAACATATTAGTGTATTTTGCTTTTGCATCAATTGTGGCTCCAATTATCTTGGTTGTTCTTTATTTAATTATTACTGGTAATTTAATGTTTGATTTGTCTGTAATTGTATTATTAATTCATTCATTTAAATTGATGGAAAAAAACAAGGATCAATTTGTATAAATCAGAATGTAGAATTCATTCATAAAGAAAATCAGAATGCAGAATTCATTCAAATAAGACAGCAAGCAAAATTCATTCATAAATCAGAATGCATAACTCATTCATAAAGCAGAATGCATAATTAATTCAAAATCAGAATGCAGAATTAATTCATTAATAATCAGAATGCATAATTAATTCATATAAGACAGCAAATGTATAAATCAGAATGCAGAATTAATTCATTCATTCATAACAAGGATCAATTTGTATAAATCATAATGCAAAATTAATTCATATAAGATAGCAAATGTTCTTGCTTGTTGTTCCTGCTTCAAAAATCAGAATCCAGAATCAGAATGCAGAATTAATTCATTCATTTTGCACAAGGATCAATCTGTATAAATCATAATGCATAATTCATTCATATAATACAACAAATGTTCCTGCTTCAGAAATCAGAATCCATAATCAGAATGCAGAATTAATTAATTCATTCATTCATAACAAGGATCAATTTGTATTAATCAGAATTCATTCTTGCTTGTTGTTGTTCCTGCTTCATTCATAATTCATTCATGCACATAATTCATTTCACAAACGTGCTCCATTCCATTCAAAAAAAAGTAAACATGTTTCAGGTGGTACAAAAGTTCCTAATATTATATCATCCACGTTGACTTGTTCCTAATAAACAGAATGACAAATACATAAACAGAATGACATATAAAAAAAGTTCTTAATATCAAAAAGTGACAGTTCCTCCATGTGACAGTTCCTAATATTATATCCTCCATGTTTTGAACTTTGGCCTAAAAGTTCTTGACTGAGCTTCTGCATGCTGGAATTGAACTTGTGCAGGCTGGGACTGAACTTGTGCAGGCTGGGACTGAACTTATGCAGGCTGGGACTGAGCTTGTGCAGGCTGGGATTGAACTTGTGCAGGCTGAGATTGGGCTTGTGTGGGTTGGTTTTTCTTGGGTCTTCCTCTCGGTCTGACAGGCTGAGATTGGGCTTGTGTGGGTTGGTTTTTCTTGGGTCTTCCTCTGGGTTTGACAGGTTGAGATTGGGCTTGTGTGGGTTGGTTTTTCTTGGGTTTTCCTCTGGGTTCGATAGGTTGTGTTTGGGCTTGGGCATTTTCAGTTTGGGTCAGGTCAGATTGAGTTTGGGATTGGGAAGCTTCAGTTTGAGTTTGGCTTGGACATGATGTCTTGTTATGACCAGTTTGTTTACACTTGGTGCACTTATTTGGCATCCCTTTCCTACTAATCATTGTTGAGTCCTTATTTTTTTCATCGCTATCTTTGTTCCTTGACCTTTTGGGCCTTCCTGGAAGCCTTCTTGATGATGGTGGTAACACATCAGGATATTGAGTTTGAGGCCATAGATTATGTCCATTTGTTGGGTAAATAACAGGTCGGTAACAAGCCGCATATGTTTCTCGCTTATAATATGCTGGAATCAATTCTTCTGGATCTTGTTTGACAAAATTGCAGCAACAAATTGCATGGCAGCAGGGAATTCTAGTAAGCATCCACTTCCTGCATGAACATTCTTTATTTTCCAGTGATACCACAAACTTGTCTCCTGTGTGGGTGATGTTACTAACTCCGAATATGTTTTCACCAGCATACCTTGTTCAATAAGAATAAACATATAACCAAAATTAACACATGACATAATTGACAAGAATTAAAAAACAATTATATCATAAGAAGAATTAAAAAAACAGAACCACAATATTACCTACACATCCACATTCTTGATAATTCTTGTTCCTTTTCTAACTTTTTCTTAATTTGAGGTAGAACAGAACAAGTATACTTTTCTAATGTAGTTCTATTTCTAGCCCACCTTTCCATTAAGTACAATTTGATGTCTTCAAACATTGTCACTATGGGTTTCCCTCTAGGTCCAATTATGACACTATTGAATGTCTCTGACATATTGTTGACAAGCACATCACATTTAGAATTGAAACTGAATCTTGACTTTGACCAAAACCTTGGTGGAATCTTCACCAAATATTTGTAGACCTCTTCGTTAACCTTCCTCAACTCTTTCATTTCTTTTTTCCATGCTTGATGATATGTTGACTTGGCTGCCTTCCACATCAATTCCTTAAGCCTCTTCCCTGGGTGAATTTTTCTGAAGTTGTTATACAGGTGTCTTACACAAAAACTTTGTTCCACCCCAGGAAGCAACTCATCCATTGCAGGCAACAGTCCCTAACATAAACAACAAAAATTAACATACATAAATAAATTAGGGAGATTATTATATTTGAGGCAGAATTGGAAATTAGTATTGCAGAATTTGAAATTAGTATTGCAGAACAAGTATAATTTGAGGCAGAATTGGAAATTAGTATGGCAGCATTGGAAAATTAGTATTGTAGAATTTGAAATTATCTCTGCACAATCAAAACTAGTATGGCAGAATTTTCAGTTTGAGTATGGCAGAATTGGAAATAACTATTCAATCAAAATTAGTATGGCAGCAAATCAAAATTAGTAATGTAGAATTTGAAATTATCCCTGCACAATCAAAATTTGTATGGCAGAATTTTCAGTTTGAGTATGGCAGAATTGGAAATAACTATTCAATCAAAATTAGTATGGCAGCAAATCAAAATTAGTAATGTAGAATTTGAAATTATCCCTGCACAATCAAAATTAGTATGGCAGAATTTTCAGTTTGAGTATGGCAGAATTGGAAATAACTATTCAATCAAAATTAGTATGGCAGCAAATCAAAATTAGTAATGTAGAATTTGAAATTATCCCTGCACAATCAAAATTAGTATGACAGAATTTTCAGTTTGAGAATGGCAGAATTTTCAGTTTGAGTATGGCAGAATTGGAAATAACTATTCAATGAAAATTAGTATGGCAGCAAATCAAAATTAGTAATGTAGAATTTGAAATTATCCCTACACAATCAAAATTAGTATGGCAGAATTGGAAATAACTATTCAATCAAAATTAGTATGGCAGCAAATCAAAATTAGTATTGCAGATTTTGAAATTATCCCTGCACAATCAAAATTAGTATGGCAGAATTTTCAGTTTGAGTATGGCAGAATTGGAAATAACTATTCAATCAAAATTAGTATGGCAGAATTGGAAATTAGTATGGCAGCAAATCAAAATTAGTATTGCAGATTTTGAAATTATCCCTGCACAATCAAAATTAGTATGGCAGAATTTTCAATTTGGGTATGGCAGAATTTTCAGTTTGAGTATGGCAGAATTGGAAATAACTATTCAATCAAAATTAGTATGGCAGAATTGAAAATTAGTATGGCAGCAAATCAAAATTAGTATTGCAGAATTGAAAATTAGTATGGCAGCAAATCAAAATTAGTATTGCAGAATTGGAAATTAGTATGGCAGAATTGGAAAATTAGTATTGCAGAATTTGAAATTATCCCTGCACAATCAAAATTAAATCAATACCTTTTGTTGATCAGATATGAAGGTGTAGAACTTGCATGCTTGTTGTCCACCCAAGTCATCAATTAATAATTTAAGGAACCAAGTCCATGAATCTCTTGTCTCACCTTCAACTACAGCTAGAGCAATTGGAAGCATTTGGCCATTTGGATCTCTACCCACAGCAGCAAGAATCATACCCCCATAATACCCTTTAAGGAAACAACCATCAAGACCAATTATTGGTCTACAAATTCGGAAACTCTCTTTACATCCATTAAGACACATATATAGGCGTTGAAAACTTGGTAAAAGTGGTATGTCCACATAGTCAGTTACCTCCGAATTTGTAGCTTGGACTTCTAACTTAACAGTACTATTTGGATTTGATCTTAATAACTCATGACAGTAATCATACAATCTTAGATATTGCTCTCTGAATGATCCATCAACCATATCAATTGCAACCCTACGTGCCCTGAATGCCTTCATCTTACTCACTCCAGCATTCCACTTTTGATGAACCTTGTTTGAAATATCTGTAATTTTTATGTTCGGGTTCTCCTTCACTATTGAGTACAATCTTCTTCCGAGCCAACTTGATCTCATAAATTTAACCTTGTACTCTCTATTACACGAATGTGTGTCAAATAATTTCCTAAGTTGCCATGTATCTTCATCAGGTAACTTTGCACAATAGGCAAACCACTCACAACCTTCCTTGCATTTAACTCTCACTCTTAGATTGTCATTTTTTATGAACTTCAAATCCCTCCCATTATGAATGGCATATGTTGTCATAGCCTCCTTAAATTATTCTTTACCGGTGAAAAGGCTTCCTAAAACCCACTTATAATCTTCCATTTTTTTGGCATGACAAATAAAGGATACTTCTCTTTAGTGCCCTCTTCATCACCATTTTCTTGTGATTCATCACTCTCCAATTCCTCCGTAAAATAATCTTCATCACAAAATTCCTTCTCAGTTGGTTTTACACGCTTCTTTCTATTTGAAGCAAAATTCAAAGAGTCATCACTTGGCACATCAACCTCTGCATCTTCATCCACAATATATTCATTCTCAACACAGATCTTCTTAGGTCTCCCTCTTTTCTTACCAGTACTTTGTTTCTTCGTTTTACTAGTACTAGACCCTTTCTTACTTGCACTATTCCTCTTCTCAATTTCAACTTCACACTCGATTTCCTTACCACCTACCCCTCCTTGTCCTTCAAGTCCATCGCCACCTATTTGGACATCATCAAACCCATCATTCATGGGCAATTCATCATCTGAATCTCCAAAAATTACATTAACGATACTATCATCACTATCAGAGCCAATATTGTCTTCTGTTTGGGTTGGTTCATGTGTATCATTTCCTACTTGGACAGCTTCTTGATGGGCCTGTTTATCTTGATCTTTTTGAACCTCATTCTGCCCATTATCCACAAATACGGGCTGAGATATTGGATGAATAAGATATAAATTCACTTTCCCATTAGCCTTGGCAAAATTTACCATTTCTATAGCCCCAATGTCATTTTCCAGAAACTTTTTCTCACCATACACCTCATACCAAATACTAATAACTTCAGGATATCCCATTTGTTTAACAATATCAAAAATCTCAAAGTAACTCCACCTGTCAGCATCACATTTCCAATTTGACACTTCACCTTTGTAGACTTCCATTGTGTCATCCAAAAAATACCCTCCATGGTGGACATCAACAAAAATGACATCCATTCTGCTTTTTATACATTGAAAACACAAAACAAAACTCATTAATAAAAAACTATAATCAAATGGTAGGGACCACAAAACTGACCCCATAGTCTTAGAAAAAGAGTAAAGAATATGTATGTGTGGACCACAACCCCTATATCCCAATAAACAACACAAGCAGTAATCAAATCATCCACAAATCAAACACATGCAAATAATAAATACCATAACAACCCAACTAAACCCTAAAATAGAGTCACTACCCCATTAAAATGAAACTTACAAACTAAATTAAGGAGTTGCAATCGCAAACAAAATCAACTTCATTCAACAAGCAAAGATTACCAAAATAAGAATTGAATCGCAAACTGAGACGATTTGGGAACAGAATGGAACTTACTTGCTACTGAGAATGCGAGATTTAGAGTTCTTCAAATTTAATTTAGGAATTTAGTGTTCATGAATTTGGGGATTTGGGAATTTGGAGAAGGGAGATGTGAAGAGAAACCAAACAACATAAAGAGAAATGTGAGAGAAAACCCAAATGAAGAGAAAACAGAGGAGGGAAATGTTAACTTTTTTTTAACGGAATCCCACTTAAAGGGTAACGTTGAAATTATTTAAAAACATAAAGGACCAAAACGGGAAAAAAAAAGATAAAGGACTAAATCGTTAACCGAAATTAAGTTAAGGGACCACATGTGGTATTTAGCCTTGACAATAAGAAGAATCGAGGCTAAGAGTAGTTTATAAATAGCACACATACGCTTATATCCATTGAGACGTCTTTTACTAAGAACAAAACTGTGAGAGCTTACGTGCAAGACTCAAAGCATACAATACTTGTGATTTGAGGTCATAAGAAGATACTTTTTTATTTTCGGTCTTAAGTATATACATACTTGTTGAATATCGCTTGATGTGTACTGCTTATCTCTATGGATTGACCAAACTTATGTTTTTTTATATAGAAAACAAACTTAATTCAATAATGATAAATTAAGGCAATACAACACTAATGTTGGGGCACTCCTTAACCACATTTTAAGTCTAAAACATATAGCTACATTAGCTAGACAACAAAACAGAGAGAGAGAGAGAGAGAGAGAGAGAGACGAAAAGTTCTTGCTATGCAAAAAGCTTAGTCGAAACAACAAATCCAAAATATCTCAAACACGACCATTGGCCAATAAGGAAAAATGATCTATAATATTTAAATCTATGCAGTTATATATCATTTTTTTTTACTTACGTAGGCTCATATTGACGTAAAATGATATCTGATAAGACCAATCTAACCAAATGCTCATGAACCATTTGAAGGGAGGAGAGAATGCCGACATCAACATTATCACCAATGGCGCTAAATCCAAAATGTATTTCAAGAAGCCAAATATTTATGGAGCTTTTCAATAAACACGATGGAAACAAAATTAAAAAGTTCTAAAAAAACAATAACAATAAGATGACAAATAGAAAACAGAATAATAAAAAACACAAAAACACCACTAAACACATAGTTATTAAATCTTAATTTGATAACGGCAAAGAGATCAAGCCACACAGATGACATAATGACTTAAAATGGTCGTTTTGAACTCGTTTATGCAAATGGAGAATGACCATCTGAGCAAAAGCAAATGTGGTGCTTTAAGTGGAGGCTCTTCACTAGAGAATAAACTGAAGTAGCGAGTGATGAGCGCTTGAGGCAAAACTGGAAACTAGTGCTAAAGACCATAATGAGGTTACACTGCAAAGTTAAAGGGGTGGAACTATCCTCCATGACTAATGGTGTACAAACTTGTTTAGGTGATTTAAGATGTGGATTTGTGGTTGTGGATGGGTGAGGTAGAGAAGAGAATGAAAGAGAATGTAGTATGTGGGTAAAGAGGATAAAATTTTAGTTAAAGTGGATGCTTTTTGTGATAAAGGAAGCAAAGCTAAAAAGAGAAAGAAAAACTTCTAAATAGGAGGGAGATGACCACCAAATAGGTGGAGGAAGAGGACCATTAGAGAGGTGGGAGGAAACCACCAAACCCTAAAGGTCTTTTGGGGAGTTTAGGATGTGAGAGAATGGAAAAAAATGAAAAGATGGCTTTGGGAGAATAGATATTTGAGGGATTATACTTTTCTTTATAATACAAAATACCCCTAATTTAGGGGTAACTTAAAAAAGTATTGAAAGAGGATTTGAGATGGTTTAGATAATTTCTTGAAACCCTTCATGTGTTGTTATAATACTCTAAAAATTAAAAATATATTGATCATATTCTATTGTTTTTCTCAACAAAATCACTATCTCAAATAAGATAAAATATTTCTCTTTATTTTCCTCTTTTTCCCGAAACACTCCCTTCTCTTCCTAACTCCCAAATAGAGCCTAAGAGTTGAGGGATTTTCTAGAGAGAGGATAGAGCAAACTTGTTTATTTTTATATATATATATATATTTGAAAAAACTCTCTTTAAAAATGTTGACTAAAGTTTTTGGTTGTACAATGTTATATGCTTTATGAAAATATCACACAGCTGTTGTATTTATAAAACTAGATACATTAGAGTTAAGTGGACCTGTGTACTTTATTTATTTTTGAAAGAGTGAAAAGTAATTTTAGAGACGTTTATCAAAACAGAAATTAATTTTAAAGATATATAAACTGATTTTGATATGTTTAATTGTTCTTCAGTATAATTAATTTTACTTTTAAGATTGATTTTTAACATGAAATTAATTATTCAATTTATTTTTACATTAATATATATTCAAATATATATCACTTTATTTTTAATTAACATTTGACTATAAAATAATTTACAAAACCAATTTTATCACTGCAAAACCAAAATCAAAATCAAATTTAAAATAGAATTAACACATTTATGTTTATAAAGACAAATCTGAATTAGTTGGATATCAAAAGCATCATTAGCTATAGAGACTAAATAAGTTTGGTAGATATTATTATTCTTGTTTAGCATTTATAATTGGAAAAGAAATGTGGCCATTAGAGTTTTTTTTACTCAAACATGGCCATAAGCCATTAGCGTTAGAACCGGTAAGGTAACTATTATTATTCTTGTTCTTTACATTTGACGTTTACCAAAAATGTGAAGAAAAAAAATGGTCGTTCCTTTTTGTCTCTAGAGTCTAGACATGGCCAAATATTTCTAGCAACTTGAAAAAATTAATAAAGTGGCTCAAAGTTATCTTCCTGGGACACCGTCATCTCAATTTTTTTTGTATTGATCAACTTTTTTTATTTTTTTATTACAACCTTTCTTTATTTATTACAAATTTCTGTATATTTTCATGTGGTTACATAAATATATTAATCCAAATATTATGTTTTGTTTCTTATAATTATCTTTATATGTAAACCAAAACCGGTTTCACTTACTAAAGATATATCTCATACTTCACAAATAGTGAGAACTTTTTAAAAAATAAATTTTAAAAAGTAACATTAATAGTTATTTTATAATTATCTTTAAATAAGTTTGAATTTGATACTTTAAGGTTAGGATGCTAAGCTCTCATCATAGACCTTAAATATATAAAGAATATAAAATTAAATTTCATATCTTTTAAATCTTAAAATCTTTTTGTTGATTAAACGAGTTTTCAAGATTTGACTCACATAAAATAATTTAATATAATTACAAATAATGCTTGAAACGTTAGGTAGGTACGTTTTGCAAGTATTCTTGTAGCTCTTATATATTGAATTTTCAAGGATCCTTGTTTGGTGTGAATTGTTTCATCAAAGATTAAACTAATTTTATAACCAAAATTTTAAGATATTATTTTCTCATCCAAAATCAGCATTTTTGCAAAATTTTAAAAAGATTGATTTATTTTAAATATAATTAGGTGATGCTTCTTTGTTGCTTAAAGCATAATTTCTAAGCATATTTCTTTCCTTTCCATTTTGTACTAGTCATTTTGACTTAATCCTTTCCTTAAAACACAATTCTTGCCACTGTGATAACTTCATGTTGGGTAAGTTTCTCCTAATAAATTTGTCCCTTGGTGAGGGACCTACTACCTCCTCCCAAGGGATGACCGTGAATTTCAGACTTAGTTGGTAGTACATGAAAAAAAGAAAAACAGATAATTAGAGTAAAAATTTATATTATAGTCTCATAAGTTCAATTATATGTAAATAATTGATATATATTAGCTCGAACTTGAATTCTTAATTCTTCAATTTTCAAATTTAATATATGTGAATCTAATAGATTAAAATTCTCTAGTGTTAAAAAAATACGAGAAGATAATATGAAAGAGTACAGTTTTAATTTTTTTTTTAAATAGAGACAAATTGATTAAGAGGTGAGATTTTAAACTTAAAAAAGAATTAGCGAATTTTTTTTTTGAAAAGATCATGTTTTTGAGTCAGCTACAGGACAATTTAAATTATTTGACAAAAAAAATATAGTTATAACTATGGACATTTACATAATTAATAAATCACAAAATTGAACAAATAAATTTAATCCGCTCTAAACGTGCATAGTATCTACTTAATTATATATATATATATATTAATTTTAAATATGAAGACACATATTATAGGACTTTACATAAATCGTATATCAATTTTGTTGATATTTACTAAAAATAAAATTAAAGTGGAAAAAAATATTTTATTTTTTAAATAGACAAAGAGATTTTTAAGTATGTGGAGAGTAAATCTAAAATTGTCCCGATGATAAAAATGAATGAGTAGATTAAAAGGATTCGCATAAAGTAATAATACTAATATTTCATTAACAGATATTTTGTAAGTAACTTTATCAAACATTTTTCGAGTCTTTAGATATGATTTGACCCCTCAAAATTCAATTCATCTAATTTTATTTTATTTTTTATATAAAAAACATTAGTCCTTAACAAAAAAAAAGTACCTTCCTAATTTTAATTATAGAAATTTTTATTCCACTCCTTATATTTTCAAAAGCTCTCAAATATGAAGACACCTCTTCTGAGTTGGTCAATTCATACGACATTTTTTTATTGATTGATCCAATAGTGTAAGTTTCAATATTTTATGTTATCAAATCTTTCTTCCGGTAATGTAAAAATACTAAATTTTTTTAAAATGATCAATTAGTCGAATAAGTTGGGATCATCATTCCGGTATTACAGATTTCAACATTTTTCACTACGAGACAGGTCCTTTTGATAATGTAGAAATACTGAAAATTTCAAAATTACCATATTATAGTACCAAAAATGACATCGAAAAGGATCATTTTGGTAGGAATGAGAAACTTGATGTTATATTTCCCCTTTTAGGAGAATGGACATTCAAAATATATATTTTTGGAGGTACATTGATTTGGGCCAAATCAAAGGCCCATTAAAAATCAAGTGCAATCGATGAATGCATCTTTCTTTTGTCGCCATTCTCTCTTCCCTCCATTCACGCTACGCCTCAATCCATCAAATCAAATCTCCATCATCATCATCATCATCTTCATCTTCTTCTTCCCAATTCCCCAAAATTCAATTCCCCCATTCTCCGATTCGAAACCCAACTGCGACCAACGTCCACGCCGAGATTCCGTTGTCGTTTCAACGATTTCTCTCCTCTCCTTTCCCGGAGTCTCAGTGGGACCCACCTCCCTCCCATTCGGGATCAAGTTTCCTTTTTTACCCCTCCAACTCACTCACCTACGGGAATGAATCGTGGGTTTCGTTTCTCAACAATCGGTGTCAAATGTAGCTGTGGAAACAAATCGCGGGGTTTCGAATTGTACTTGATTTAAAGTTTGAAATTAGAATTTGAATTTGTAGATTTACTTGTTGATGGTGAGAAGGAGATGAAATTGAAAGGTGATAGATTGAAGGGAGAGAGATGAGTGGAGTGTCATTGGGTCTACGAACAGGTAGCTATGGTAATCTGCAGTTGATTCAAAACGGCAACGTTTCGCAGGTACCTGTGCTTGTTCGTAGACCTTCAAAGGCGCTCCTTTATAACCCCAAAGATAAAGAGAGGGGTTGCCCTTATGTTTGTCGACATCTCGGTCGTGGCAAGGTTGCAATGCTTCTCATGCTTCTCTTTGGCCTTTTCATTTTTGTATTTGGTTGCTTTACACTTTACAAAGGTTAGTTTCTTTGCATCTCATCATTTGTCTTCTCATTCTATTTATTTATGTACTTTAATGTATATATGCACAAACACTCTATCATTCCATTCTGATCCGGTTGTTAAATACTGGTTGTAGCGGCACACTAGCAATATAGCGTATCAGAATCTTAACAAATCGCTATTGTTTTGTGATATGATATGCTTAGTTCAAAATGTTGTCTATTGTTTTGCGATATGATATGATATGATATGATATGATATGATATGATATGATATGATATGATATGATATGATATGATATGATATGCTTAGTTCAAAATGTTGTCAAATAATTTGGGAGCAACTGACTCCTATTCCTTGGTTTCTCTCGGATTTTTTGGCCAAGTTTTAGAGTAAAGACTACTATTCGTTGATTTCTTTATGATTGATTGGCCAAATTTTGGAGCATTATAGCAGTGTTACTGCTGTTGCATAGCAGAATTTGATCGAACACTATTTTTCACAATCTGCTATTGACAACACTGAACTTATCTCACCACATAGATGTTTTATGTTGGTCGAGATATTTTAGAAAATAATATAACAAAATGACATTGACGAGATATGGTTTGATTTTTACTTATTGCATATATATATATATATTGAACTCTTTTTTATATTCAATATTCAACTTGTTTTTATTAATGGTTGTCATACTTTGAAATGGTTTTTTGTTTGTTTGTATTACTTTGTAAACGTTTGTTTACCAAATTTCATGTTCATGGTGTGCTTTTGGTGTTTTGTTGAACTTTAGGTGGGAACATCACCAGTGATATTGAAGATACACGATCTTACGCCATTAGTAACTATGAAGTTATAGGACTTGATGGTTCAATAGAAAATAAGTTGAAGGATAGTAGTTCTTCTAGAACCACATCGTTGATAAGTAGGCATAAAAGGACATTCAGGGATCCTCCTGTTTCTCATTTACAATCTTCATATAATTTGAAAGAAAGAAAAGTGCCTGTCTCTGCTGCGGGTCATCATTGTGACCATTTTGCATTTCCTCCTCCTCCACCGGTCGACAGAAGACGAACTGGACCACGTCGTAAGTTTTGTTGTTTTATTTTTCAGCCAGACCTTGTTTTCAATTCTTAACGTACAAAATAACTTACAAAATTGTATCTGTTTTGAATTTGTGCAAAAGCATCTGATATAAATTTCTGAACTCGGTGCACTTTGAGTTGTTTTCACTTTAGAACTATGTTGATCAGGTTCTTACTCTTTCCCTTTCAGCATGTCCTGTGTGTTATGTTCCTGTGAAGCAAGCTATTGCTAGTATGCCAAGTTCACCATCAGAGTCTCCTATACTTCGCACCCTCACATATGCGTATAATGAAAATCTG
This sequence comes from Cicer yamashitae, assembly GCA_037974755.1. Lineage (NCBI taxonomy): Eukaryota > Viridiplantae > Streptophyta > Magnoliopsida > Fabales > Fabaceae > Cicer > Cicer yamashitae. The sequence continues at coordinate 46,209,400 of JBBPBQ010000003.1, forward strand.
AGTCCAACTGAACCAGAAGGTGGCTCTGATTTTGGCGGATACCCTTCTCTGGAAGAAAGGGATGCTTCTTTTGATATAAAAGATACCATGAAAGTGCATTGTGGGTTAGTTCTTTTTTGTTAATTGTTTTTAGTTTTCTATTCTAATAACTTGGAGAATAATGTTCTTGGAAGTATTCACAATTTAGTTTCCATGAGTGTCCCACAAGTATTAGCTTTTAGGAAATGGATTTAACTCAGTAAAAAATTCTTGTTGTCATTGTATCTATGCTGTTGGATAAAGATCAGATGATTGGTAGTTTGGTGAAATAGGAACGTGAACTGTCTGATCTTCATCCAACAATCGACATGAAGTGACTGCAGGAGTTTTTTTTACTGCACAGAATCCGGATCCAGTTTGTACTTGCATATGCGTGTAATCGCATTTCTTTGCTGACATACATTTATGTCAGATTTGTCAAAGGAAGCAGACCTGGTCGCCAGACTGGATTTGATTTTGATGAGGAAGATCTGTTAGAGTTGGATCAGTACCATGATATCATTGTTGCATCTGCCATATTCGGTAGGATTTCTTAATGATTACGTTCATTCTACATACGTTCCTGTGTTTTCTGTTTCACATAGCTCCATCTCATCTATGCCAGGAAACTATGATGTAATACAGCAGCCCAGGAACATCAGTTCAGAAGCAAAGGAAAACATTCCTTTCTATATGTTCATTGATGAAGAAACAGAAACGTATATGAGAAATGTCAGTATTTTGGATAGCAGCAGGAGAGTTGGATTGTGGAGAATCATTGTTGTCCGGAATATTCCATATGCTGATTCTAGGCGTAATGGAAAGGTTGATTGCTTACTTTTTGCTTACTCATTACTACAACAGTAACAATATTAATGTAATTTATTGGAATATACTATTTTCAACCTGTATAATATAATGTAAAATCTGTCACATCTCATGGAACCTATACTACTTCAACCTATATAATGTAATTTCTTGACACTATTTTCAACCTACTATTGAAGTTTGATAGGATTTTGCGTCATGCTCCCTAATCCCTATTTCTAATGAGGTCCGTACAATATAATGAGTGTATAACTCATTTTGTACCGCCTTTTATGGATTATGATGCCTCTAAACATATTGCAGATTCCAAAACTTCTTTTGCACAGAATCTTTCCCAATATCCGATATTCAATTTGGATTGATGGGAAGCTTGAGCTTGTTGTTGACCCATATCAAATTCTTGAAAGGTAAAATGCTCTCTCTTTCTTATTATATGTTTCTTAATATTTTTATGTATCATATATCAACAGTAATGTGTGATAGTATATCAGTAATATAGCAATTGTCACCGCCTTTTTTATCATCTAGGTTCTTGTGGCGTCCAAATGCTACTTTTGCCATTTCAAGACACTATAGACGCTTCGATGTCTTTGTTGAGGCTGAGGCTAATAAAGTAGCTGGAAAATATGAAAACGCTTCCATCGATCATCAAATTCAATTTTATCAAGACCACGATGGTTTAACTCATTATTCCCGGGCCAAGCTTCCTATAACTAGTGGTAAGAACACTTTCGATATTTGCATGCCTTTGTATGCAAAATAGGTTATGAAATGCGCCTATAATTGAATACTCCATCTTAAAAATCTCAAGTATTGCTTATGGCTGAGTTTCTGCAGATGTTCCTGAAGGTTGTGTTATCATTAGAGAACACATTCCAATCACGAATCTGTTTACTTGTTTATGGTTCAATGAAGTTGATCGCTTTACTTCCAGAGATCAGTTAAGCTTTTCCACGGTAAGAGACAAAATAATGGCAAAAGTTAATTGGAGTGTCAATATGTTTCTCGACTGTGAAAGGCGTAACTTTGTGATACAGGTTAGTATTTACATGCTGTTAATTTTTCTGTGTTCAGATTTTATAAAAGCTACTAGATTTTGATTTCGAATTCAAGATTCACTTCTATTTTTTGTCATTCTTTTGATTAAAAGTGAAAACCGAAAATGGAAATAAATTGAATATTGCTATCCATTTTTCCTCATGAAATTTTGATGTTCGTTTGTGATAAACAATATCAGGCTTACCATAGAGATATACTGGAGAACATGCCTCCTCCAGTTTCTGTAATCAGTCGTCCGAGTCCACCTGTTCCCTTTACTACCACCAAGCCTTCGGTGAAGAAGAATCCTAAGCGCGGGAGAGGAGATAGGAAATCAGGTTCTAAGCGGCATCGTAAAGTAGTAGACAATGTTGTATGAACCAAAATTTATTATTTTAGTCTTAATCTTTTTTCCTTGAGGTTTTGGTTTTCTTTTAACTCGGGGTTCTAAATTGTAAATGCATTCTTTGTTGCAAATTATTATACATCAAAAGAGCTCTGAACAACTGATACCATTTCCAAATTGTTGCCTCCTTTTTTATTTTTTCATTGTAAATATCTGTCTTTGACAAGATCCTTGCTTACCATTTTCAAAAGGGAAAGTAAAAAAGGAGAAAGAAATGGATTCTCAGTTGTGTTTTTTTTACACTAAATACTTTGTATGCACAAGTTATTTGTTAAATTTTTCAATTCTCATATATATATATATATATATATATATATATATATATAGTTGCAAAATTTATCCATAATGAGTATGTATATATATATATGTTTAAACTAGATAACCTTTTTTTCGTTCCATTTTATGTATGTTAAACATAAACTCATAAAAAAGCACATCAAAACAAAATTTGCAACAAAAAGAATTAGGAAAAAGAACAATAAAGCAATTTAAAACAGAAGAATCCAACACATTCTATTTCCGCATCACAATTAATGTATGTTTGGAACTGCAGTTGCTACTAAAGCACCTTTAGCCACATAAGTGCAGTTACAAACCCTAGCTTCAATTTCTTTGGAGTTTGTCATACTCACACATGACACAAACAAACTTCAAACAAATTTATCATTTAGGTGACAACAACTTTTACGAGAGCAAAATCTTGGAAGCAAGGTACCATAATGATTAATGATAGAACATGAAGAAAATATACCTTCAAAAATATCCTATTATTATCTTTTTTTGTATTTGAGATTTTTGTATTTGAGAACATTCAGAGTGAGATAAATAATACCTCTTCTGTTATTATTTCCTATTATTATGAAGCACATTCATTCATAGTGGATCTATCTAGTATTAAATATCTCATATTCATCTCATCTGTTGACTTTAAATTTCATATTCATATAACACATTTTGGCCATTAGTCAACAACACAACTGTTTGCATATTATTATGGTTATTATAAATTATCTCATACAAATAAAAACACAATGAAAACAATGCCTCAAAATATATCTAGTATATGAAATTAGAGGATTTCTACGTTGCATGTATTAATTCAAAATGTATCGATACAATTAGTCTTTAAATTGATGGTAAATGAATTATTATTTAAAATTATTTAACATCTTTTAAAAATTTATAACAATTAAATAACATTCACTGAAAATGTTAGTAAAATAACATTTAAAATTTCCTGAATTTGTTATTAGTATTAATAGTGAATATGTTTTAAGGAAAATATGAAAAATTAGTATAATGTTTATAAATAATGAAATGATTTTTTTCTGATAAAATAATTTTTCTTAAAGTAAAAATAATCTACCAATAATTTTTTGATTTAAAAAAAGATGATCAATATTTTTTTATTTAAGTAAATGTACCAAAGTTTTCAATTTAGCTCCCGTAAAATTATGAATAATGTGTGATATGAAGAATACAACTAGGGCTTGCACCAACACATAGACATATTTTGAAGCCTCTAACTGCTTCCTTAAACTACCCGAATCTCTACCATTCAAACAAACTTAGTACTAAAGAGGCATTTGGAAAATACAATCTAATCTCACTTTCTTTTTATTGTTTCTCTTTTCAAAAATAAATATAAGTCATGATAAAGGATTATTTGACACTTAAAAAAAGTATTTAACATTTTAGATGAATCGTAATTTATATTTAATATTGGATTTTATGACTGAGTTTATTATATTTAATATTGAAAAATTAAAGTCAATTTTACTATATATTACACTATTATCTTGCATTTAAATATTGTCTTATGAATCCATATAGGCCGATAAATATGAAAAATAATATTACATTTATAAATAAGTAATAGATAAAAAGTGTTTTTTTTCATAAAAAAGTATAAAGTAAATAAATAAAATATACGTTCCATGCATTGTGTTGGTAATATGAATTATGATTCTATAAGGAAGGAAATTAATATTGTAAGTTTTAAATTTTCAAAGGGACTTTGACGACTTGACGCCACTTCCTAACCTAAAACCTTAAGGTAATGAATATATGAATCACTTCTCTTGTATATTTAACATTTACCGCAATTATAATTGATGTGATATTTAAGCACTTACATTTAAATCTAACGGTATCAAAATATCTTTGACTTGAATTTTATAAGTCTATTTCACAAACTTCACCAGAACTTGATATAATGTAATCATGCATCAAGTAAATCCCCGGAAAAGAATGGTGAATCAAAAAAGACCACTTAATAATTAAGTTTTTCCTTAGCTAGAACATTGCCTAAACAACACTTCTACAATATAATAATCAAAACACAATAATATAATATGAAAACTCTAAAATCAGATACGAAACTAGGACCGTAATTTAATGACAATTAAATAATAACATTATGTGAAAATTGTTACAACACATATTTATCTCAAAACACAATAATATAATGTGAAAACTCTAAAATTAAATATAAAAAATAAAAAAATAAAAAAACCACGACCGTAATCTAATGACAACGAGAGAACAACAATATGTAAAAATTGTTACAACACATATTTATCTCAAAACACTTCATGACCTCAAATATACTTAGACTCTCCAAAACAAATATTTGAACTACATTCAAATAGTACTCTAACACAAGAGTAGAAGAGGAAAAAAAAAAAAAAGCAGATACAAATTTAAAGTGTTTCTAACTTATGCAAATTATAATGAAAAACTAAAGTCGTATATATAACCTTGACTTCGTCCTTCCTTTACAATTTCAAAAAATGTAAAGCTTTTTTAAAGATTGATTTTCAACCAAACCTAACACCAATGACATTGTTAAGTTTTTCTTTTTAATTGACCAAGACATGTTTTTGTTTCATCAATATAAAAAGAAAAGGAAAAAAAGTCACTCAAAACAAAAACACTGCTTTCGCTCTCTCCTTTTTCTCTTTGCTTTGCATGCTATATAAATAATCACTTCTCCTTTTAAGTTCTGTGTTCTGTCAAGAAAATAAGAGTGAGAGAGAGAGTGAGAGAGAGAGAGAGATCAATGAAGTCTGAAAAGAATTTGCTACCACTATTTAATGATGTGAAACAGAGTGAAGATAGAGAAGAGAAAGTTCCAACCATGACAAGAAAAGGAGTTTATGCTGCTTTATCTTATATGCTCTCTTCAGGTTTGATTTTTTACCTCTTCAGCATCATTTTTTGTTTATAAACAATCCACATTTTTATTCAATATTATTAATATAGGCCAATATATTTATATAAATATATCTTGTAAAACTTACTCTGTTTATTTCTCTTAAGTATTTTTTATTCCATTAAAAAAAAAGTATTTTTTATTAAAACTGTCTAATGGTGTTCCCTAACTCTAGTTTACCATGATAATCAATAATTGAGGTGAAAATGAATAATAATTTGGTAAATCCTCTTTATGAATGTTTACTATAAAAAGCTTATTAATTCACCAAAATTGGTGTGGCACAATAAGTGTATGTGTATCTTTAACATGTGATCAATGTTTGATTTCTAGTGGGTATAAATTAATAAAAGAGATTAACTAGTTGATTAATTATCCATTCAAATTCGATTATAGTAAATATATTAAAAATACAAATTCAGAATTTGAATTATTCCATCATTTATTCATTGGTCAACTATTCCAATTTTATTATTATTATTATTATTATTATTATTATTATTATTATTAAATTTAATTAATACAATTTATTTGACAAATTTAGTATTTTTTTTTTACTACAGTAAATTTGGGTCCCATTTTTTTGACAAATTTAAGACAGACATTTGTTTCAAATTCATCCAGAGAATGTCACATTGTTTTAGTGCATAAGTCTGCGAAGATCAATATATGATCTAAGTCAAATAACAAATCAAAACAAGCACTCGTGTTGTTACCTATGATGTTACAAACACACAATATAAACAGTAGATAATTTGTAGGTATGCTTCAAAGATTTGATTCATAAATTATTACATTAAGATATAAAGTTAACAGTGTTGGATATTACTAGTCAGTGTCATGGTAACTAGTGCTCCATTATTAATTATAAATTCTAAGTGTCAACTTCACATTATATCTATACCTCCTTCAAAAAAACAAAACTTCACATATACTATGAGGGTATGTATGTTTTCCCTAGTGTATTGGATTTAATTTGGTAGATGACAAAATTAATTTTAAAAAGATAAATTTAACGAATGCCTCAATATAAAAATATAAAATTGGTTTTGATATACTTAACCGTTTTTCAGTAGAAGTATTCTTGTTTATAAATCAAGCTAAAATTTAAATTTTTTGCCTTTAAATATATTTATTAGCCTTAAATTTAATGTCTGACTTATCTTTCTGTAAATATGTCTAAACATATTTTTTGAGAATCACCTTATTATTTATAATTAGTAACTCTAACGGTTTGTGTTGGTGGATTTAGATTTGTATGTTCTAGGTTCGAGTTTTACTAATTTCATTGAAAGAATTTAAATATAAATTTTTTTGTGAGTGTTCGTTGAGTCTAAAATCTTCTCTATTTTGAACGGAACATAATCTTGAAACTCTAAATTTTTTCGTAATAATAAAGTTGAAAAGTTTCTAATAATTCAAAGGTTGTAATTATTTAAAAGTCTAAAAAACCTTTATATCGTCAGTGTATAAATTAAATCTAAAAATAAAATAAAAATCATATTATTAATGAGAAACATCCACTAATTTTGCCAATAATTAATTTTCGTAAAAAAAATTTGACTAACAATCTTTAGTGGAGTCTCATTTCCCAACAATATTTTTCAGTCGACAAAATTGGAACTCAATACCTTATTTAAGATATCTAACTTCAATCCCACTCAAAATAATATAATATTAGTAAACATATTTAAATCATCTTACAAACAACTTATTTTCAATCAAAATCAATTTTACAAAATTAATTTTCTTCAAAAATACAAATGTTTCTATGTGTCCCTCCCATTTTTGAGGTGACTTAACAAGTGTTTGGATTTATTGCATTTGATTTTCCCAGTATTTATTGCGGTATAATCGATCTAAAAATAAGGCCACCAAAAAACAAATGTTTTAAGACTCAATAAATAAATAACTTTTTACTTAATAAAAAGGTCTCAAAAAATTAGTACTTAATTAAAATGCCTCATATTCTAACATTTTCAAATCTAAAAATAATAAAAGCTTATCTAAAACTAATATATTGACTCTAAAATATTAAATTTATCGACTTAATTATCTATTAAAAAAGAAATATTAAACAAAATCCAATATATTAATTTAATAAACATTTTTTATTCTAAACTGACTTAAAAATAGTTTTTTATAAAAAAAATTGTACTTTTACAAA
>JBBPBQ010000003.1:46217185-46361991 GCA_037974755.1 Cicer yamashitae
AAAAAAAAAAAAAAAAAACACTATTTAAAAATTCTAAAAAGTCTCATATTTAAATTTGTCTAAAGCATACCTATATCTTAAGTTGACTCGTACTCCGATCAGAGACATTAGTAGTCATTCAATCTTGATCAAATTGTCGTAAATTAACAGACTTGAATTTTTATTTTATAAATTAAAATATCGAAGTTAAATCTGCACCCTTCAATAAGGTGCCTATTATTGTCACGCGTGCATACAAGGAGTGCCATGGCCCGATAGCTGCATGTGCCTTTGTGATATGTTTTAAAATGTTTCAACCTATAAATCATCTCAATAACATTTATAATGTTAATATATTAATATGGGAAGTTAAATAAAGATACAAGAGAAAAACATATTTAAATGATGAGATTTTACTATAAAAATGCGTGAAAAATATCTTTAAATCTTAATTTAATTGACAAATATCGATATTATTAAGTTGAATATTAAACTCAGAATTTCGCAAATATTTGAGTTATTAAACAAAAGTTTATATACATTGATTGATGAGTATGGGTGTTTGCACTAACCAAATTGTTTTTTATTAAAAAGTTAGAAAGGTGCCTTTTTGTCCCACATCTCTTTATACTTTCTCCATTCTAGACACTCCTTTGGGCATAAAATTTAGAAAAATTACATTAGTTTTATGTCTCCTATCCTACATAAAACATTTTGGACTCTAGATTGATTTTGTTGGAGAATCTTGAGAGCACCGGAAACAATGACGGTTTAAAGACTTGAACCACATATACTAAGAGACCAAAACACCAGATCTCCATCTAAAATCATTATTTTGGACAATCTATGATTCCAAACACACACTAACAATAACCACGTGCAATATAAGCTAAGACATCTCAATATTGTGTCTCACCACATGTGCAATGTGCTATTTTAGTTTGAAAATGAATCCAAGTTCATATCTTGAGTCAGTGCTACTCTTTGTTGTTTTATTGTGTTTATGGCTGGAAAGTAGATTGATTAGCATGCTTTGCTACATTAAAATATTACATGACTAGTTCTAAAGGTTCAAGTTGTTGTCTTCTTGTGGTTGTGGGAATGTACTTTATTTTCCTCCTTAAGTGTACCATTTAAAAAGTTATAGTTACCTCGTTAATTAGTACATAATTATTTTAAATTAAGTACCAATGTAATATAATGGTAGAAGATGATTTGCCACTATAAAATTATTTTATCTTCAGGGTAGTTGTTTTTCTATTGCATATCTTAATTGTTTGAGTAAAGATGATTTGCCACTATACTCTAATGATTGATTTTTTTCTATAGTGCTTTTGGTCATGTTCAATAAAGCAGCTCTCACTTCTTACAGTTTTCCATTTGCAAATGTCATTTCACTTGCTCAGGTAAATCATTTTTCAAAATGGTTTGAAAATATCATTAGTTTAATGCTTGTTGTCTCATTCTAATTTCTCAGCACTCAATCTTAATTTGTTCTGTTTTGGCCCTATTTATATAAACAAGTTAATTAAATATTTATAGCATTAATGGTTCTGTATAAGTCATTTGTATAACAAAGAATAAAATAAAGTCAAATTGTTTTTATATAAATTATAAGTTGTTTTCATAAGTTGTCTTCTAGAGCATATAGAAATAAGTTGAAAACAACTTACAGACATATCATAAGACGTTTCCATAAGTTCTTCCAAACTATCTCATAAGTGCTTACAAGTTCTGTTTCATATATGAGTCACATGTAGCTCTTCTCTCTCTTTTTCCTTTATCACCCTTTAATACTATTTTGTATCAACACTTCATTTTATTCCATGCTGATAAGTATGTACTTATATGTCATGATGGTTTCAGATGGTGTGTGCATTTGTTATTCTCTATGTGTTGAAATCCCTCAAGATAATTTCTTTCACTACTGGTGAATCCCAGAAAAGCTCTAATAACAATTCAATACTATTGGTGTCCTTCAGTACATTATACTACACACTTCCTCTAGCATTAACATATTTGCTGTATATGGTAAGTATTTGTAAACATTGATTTTTGATCTGTGCACATTAAGAACATAAGTCATAAGTTTTCTCCAACAATCTTTGTACCTATTTGGTGAAAGGTTGTGACGATGGAAGCTGTGCGCGGCATAAATATTCCAATGTACACCACTCTTAGAAGAACTATTGTGGCCTTCACAATGATTATGGAGTATTTTATATCAGGGAAGAAGCATTCAAGTTCTGTTATTGGAAGGTTTGGCATTCAAACTGTTCTTTCTATCCAATGTTTGTACTTGGATCATTCATATCAGGATAATGAAAGTGATGAATTAGAAGAATGGTTATATATTTTATTTGTTCCATGCATGCACATTCCAACTAGTACATGCTAGTATCCGTTGAGACGACATCGCTAGCCTAGGTAGCCTTCATAAGGCTTTGACATTAGTTATCTTAGTAGTTATCTTACAAGCTAGTTTTGTAGAGTTGAATTAAGTCCTATACACTAGTGTTAAGGTGATATCAGAATCTATATGAGATCTGTTATCGGGCCAAAACCTTTTGTCATATTCACGGCTCCAACATACTCGTCATGCTTAGGACTGCACATCAAAAGTGTGAAATCCAAATTCTAATATGGCATTAGAATCTATCTGAGAACTGTTATTGAACCAAGTTTGTCACTCCAACACACTCTTCGCGCTTAGGATTGAACTTCTAAAACATGGAATAATGTAGGCGGAATAACACGGATCTCAACAGTATCAATTAAACGATTGGTTTGCTTAAGAAAATGAGGAGCATAGTGGATGAAAAGATCATGCAATATATTTCAGCTAATTAAGTAGCTGTATTGTGGCTTGTAACTCTTTATCTGTCATATCCTACTTGATCATTGTTCTATTCTTTTTTATATTGTAGATTTTATATCATATATGTATCAGTGATTATTATGCGTTGATTACTTTGCCTGACGGATCAAGGGATTTATTAGTGTTGGCATAATCCTAGCTGGTGCTTTGGTTGCTGGAGCTCGAGACTTATCATTTGATGCTTATGCCTATACAGTTGTTTTCCTAGAAAACATGTGCAAAGCAGTGTACCTTGCTTCTGTTTCTCATGTTGGTAAGATTATCACTGTTTCTTGTTATGTATCATTCATTTGACTACTTTTGGAGTCTGTCATCATTGAATCTCATATACTTCCAATTTTTCATAGGTAAAGCTAGTGGTCTTAATATATTTGGTATTATATGGAGCAATGGTAAGATTTAGTAATCTTGAAAGTGTTGTTTTTCTCCTATTTCATTGGTTTTGAACATAATAATAATTGGATTCATATATTAACCCTTCATTTTTTTTTCTAGTGTTGATTTGTGGACCAATATTGTTTCTATGGTCCTTGCTTAGAGGTGACCTCCAATCAACACTCAACTTCCCATATTTGCTCTACCCTGGATTTCAGGTGCTTCTTGTTACCAAATGTTAATCAATATACTTAGAACATTAATTCCTTTATCTTGAAAGTGTAGTTGTAGGTTTGTGTCATTCATTTCCAAAAATGTTTGATGTAATTGTTATTATTCAATTGATAATTTGGAGGCATTATTTGATTTACTGCATTGAAATCTTGGGCAGGTTGTGATGGTTCTGTCCTGTGCTTTTACTTTCTTTTTAAACTACATTGTTGTTTTAAATACAACTACCAACTCAGCACTTACACAGGCAATATGTGGTAATTTAAAGGTTAGTTCTGTTTCTACATTATGTCATTCATTTTTGTGACTGCACTAACCATAAGTTTCCACATTAAACCCATTTTTGTGCTTACATGGAAAAAGAACTCAAGAGTCCATACATATGCTATTATTAGCTTCTTTTCTCAACTCCAAGTCTTCTCAAAATATGATATTATTAGCTTCTTTTATTATTAGCTTCTTTTCTCGACTCCAAGTCTTCCTGTTTGGATTGGTTAATTCATATATGTATTTTACATGTCCGGATATATATTTTTGTGTACTTGAGAACATTGAGATAGGAGAAGAAACACCCCTATTATTATCTAATATACTATTAATACATTTTTTCCAGGATGTTTTTACTAGTGGGATTGGTTGGATGTTATTTGGAGGACTTCCATATGATTTGGTAAACACAATTCCTTTGGGGACTTTAATTCTTGATTGGTGTCTCATTCACTCTGTATATACTTTTTTATGTAACTTACAATGTCTTGTGTTTTTGTTGGCATGCAGTTCAATGTTCTTGGTCAATCACTTGGCTTCTTTGGGTCCTGTTTGTATGCCTATTATAAACTCCAAGGAATCTGAAGATGACAGATTTCATTTAGAAGCATCAAAACAAACACAGCTATTGTGGATTGTTCTACAAGTTTCTTGCTTTCATAGTCTAAAAATGAAAAGCAAAATTTTTAATTCTCTATAACAAAAGTTACTGTATACAAAATGAGTTTACTAGTACTTTGAAGGTAGAATGGTGGTATAGTATACCTTGCGCCTTCAAATTTTGTAGGCAATCAGGATCGTTCTCAGTTTCAAGAAAACTACATACGATTTTAGCCATTATAAATATTGTATTATGTAGAAAAATATAATATTATTTTAAACGCGGATAATGGATTGCATGATATGTAAATCCTTGTCTTCTTACTCTGCAAGCCCCTCTAGAGTGCAACTCTTTGTAGAGTTGCTGAAGCGGTGGTATTGCATTTTCTAAGCAATATGGCAAACACCGAGAATTGGGGTAATAATTATCAAGAGATATTATTCAAATATGATATTGATAAAATGAAAATTGAATTCATTGCATATTTTGCAAACTGAATACATAAAATAAATGTGATATAATATCAAAATTAACATTCAACATGGAATAAGAATCTAAAGCATATTAAGCATCACATTTCTCCAGCAATTCATTCAATGTCAACAACTGCAAAACTATAGAAAGCACGGCAACTTTGTCCCAAAACCGAAACTAACCAAATACAGGAGGAAAAAAGAACTAGGAAACATAAGTTAAAACTTGATTTAAGATCAAGCGTCTGCAATGGTAACCTCAACCTCAACACCAGGTTCAATTGTGATAGAGGTAATCTGCTTAACCACATCTGGGGAACTGTAGAGGTCAATGACTCTCTTGTGAACACGGAGTTCAAACCTATCCCAGGTATTGGTACCTGAAACAAGACGCAACATCATGAATACAAGTAGTTCATTCATTCAACGAGTAACAAAATTAAGAAAAGCCTACACATTGAAAACAACACTTAAAAAATCGAATCAGCAGGCTTTACACTGACACAATATCACTATTTTATTAAAAAAAACATTCAGTAATACCACAAAAGCACTACAACTTTGAAGATTGTGGCATGACACTATATGAAACAGCTTTCCATTGACCAAAGAATAACAGTCTAATGGAGCAAACTAAAGATGACAGGCCATACACACCACGAGATACATGTGCAGTACAATGAAGAAGGGGCTAGCAAAACTCGAAAAGGAAAGAAAAGTCTATGATCACTGAAGAAAAATACATGTAGAAAGGACTAGACTTTTTTCTATGGTGTTGCATTAAAATATAATGATAATCCAATTGTGTGGCTAACTTTACATAACCAAGTCCATCCTTGGGCACATTTGGATGTGAAAGTTAACTAAGTGCTTACAATTACACACACGATTATCAGCAATTGTGTAAGCTTATTAAAATAAGCTCCAACAGCCTATGAATATTTCATAAATTAAGTGTATATATAAATGTAAGACTAATGTAAATTCCTCAGTTAAAAAGTCAATAACAATATCATCTTGTTGCCTATCCCTACTCTAATTAAATCATCAAGAATTCACTGAAACGGTTTAACCTCCTCATCTAAATCACGGAATAGAGCAGGGTAGAAGGACACATGGTCGAACACAAATAAGAAACAAACACGAGGATAGTGGTTGCAAAGTGAACATCAAAAGAGCAACATGAAAAAATAAAACAAAGGGAAAAGCAAACCGCACAATAATAAATGTCATACCTTCACCACAAGGGGACTTCCTTGTAGTGATGTTAAGAACTTTAGTAGGCATCCTGACAGGTCCCTTGACCCTAAGATGCTTGTCCTTAGCACCACGAACCAAGTCAGCACAAACTATAACAACAAAACCAGCGTATTAGTCATGGCAACAAATATAAAGGATTGAAACTTTGACAAATTAATGAAAATAAAATACTCACCCTTCTCGAGATTTTTGACGTGTTTCGAGGAGAGGGTTATCCTAATCTTGTGGATCTGCTCCTGAGACTCTTCCAAACCAACCTTTGTGGGTTTCATAGCAGCATACGCCATTGTTCAGATTTCAACTGAAAAACAAACAAAAAAGAAGCCATAGCAACATAAATTTTCAATTAATTCATTTAAGCATAATAAAAGAAAATACAAAAAAACAATATTGAAACGAATTTATGTTTATTGAATAATAAACAATGAGTAATAAAACAATTTCAGAATAATCTAAAGTGATAATTTTTATCAAATTATAGGAATCGCAGTGTATCGTGCTAGCGAGTAGCAATAACAACAACAATAACAATGAATTGAGATTTGAAAGTGAGGATAAAATTGGATGTATATGGTGAAAGTGAGAATCTAGTCCTTACCGGTTTGTTACAGACGAGAAACGATGAGTTGCTTCCGTGCTGGAAACTGCCGTCGGAGTTGGCGACTGGTAACGAAGCTGCTAGTGCTAGGGTTACTTCAATATTTTTGAACGCTGCGCAAACCTAAATGGTGTTTTATAGTTAGTTTGTGTGGATAGGGGGTGCGAGCCCAGTATATAGGGGGTGCAAGCCCAGCAATCTGCAAAGGAGACGGGGTTCGTGCAGCCCAAATAAAGGGGATTCTCTCAAGAGGATACTTTTATTTTGTTTAATAAAATAGAGTTTATTATTAAAAACAAAAAAACAAAAACAAATAACTGTTTTTTGAATTAATAAAAAAAAAATACTTTTTTAACATTAATTGTATCAAAATTAGTTATAAAATATTTTTTAAAATATAAACACTTACAGTAATAATTATAATAATAACTATTTAGTAATTGTTTATATTAGTCAAACTCAAATTAATTATCTAACACACGTAAATTTCATTAGTTATTTTTTTATACGATTAGATAAAAGAAAAGACAAGACTACACGATCGATAATTCAACCCTCAAAGTATCAATCTCTAGCAAAGGAGCAAGGCCAACACGAGGGCGTCTCAAAACTTGAGCTTATCAACATTGCAATAACCAATTTTGATAAGGATATTAACACTTTTGTTTCCCTCTCTTAGGGGTATGAATAATTGGAATACCAATCAAGTTTCAACAAGTCATTAGTCATGAATGGTGATATTTCTCGTCATGAAACACTGTGGAAGATTGAAACTACTATAAATTAGACTAGTAATGAGCATTGAGGCATAAAACATTAGAGTAATTTAAGTTATTAGCAATCTGCAAACCATGCAAGATGGTCACCATGATAACCACATAATCTAAAAGAAGATCTTAACTAACACAAATTTCATTCCTTGCTCTCCAACTCTATCATAAACCTGTAAAGGAAATAGTAGCATTCGAACCAATAATCTGGAGCTTAATCCAAATCTCACAATTAGAACATTGAATGCAGGTAAGAGAAGGCACGATTTTTCTATGGTGGAGCATAAAAAGAGTTGGGATTGCACAAGGACAAACCCACTCTAAGGTTAGTGTAGGCACAAGCCTTCACTTAGTGAAAAAATTGAACTACTACTATACTACACTATAAAAGAAAGGATTAAAGAGAATGTAATTTTATTTGACTAACTTTGGCCCACACATCACACAGCACACATGCAAATCCCTTTGTGTGAGAGAGAGTTAAGTACCACTTCTTTAAGCTTTGTATTTTTTATATATTATTTTGTTATAAAATATAAGTAAAAACTAGTCAAAGAATATGGAGGTATTTTTTTCGAATTTTAAATCAAATACATTAAAAAATTGACAAATTTTTAATATACTTTGGGACATAAAGATTATTTACTCTTTACGGGTGTGAATTTGTTATTCCGACTACTCAAAATTTCTAAGTCCATACTTGGAATCACATGATGACAAGTGCACCAAAAAGAAACTTAATATTTGTAGGTGCCTTTAATATCCAAATCCAAGACCACTTAAGATCTGTAAGACTTACTAAGATTAAGAAATTAGTAATCGGAGCTACAATTGATGGTTGAGATAATTTAGTGGTGATTTTGTCATGGTGCAAAATGAGCCCATTGATTTTAAATCAACAAGCCAGAATGATCGATGTGTATAAGTGCATATTTCTTTAACAATAGTAGTAGATCTAGATCTAGTGTCATTTTTTAGTATTTAGTTATCTTTGGATAAACTACCATTTTGATCCTTGAATATGCACGTCACTCTCACTTTAGTTCCCGACTCATCCAAAACTCTAAATTAGTCACTGACTTATCCAAATGTCGAAATATTTAGCACTTGATGTTAAATTGATTGTTAGCTTTGTTAAATTGATAACGTGAAGGATTACGTGACATTTGATGTGTCACTATTTCATCGCCACATATACAGCTATGTAGACAAGGACCAAAATCAATGTAAGATAAAAGAAATTAAAAAAAATTACTAAATATGCACCTTTTTTGTTCTTCATTTTCATCCCTCTAACCCTAAACCTAACACCTTCTTAATTTTTTTCTTCATCTTCTTCCCCTAATTTCTTCATCTTATTATTCCCTTATTTATTCTTCAGTGTGTGTCTTCAATTGAGTCTCATTTACTTAATAGCTCCAAAGATCAATTCAAGGTTATCTTTCATGAAATAATAGATTTTCCTGGTGAGTTTACTGTAAGAGATAGAAAATAATGGTTGGAAGTAAAAGAGAAATGAATAAGAAAAAGGGGTGCATGGATTTACCATTGTTACTAACACTATGCTACAAGAAAAGAAAAAAAGATCCGTGGATTTACCATCATTACTAACATTGTGCTACAAGAAAAAAAAAGTACATGGATTTACCCCAATTTCTTATCTTATATCATGAAAATATTGATATGCTTATTTTGTACGAAGAAGATGAAGCAATTGGGGGGGAAAGATGAAGAAGAAAATGGAGTAAGAAGAAATTAGGCTTAAGATAAAAGAGATGAAGATGGAGAAAAAAAAATGTTCAGGTTTACTGATTTTTACCTTTTAATTTTACTATTATTTTAGTCTTTGTCTACTCGTCTATTTATGTGACAATGAAAGAGTGACAGATAAGATGCCGCATATCAACTAAACGGAGTTAACGGTCAATGTACCGCCAAAGACTAAATTAACATATATTTGGATGAGTCAGTGACTAATTTAAATTTTTGACTGAATCAGATACTAAAATGTCAGTAGCATATACATTCAAGGATCAAAATAGTGGTTTATTCATCTATCTTTTCTTTTAATTTCACTTTTTTTACGAGTGTCACATCTATTAATTTCTCTATTTTAATGCAATTTGTCCCTTTTCTCTAGTCACATTTATTTAGATGACACAAATCTCTTTTATTTTTGGAAAAGTCGTTTTCTAATTTGTTCAATAAGATGACAATAGGAGTTAAACAAATAAGAATGACACACTTAAACAAATAAGAGTGGTCAGTATCACCAAGTATTTTAAAAAGTTAGATACCTGTTTCTTTAATGTGATTTACCAAAATATCAAGATATTAAGAATTCAGATGGAAGGTGACAAATTTCTGCTGTACTGATCCGGAACATGACAATAAGTAAGCATAAAAATCAATTATTTTAATTAAATTTCTTAAATTAATTCACTTAATTCAAGAGTTATTATCGTATTGTCATAAGACTAAACATATAGTATTTAAAAAAAATCTTTTAA
Source organism: Cicer yamashitae (assembly GCA_037974755.1). NCBI lineage: Eukaryota > Viridiplantae > Streptophyta > Magnoliopsida > Fabales > Fabaceae > Cicer > Cicer yamashitae. The sequence goes on from JBBPBQ010000003.1 coordinate 46,227,128, forward strand.
ATATCGATAAAAGTAAAATCAATTATTTTATTATTAATTAAAAAATATTTATTTTGTGTATGTGTTTAATCACTGTGCATTTGGTGTTGTGACTATGTAAGAATCGCGCTTTTAATTCAAACACCGAATTATTAATTATATTTAATTTATTTATTTTCTCAAATTATTATGGATTTGGCATTTACCACTCTCAGTGTCGACGTGGTGCGCGTGGTTCGCATCTCTTACCGACTTGAGTCTTGAAAAAGAATAGAAAAAATCTGAAGCAAGTTTAAGATAAGAGTAGTAGATACAAATTGAGGCCCTACATGCTTCAAAAGACAAAATTAAATGACGCAATGTTCTGATTTTCTTATGTAGACCCATTTCCATGACCCACCAACATAATTTCAATTGCTTATTGAAACAAGATAGGAAGCAACCACAAAAGCATGGAAATTGGAAGCATGGAAATTGGAAGGTAACAGGTATGGAAACAATCAATGAGCCATTTATTTATAGCATAATAAATTATTAAAAATAACCATTTGGCTCATTTTATTACAATCTATACAAATTCAATCACAATATTTAACCCTCTAAGGTTCATCTCCTTTTCAGAATTGCTTCAAAGGGTTTCTCTTTTCTGTGTCTTTGTTGAGATTTTTCTTATGATTCAAGGTGAAAATTCTTTATTCTTATGCTACTGTGTTTGAAAGTTTGTATATTAGGCCATGATCAATTGCAGAATCTGATTTGTTCAAAAGGGTCAGATCAAAATCTTACCTTTCTTCAAAACAGAATCATGATTTTGCTATTGGTTGGTAAAGTTTGAAAATTTTCAAGTGTGATGAGGAAGAAGGAAAATTGAGTTGTTGGAAAGTGTGGTTTTTATTTGGAGAAATGGGTTCATCGTGTTTTTTCATAATATGTGTTCTTCATTCAGCAATAGCTTTGACTTGTGGATCTTTGATGGTTTTTTGGTCAAAAGATATATATGTATTAAGCCATGGACCAAAGACAGCAATTAAGCTTCAAGGTTCAACACCACATGATCAGTTATTGATTCAAACATCAGATTCTTTTTCTGGGTTGTTGTTGTTCACAATTGGGTCCCTTGTGTTCATGGTTGCTTGTGTTAAGGACATGGAGTTTCAGAGTTTCTTTGCTAAAGGGTGTGTTTTTCTTCATGTTTCTATGGCTGTTTGGAGATTTTACTTTGAAGGGAAGCTTGAAGATCTTGATAATGATTGGCCTAGGCATGCTTTTGGGGATATTGCTTTGGCCATCTCTTGGGTCTTTTTTCTTTTGTACATGTGGAGAGAGAAATACGATTAGTAGTTATTATGCATATTTGGATTCATAGTGAATTTGATAAAATCATGGTGATGATGTAATTTTGTTAATTCTTTAGAAAATATTTTTTACTAAAGTTACGTTGACACCATGATTTTAACCAAAATCACTATCTATCTAAACATGTGGTGTAATAGTAAATATGTTGTGTGATTTGTAAAAAGAAGAGTGTCAAAATAAAATATAAAAGGTTGAGTTTTAGTGAGAAATAAACAAGATTTTTCAAACCCTAGAACAAGGGAGAAATTAAGCTTACATCTAATGAAAAATCTTGGGCTTTCTTTGGGTATGTGGTTGATCAAATTCTCAAGTAAAATGGAGAGTCTTTGTGGAAAATTGGATACGATTGCTTGCTTTGTGTTTTACAAGCACACATAATTATTTGTTTGGTTGTTCATCCTTTTCATGAGTACTATTTTATTGTAAATTTTTGATGTACTATCCATAGTATTGGTCAAATTTGTTTATATCCTTGTTTCCACAATCTTAATCTTACCAAATATAGTAGGCTAAAATTAGTAAATAACTTAATCTCTTAGTCATGTGTTGGTATAGAAGAACATTTGAGAGAGATATGTCTTTTAGATAGTCTGTTAAATAGATTTATATACTTTAAAGTATAGTCTCTAACTTTTAGGTGGAAGATATAATGTACAATTAAAAAATAAATAAATCTTTGAATTGATTATATTATTATGTACATCATTATACAATTCTTTTAACCGGATATATGGTTATATAATTCTTTTACAATATCATTTTAGTTAAAAATTAAAACATTCATAAGGCAAATGTGTTTATTTGTGGAGTTAAAATACCCTTTATACTTTCATAAAAAAAAAGCTCTTTATACTATTTTTAGTGTATCTTTTTATTATAAAAAGATTATGTTTATTTGCTTACGAGTAATGTCAATAAGCTATAATTTTAATTTATTATATTATTATATTTATATATGTATATCATTATATACTTAACCATTTAAATTAGTCGATCGAGAATATTTGAGTTTGGTATATCACTTTATATATATATATATATATGACTTTAATAATTTTGTGTTAAATTTTATTTACTCAAATAAATTTTAAATTATTATGACATCTTTTTTCATCTGTAAAAATGAAAGGTTATATATTACGGTTAACCTTTCCCCCAAATTTCTAACTTAGCAACGTCTCTCTAGTTTTCTATCTCTCTTTCTTCATAATATAAGTGGTTTGAGGATAAAGTTATTTTTTAATTTGTTTGTTTTTTCTTTATTATTTTTCGTATTTTCTTTCGCTATTTTGCTGATTAAGTGTGATGTTTTCGTCTTGTTGTAATGTTTATATTAAAAGACTAACTTTTATTTATTATAAATATATTTAATCAATAACTTCACCATCATTAACGTTGCATATTTGAAGGTATAAGTGTTTTTGTCACTTTAATTTTGTCAAATTTATATTTTTTGTCGTTTTATACTATTAACTTCAAGGTTGTGAACTCGCATATTCAATTTTTATTTTATTTTATCGAATTTGTATTATTCTCGATTAATATAATGTATTAATTTGTCCTTAAGTTATATCTCAACTGACAAATGTCGATATTGTTAGGTTGGACGTCGGATCCATAATTTTATGCGTTAATTATGATGAATTTTACCATCTTTTTTAAATAAATAAAAATATGATGTATTAATTTAAATGAACGGATATATATTTTTAGTAAAAAAAGTATTCGTCTATAAAAAATACAAAAAAATATGAGTAAAATAATTAGATTATTTGAATAAAAAAAGTGAAAAAAATTATAAATTTAACAAGACTTAATTGTTGTATTGGTCTCCTTATTTTCACCAATTAACGAAATTGGTCATACTATGTTAAAATTCGACAATTTCAGTCAATTTTTCGTATTTTTGAACTAAAAAATTATGATGTGACATACAATCTCATGATATAGAGTCATCTAGATGCATTAATTATTAATGTGTTTTTAATTAAATTACAAAAATAAATAATTTTTGAATTTGAAAACTGTAAGACCCTTAATTTTAAATTCTAATTTATGCAATTTTAGTATATTTGGTGTTAAATTGCTGAGGTATTTAGCCCAATTTTAATTCATTTTGTGAATTAAGTACTAAAAGCATATTTTGTTAGAGTTTGTAATATGTTTATTATATATATATATATATATATTTTTTTTTTTTTTGAGACCCGGTTAAAATTATTTGTCGAAGAATAATTTATTTACGTTACGAAGAATTTAATACCGGATAGTTTTGTTAAAAATATTACTGGTCGCTGAAAATTTTATTTGTCAATTGAGTTGGGACGAGAGTAGATATTTTTATCAAAATAGTTTGAATTGTGAGTGAAGTGATGTGTGTAAGAATATTTACATATTCGTTGGTTTGGTTTAAATATATATATATATATAGTAAGTTAGTGTATATATATATATATATATGAGAAGGTTAGAAACAGAAAAGAAGAAAACATTATGTGTCTCGCGTGCTTCTTCTTCCTTCCTCTGATTTCACGAAACCAAGTGTTAGTGGTTTTCAAAATCACCAAACGTAAACCACAATTTCTCGTCTAGATTTAAGCTTCCTTTCGAGAAATGATAGAAGGAAAAATTACCCATCTCCACACTACGGTGCTAGTGAGCCAACTTTGGAAGCGACGACGCGAGTGAGAGTTTTTGCCGTATTTGATCGCGGTAACGAAAACGGTTGTAAAAGTGATAACGAAAGTAAGGGCTCATTCCAAATTTCTAGTTTGCATATAGGGACTCTATATGTGTGATTGATGTATGTTTACGGCGTGATTGCGTGAAAAATCAATTTCGATGTGAATATATGTATTTTGAGTGAAAACACGGTTTGTTACGTGTTATGAATTTATGATTAAATTTGAAGTGGTTTTGTGGAAAATGAATTTAATGCGGTTATGTGTGAATTAGTGGAATTTGAAAGTGATGTGGTTGAGGTGTGAATTTGTGGAAAAGAAATTTGGTGATTTATGGTTGAAAACTTTGGAGATTCAAATTGATGGTTTATGTTTGACAATGTGGAGTTTTTAATTTAGTGAGTTATGGTTGAAAATTTTGGAGTTTGAATTTGGTGTGAGATTGTGAAAAATGAATTGATGAAATTTGATATGTATTGTGAATTGAATTTAATGTATGTTTGAGGAAAATTTGTTTTGAGTGTACTATGTGAAATGTTTGAAAAATCATTATTGTTAAATGAGTATTAAAAAAAGGGAATCTTTTAATAACTGCATTTACTTAATAGTTGTGGTGAAAAGAGTCAGAGCATACTCATGCATTTCATAGCTTATGGTGACTGCGATGGGCCACAGTGGCAGTGGTGATCGCAATGGGCCACGAAGTTACGTGATGACCGTGATGGGCCACGAGATGGTTCCATGCGATAGTTGGTCCATCTTATCCTTACGAGGATTTAACTTGAAGTGTAAGGCTTGTGATAGGCTACATTTTCGTAAATTATGCGGACCCGTGATAGGTGACACCTTGGTAATTTGTACTAGGCCTGCGATAGGCAGTGCAATTACGATTTACGCCGGTTTTAAATGTTGTGTAAGGCATGTGATAGGCTACACTTGAGTAAACTATGCGGGCCTGTGATAGGTGGCACCTCGGTAATTCGTACTAGGCATGTGATAGGGATTGCAATTACGGTTTACGCCCCTCGCGAAGGGTTTTTGTTTGGAATTGATGTGTAAGGCTGTGATAGGCTACACTTGAGTAAATTGTGCGGGCCTGTAATAGGTGGCACCTTGGTAATTTATACTAGACCTGTGATAGGCAGTACAATTACGATTTACGCCTCTCGATGAGAGTTTTTGGTTCGGAATCATGCGCTTTGGCATTTACGCATTGCATTAGGGTGTTTGGCACGCGAGTCATGTTTGATATACTGTGATGATTGTATATACATACTCGATTATTGTTTGTGATTGTGCCGTAATTAATGAGTGTGATTGATTGACTTTGTGTGGTAAGTGTTGAATCATTTCGAAACGTTTTCAAAACTGAAAATCTGCATTTTTCACAGTTGTATTCGAATATGACAGGACTGTATTCGAATACCGACATCACAAAGTTTGCTACTGACTTATGATTTCGCACTTGTATTCGAATACGACAGGACTGTATTCGGATACGACAGGATGAATTTTGCTACTGACTTATGAATTAGCACTGTATTCGAATACAAGGATGCTGTATTCGAATACGACAATGCAGTTTTGTTAAAAACTTCATTTTTCAACATTATTTATGCAGCTTTGACATATGAAAACCCTTTCAAGGAGTATGCTAAGATGAAAGGTCCTTTTGTGCATTTAAAATTTAAATGTTATGTGATATTTGTTAATTTCGGTTGGTGACCTTTTACATTATTGTGGACCGGGCTTACGCCCAGGTTATTGAAGTTTTGAGTCGTGCCAGAATGGCAACGACGTCGAAGACGTGGCTTAGCGATGAGTTTGGATTTGTGATCGAAAGTAGTGGGGCTTGATGTCGCTCGTGGATCCTCAGTACCCAATCACCTTCAGTTAGATTAATGATCAGCTTAGGGTTTTATTTAAGAATTTTATTTATTTTCCCTTTCTTATTTCAAGGTTGTTGTCGCAAAGGGAACTTATGTATTTGAAACAAACTATTTTAGCCGGTATATTTTATATTAGGATATTTTGGATTATCGTCTCAAAAACCTTTTTTATTTGTATATTATGATGGAATTATTTATGATTTTGTCGTTTGTGTTACGACATGGTATTTTATCAATTTATTTTTAATAAAAAAATATACACTCGTGCTGTTAAAAATCGGGGTGTTACAAAAACGAAATTTTAAGAGAGCTTTATTACAATTTTATAAGATGTTAATTATTTTATATCATATGCCACATCATTTAATAAAAATCATGTTGTCATTTTTTAGTTAAAAAATAATAACGAATGATTAAAACTATAGAATTTTAAAATATGTAGATCAATTTTGCGAATTGATAAAAATAGAGGAATGTTGAAATTACAATGAAGCCATTCAACAAAAATATATAGTTCTTATTTTTTGACTTAATGTAGTACTGTTGAAGTGTTTATTTGTTTACGAGTAACCAATATTGTATTTATCTATGCAAGAATTTTTAAGGGGCAACTGTATCACAAAAAAATTGTAGGTTATAAAATTCTAATTCTAAAAATGAATATGGTTTCGAGTGACCCGTGCTTACTATTTAAGTTTATGAGGAGGCAATTTTCATTGACTCTTTATTTCGCAATGACAATTAATAAGAGTCAAGGTCAATCACTTTCTCATGTTGACATATATATTCCTAAACCAGTTTTCACACATGAACAATTATATCTGACTGTATCCAGAGTCACATCCAAAAAATGTCTGAAGTTGCTTATTCTAAATGAACATGATCAAATATGTGACGAGACTGTTAATGTAGTTTATCGTGAAGTTTTTCGTAACGTGTAATCAACTATACCAAACAACATAACTTTATTTATGACATCTATTTTAAATTATAATTTAAACACAAGTTTTATTTTTATTATACACGATATTGTATGTTTTATTTATATTGTAATATACAATTTTATATTTATTTATTTATTTATGGTTTATCATTTTAATTAATGGAATAATGTATCCTTTGGCATGGACTACGCACTAGATTTATTGCAATTCGATTGTTTAACATCTTCTTAAAAGAAATTAAAATCTCACCTCAATTAACAAAATTATACACTTCCAAATGTAGTGAATACTAGAACGAGGAATACATGTCAGAAATTACGAAAGCATATAATTAAAGAAAAAAAAAATACTAAAAATAAGTTTGAGAATTTAGAAATTTACAAGAACATTTCATATTTATTATTAAAAAAATATAAAAAAATAAATTAAATATTCTATATAGAAAAATTATTAGATATATAGTAAATTAAACACCTCTAAGTTTTTAAGTCATAATTCAACTTACAAATAATTTTATTATAAAATTCAGTATTTTTTTTAAGATAAAAAAACTTAAACCTCTTTAAATAACTTTATTATCTTTAATACAAAAATATGACTAAGAGAGACTCAATAGATTAACTACAGATAACTAAGTCTATTTAATTTTATTATATCTAATACAAAATATATAATTATACCAATAGAACTAATAATATATTAAATATTTTGTATAAAATGGAAAGATATCTTCAAATAAAAAGGTATGAATTAAGCATAAAAAACAAGATACATTTTTTTTGTCATTAAAATTTTGTATTTTAGACATTGCCTTTTCTTCAGTTTCACAAGCTGCAGCGTTTCCTTTTCTTTCACCATAAAAAGGGTGCAGTAAAAAATTAGATCAAGCTAAACGCAACACAACCCTGCCGTTTCGCCTTTGTACCCTAATTATCGCATAAGAGAAAAAGGTTCCAAATTCAAATAACTGTTGAATTAAAGTTCTCCTCCAATTCCACTTTTTATTATTTCGATTTTTCGTCATTAATTGTTATTAATGCATGTGTTGATCGTTGATTTTTTGATGTTTGATTATAATATGTTGTAGAAAATTTGATTGGATGGGTAGCGCACAAGTGCAAAACGGCGGCGTTAGTTCTTCCACTGTGTTGAACCAAGGAACAGGAACAGCAACAGCGTGTGAAGTGTCGAAACCTAAGAAGAAAATATGCTGCGCTTGTCCTGAGACGAAGAAGCTGCGGGATGAGTGCATAGTGGAGCACGGTGAGGTGGCTTGTGCGAAGTGGATCGAAGCTCATAAGATTTGCCTCCGCTCTGAGGGATTCAATGTTTGAGATCCATCGGTAATAATGAATAAGAATTACAGGATTAGGAATAGGATCATCAAAACTAGGATCTCATATTGTTTTTGTTGAATTTATAGTTTTTTTTTCTATGATTAGTTATAGTGAATTAATTATATGAGTTGATTAAAATGGAGAAAACAAAACTACAAATAAACAAAAAATCAGGGATGTCATGTATTAGTGATTTTTGTTGTTGTTGTTCTTATCTCTGTTACCAGTTATGTGGCGTGCTCTAATTTTTATCAATTTGGAGAGAAAATCACTATTTTTAAATAAAATAATTATTTTTGATATTTTAATTATCTTTGTGTAGATTATTTTTAAATATTTTTTCAACAAAATATTTGTTATGGTAAAAATTAAAGGCTATTTCTAATAGACGAGAGAAATATAAAATCAATTTCATAATTTTAATCAAACTCAAAATTGTTTTTCGCTTTTCTAAAAAATAAACAAAAGATTGTGGAAGAATATCTTTTGGGAGAGATTATTCTTTTAAATAAATTTTCTATATTTAAAGATTAGTATATAAGCTCGGTTGTAAGTGGAGAATATTTTGGAAATTTGATATGGTTCTTGAGGATGATATAAATCAACTTGATATGGTTCCACCATTTTAAAAATAGTAAAATTTATCTACATAAATTTCATTTAATAAAAAAGTGAACGGTAAAAAAAATGTCTAAAGAGAGTATTACACATTAATTGTTTAGATGATCCTTAAACAACTACACCACTCCCAAGGTCAATCAATAATACATAACCACATGTGCATTTTGTCTCATAAATTCAAGATTTGATTAGTATTATTATACTATTTTAACATAGCAAAAAATTCACTACACTCAATACCATAAATGCTCTATATATTACTTAAAGGATGTCAAACCATCTTCGTTATTAACAATAACATAATAATGCTAATTGGTATATTTTAAGGAATTTATTTATTATGTCATGTAACAAATAATATAATAAATGTAATATTTTGTGTGTTAATGTAAGATGATGCCTTGGGCAAACTTTGGTCGTCTGAGGTCATTAGAGATGTGCCTAAAAAGGATGCGGAGACCCTTTTAGACAGCCTTAAGATGATGAGTTGTGGCCTATATACTGAAATATGTAGCTTCCCTTCTTGAAACAAGCATTCAATTTCTTAGTCATATTCAAGACAAAAGCTAAAACTATGTTGAAGAGAGGTATCTTCATCCTGAAACAATTGTTATTAGATTTCCAAATTCTCCAATGAGTCAAAGAAAAGAGATAATGGAGGTTGAAATTACATGATAATAAAGTCAAAATTTTAAAAATAATGGTAATATACTTTCTCTTTTTTTATTTATAAACAAAATTATTGATGTATTTAATCTTAAATTTGGATTAAATACAATTAAATTTTTGCTTATAAATAGAAACAGAGGAAGTATATAATTTATTAAATTTCAGGTGCATAACAATAAAACGTTGAATATATGGTTTAATTATTGCATATTTTGTTTTTTGATGCATTTGTTTTCAATTATTATTATTAATTAATATTACAATTTGAAAAATCAAAATCCTCTAAAAAAACCAAAAAAGCAGAACGTTTTATGGTTGCATTACGGGGAGTAAATATATAAAAAAAATTCTCCCTCCATTTCCCGCTCCCTAAAACTTTCTGAAAACCCTTTTTTTTCCTGCCATTGTAGTTGTCCTCCAGCCCAAATTCAAACCCCATGGAAACCCTAACTTTCGGAAACCCCAATTAGAAGAAACCCTCATCTCTCTCTCAAATTTCACATCTATCGAACCTTCACTAACTCAACTTCTTTTGCTTCTAAAATCCCAAATCGCTAGACCCGCTTCTTCTCTTTGTTTCGTTCAAATCGCGTCTTACTGGTACGGCTTTTCAGTTTCAGTTCAAATCCACTTCCGTTTGTAAACGTTGTTCCATTTTTTGTCCGTTCCCAATCTAGTAAAAACATATTATACGAAAATATGTTTTTTTTTGCTCTTTGGTTGAAAAGTGTGGCGTATTGTTGATGCATTTAGTTTTGGGAGAATAGAGTAGTACTGATCGGTGAATGTGATGATATATTTGCGAGTTGAAATTTTAGGCTTTTTTGGTTGCAATATGTTGTGAATGTTTTTGAGATATCTTAAGAAAATGTGGTTTAAGTAATTGCTAGTTAAGGATTTTTCTTTGGGGTTATTCTAGTTTTTAATAATGTTTGAATATTCATATTATGTTATACATTGAATCATTTTTCACAAGGTATTTTTATATTTGCATTGGTTCTTAGGATTTTGGGCATTTCTGCTGTCTATTTAAAGAGTATAATAGATATGCACTGTAGGTGTAAACAATTTTACACTGACAACCAACACAAGCCATTGATTGGGTAATTATTTTGTGATGGAAGGTACAATCATGTGGTGAGAAGATAAAATCAATGGTTTCTATTAACTATGAGTGTAAAAGACAATTATTTTTTACAAAAAATAATTTAAAGAAAAATGTACGAAAGGAGGAAACTAAAGTTGCCAAAGGGGCTATAGTTAAGAAATCACTAATCCTAATCTCCTAAGCCCTCAGAAAAAAAACTTTGACAACCAACCATATGTTGATCCTTTGTCAAGTTGTGTGAATTTTTTAATTTCCTTTTATTTTGGTTCAGTTTAAGGGTGTGGTGAGGATATGATCTATGGCACTTGCACCACAGCTTTTAAGTCACTGTAAGAATTCCTTGCTTCTTCTGGTTTTAACTTCAAATCTGATTTGTTAAAAAATAAGAATTTTTTTAATTAGATTCTGTGTTTGTTACCACTTATTTAAATTTTTTATTATTATATTTGGTTATATACTATGTATGAACTTTGAATTTACTCAACCTAGAATAGTGCTCAGTCCAGTGGTTGAGAAATGCTTTTGTTTTGCCTGGAGGAAAATGCAAAGGCTTGCAGTTTAAAATTGAACGATTCTAGTTGTGTTGGGATTTCTCATCAAACAAAGGATTGAAAGTAGTAGTTTTGAAGTTCTTTTTTCTTTTGTTTACTTTCGCTTGATTCATGGCACAATATTATAATGATTGATCATGTACATACCGATGCCAACCCATTGAAAAGACTTCTGTTTTTTTTTTTTTTTTATAAAAATTTCTGCTTCTATAAGGATTGATTTTTCTTTTGCAGGAGTTCCAGACCACTACTGTTGCAGAGTTCATTGAATTATCAAGCAAAGTTATCCTCCAAGTGTTTCCCTAGGCAGATAAGAATGGAAGGTAATCTTAGTTGTAGCATAGAGGGCAACAATAAGGAGTCTAGAGGTGCCTTGATCGTCCTAGAAGGCTTGGATCGTTCTGGGAAGTCTTCTCAGTGTAGCAGACTAGTGTCCTACTTGGAGGGACAAGGGCTCTCTTCTGAACTATGGAGATTTCCTGATAGAACTACAAGTGTTGGGCAAATGATATCGGCTTATCTTACAAACGCATCACAGTTGGATGATCATACTATTCATCTTCTCTTCAGTGCTAATCGTTGGGAAAAGAGGTTTCTACTTTTTTTGTTTTTGTTTTTGTTTTCATATCTGTTATGTTATTATTTGTCATATGCCCATTCTGGGTTTTAGTTTGTGAAATTCATGTCCTGTGAACTGCCATTATGTCTTAATTTTGCTTGTAGCTTGTGGGAGGACAGCTGGGGGTTTAGGAGGTTTTAATATAGTAGTAGTGGTTTGTAAAAAGCAGCATGGGAAGATCAAAGAAAATTCTTTATTCATGACTTGGAAGTTTGATATGTGGCCATGGAGCATTGTCTAGCTGGAAAGTAGATGAAGTATTCCAAGAAGAGTGGGGGTATAAAGCAGGAAGTGGAAACCATACATGACTTAGGCATTTAAGTCCTTTGATAAAAAACTCTATTTTCCATAATGATTTTAGAAGCCAAATAAGCGATATCTTCTTATAATATGAACATATGCTTTATGTAATCAGAAGAAGAAAGCTGCTGTGTTGTATTACTGCTGTGATGACATGTGGTTTTGTAAGGCTGACATGGACTTTGACTCTGAGGGAAGCAGAATTCGATAAGCTTGGGACATGGCTCCAGTTACTAAGTTAATATGGCTATTATGACTTTAGTGATATCATGATTAGATTTATATCCTAAAATGTGGTGCTTATTATCTTTTGTTGCATGCAGGTTTCATAGCAATTAAACCATTTGGACATTTTTTCCTTTCACTTGGTCATGACAAGTGAAATTGCAAAATTTTTTTTGATTAAGTTGTGTTGTCTATGCAGGTCATTGATGGAAGCAAAATTGAAAAGTGGAATTACCCTCATTGTTGATCGTTATTCTTATTCTGGGGTGGCTTTCTCATCTGCTAAGGGACTAGATATTGAATGGTGTAAGGTAAAATGTTCATGAGAACTTCTCAAGAGGTCTTCTATTCTAGTTCAGTTTTTTATATGTATAATAGCTTACATTCTCTCTCTGTTAGTAAACAGTGAATTTTAAATTTTGCAGGCCCCGGAAATTGGATTGCTGGCTCCAGATCTGGTAGCATACCTTGACATATCACCAGATGTAAGCAACACTTTCTATGTGGCCGATAAAATGTGATTTGTTAGGTTAGGTTTTGAGATTCGAGACACTATTTCAAAACTGCTTTATTTATCATAACCGCAGTTTAGAAACAATTTTTCTTGCCCATTACTTTTTATTTGTTTTCATGCTGGAAAAAGTTTTTATTCTGTAATAAAACCACACTTATTTCTATAGTGTTTCTCTGCTCCCTTTTCTATGTTCCATGATGTTGGGATCTAATATTTTGAATTAAATAGGGAATGGGGAGTTGATTTCTAAAAAGTTAGATGCATTACTTTCCTTCAGGAGGGTGGTTCAAGTCCTAATGCACAAATGAGTTCTGATCTCTTGCTTCTATAATACGTCCATCTTGATTTTCTGATTTTTTTCACTATTGATTGGCTAGCATGTTTGAGTTTTGTTCATGCATGCTTCCCTGTTTTCTTATGTATATTTGTTGCACATTCATATCAGAAAGCTGCAGAAAGAGGAGGGTATGGTGGTGAGAGATATGAAAAATTGGAATTTCAAAAGAAAGTTGCTGAACATTACAAAGTTCTTCACGATTCCTCCTGGAAGGTAATGGACTGTTTTTCTGATACTATTACTTTGTTGTCTTATGTCAGTCTGTTAAATTGGTAATTTTGTTTCTATGGTCCCCACATGTCGTGCTCCTTGCCATTTAATACATATTTGGTATCACTTTGGGTTTGCATTAATCCCGGCGAGCCAATGTGATTTTACAAAAGCTACAACTAGTTTTCCTTTTGTTTTTCATCCTCTTTCCACTGGCTTGATGCAGGTTGTAGATGCTTGCCAACCTATAGAAGATGTGGAGAAACAGTTGCAAGAGATTGTACTTGCTTGTGTCACCGAATGCCGGAAGGGGAGACCACTCTCCTCGTTGTGGTCGACAGACATGTAGGGCCCTTGAATGAGATGTCATATATGAACAAGTATGCCATATATATTCTGCACACCAAACCCCTTTTATGGATAATTCTGGTTGATTCATTCCCACATCATAATATCATAATTTCAAATTTGTTTGCTAAGTAATTTGACGACAGCTTGGAGAATTTTTAGTATACTCAAGTTGGAAGGAATGAACAATTCCTTATTCAACAAATGTGGCAGCTCTATCATTGGGATTGCCTCAAGAGTCTTTCATGTCTGGTGCGACTGATAGGACGATATTATGGGAAGAAGCCAAATTGGTCCGAGGATTATTTATTAGTCCATCAAATGTTACATCTGTTTATGTGCCTTTGAGAGAAACTTGTTTATTGTTTAAATTTTGTTTGTCACATTATTCTGGATTTAATGTTATATATAAGTTTTTCAATATTAGTCAGGATTCACTTGACATTAACTTTGTTCAATATTTTTCTAAGTTTTCCATTTTTTTAAATTCAGTCATTAAGCAGAATTAACATGTCAATTTTTTTTAAAGATATTTCGTTTTAAAGGATTTTTGTGTGAGCGCTAAAATCCCTAAAGGAAAACTATAACACTTTCTTAGAACTAAAGCTTTTTTTTGAAGCCTAAATTCTCAAAGCAAACAGAGGTTTCATTAATGGTATATGAGATTCCTCTTGTGCACAAATAAATTGTTGGTTAGTTTGGTGAAACCATTGTGTTATTTTGATTAAACTAAAATTTAAAATAATTTAATACTATTTGATAATGTAATTGAAGAGCTGTAAAAGTAATGTTGACAAATTGTATCAAAGTGTTGTCCTTATTACCGATGGGGAAGGTATCTATGACATGCTTTTGTAGAAGGACTAAAAGAGTCTATGAGTCTGAATTGAAGTTTTATTCACACTGCTTTTCAATAACCAGTGTTTAATATTTATACACCATTGACTCCATGATCCCCACTCACTTTGTCCACTAACTCCTCACCAAATTAAAGTGTATCAACAACGTTCAATGAATTACCTTACAAATCTTTTTAAAAAAAATTACCTTACAACAATCAAATTACCAATTTTGAACCATAGTTATCATGCTAACGACGGTCCCCCACTATGGGTGTCACTTGTTAGAAATATTTATTTCCTAAGTGTTGGTATTTAATTGATTTATAAAATTTAAAATTGGTTTAATGGTACCTTGATGAATCTTTAATAACTATATTGTAAATTTGTGATCAATAGATATGAAATCATGTGATATGAGTACTTGAATAATGTAGTATGTAATTGAATACATCTATGATAAAGTGAAATTATTTTAGTTATTCCTGAATAAGGTATGGTTTAAATTATTACTCATATTTGAATTAATATGTCAAACCATTGTAACCTTTTCGTGATCATAATTTCATCATTGAGTCTTTTTTGGTAGGGGTATTTTAAATTGAATCCAAAGGCTAATGTTCCTAGATTGAGAAATTAGAGTTAGTCATACTTATAGGGAGACCGATATTTTTGTTGATTTATTTGCTAATTTTGGTTACTTTCAATATAGGAATATGATTGTTTATGAATATTCCCACCTTCTCTAGTTCATTTTGTGCTTTATGAGTTAGATGCTCACAATTTGTTAAAAGAAATAGAAATTTCTATTAATATATAGTTTTAGTGTATAAATATTTAGTTAAAGTCACTTTTTCATGTGAATTTTTAAATTATTTATATATCTAAAAATTATAATAACATATATTTCTATTTCTTCTACGAAATAGAGAAAATACTAAACCATGCTCTATTATTTTCGTGTAGTTTTTTTTTGTTGACTTCGATCCCTTCTTTAATAAACAAAGAGTAATCGTTCATATATATACTATCAAAATAAATAATTTACATTTTTAATTAATTAAAATTATTGAATTATTAAGATATTTGACTTTTATCATAATTATCTTTAAGATGGTGGTCATAAATTGTTGTGATGTGTTTATAATATAAAACTTTTTACACCAAATGTACATATGACAATTAAACTTTTAAAACAAACTTAAAAAATTCATGAATTTGAGAAAATTATTAATAGTTATGAATATTTTAAGTTAGAAACCACATAAAAAAAATAGTTCCAATAGTTTAAAATAGAGGTAAAAAAGACAATATTGAATCCAATATGTTGCAGGACCCTTCTCGTGCCATTAGAGGAGAAAAATAAAAATATTTCAATTAACTCTAAAGTCTTCACCACTATGGACTATAGTTCTCGCACCTCAAATATTTATATATATATAAAAAAAAAAAAGAATGGACTAAAAGTGTTATCTCACCTAAAATATTTATGTCAAAAAGAAAGGAATGGACTAAAAGTGTTGATTCATCTAAAATATTTATGTCAAAAAGAAAGGAATGGACTAAAAGTGTTGATTCATCTAAAATATTTATGTCAAAAAGAAAGGAATGGACTAAAAGTGTTGATTTTAAAATAGAAAACCAAATCTAAAAATTGATAAAAATAGAAAGAATAAAATCACATTTAATTAAAACAAAATGGAACCACATCAAAAAATAGGATTTTTTTTTAAATATTTTTTTTCACCAAATTACCCCACTTTGAAACAATATTACCTAATTGCCCTACTTTTTAGGCACAATAGGAGGTCGCATGACGAGGTAGCTACCATTTGAATGGAGTTGTTTTTCCTCCTAGTTGGAGGTCGCAAGCTCGGGGACGACTTCATACTGGCATTTTTTTTTCCCACATTTTATTAACTGTTATAAATTATTTAATAAATTAAAAATAATTAAATTATTTAAAAAATAAAAATACTAATAATAAAGTAAAATAAAATATATTAATAAATAATAATAATAATATTAATAATAAATAATAATAATAATTAATAATTATAATTAAAATGATTATAATTAAAAATAGTAAATGATATTTTCAAATAAAATACATTAAAATGGAAGAAAAAAATACTAAATAATAATAATAATGATTAAAGAAAAAAGAAAATTACATTAATAACATGAAACAAAATTATGTGATGTATTTTTTTTCAGTTAATCTAATGTATTTTGTTTCATGTTATTAATATAATTTTCTTTTTTTTAATCATTATTATTTAGTATTTTTTTTACTAATTATTATTTATTATTAATATTATTTATTAATGTATTTTATTTTACTTTATTATTATTATTTTTATTTTTTAAATAATTTAATTATTTTTAATTTATTAAATAATTTACAACAGTTGATAAAATGAGGAAAACAAAAAAAATATGTCAGTATAAATATGCCATGCTACCTCCTATTGTACCTAAAAAGTAGGGCAATCAGGTAATATTGTTTTAGAGCAGGGTAATTTGGTGAAAAAAAAAAAGGATATTTAAAAAAAAAATCCCAAAAAATACCATTTAATTTTTCTCCCAATAATATCGTAATTTTGGGTGCAAATATATTAAATATCTTAATTTTCCTTATTTACCAAAGACTGAAAAGTCTCCCTCTTTCTCTCTTATTATTGTTTCTTTGTTTTACTTTTCACACTTTATTTGTTTGTGTTTGTTGTGTTGCGTTACACACCCCGCGCCAAACGTTCACTCTTCTCTCACTCTTTCGCTCTCTCTCTCTCTCTCTCTTTGATTTCTTTGCAAAACAAGTTTCATGGACCCTGACGTTGTTGAAATTCCTCCTCCATACCATCACCCTTCCAGATTCAAAAAACAGAAACAGGTTCCTACCTTTCCATCTTTTCTCTCATTTCTTTCTCAAAGTCATATAAGGGTTTGTTTACTTTCTTCCTTTTTTCCCCTTCTTTTCTCGTGGGGTGTCTTTAATCTATTCAAAGTTTTTATTTTTGTAAAAAAATTCTTAATTCTTAATCTGGGTTTTCTCTTTTCAGCCATGATCATTTTTTATGCCTCTGTTTTCTCTGTTTCTGCTTTAAAGTCATCACCTTTGTTATGATCGTGATTACCTTTCGTGTTTTGTTTTAGTTGCTAAATCTGAGCTTTGTTAGTACTAATATCGGTTTAGTGAGAATTTCCTCATTGCAACATTGCTACTTTTGGTTATTTATTTATTTATTTTACTGAATTTGGTATTTTCTTATATAAAATATAAAAGGAAGCATAACCTTTGTATAAATTGTTTATGATTTATGGTTTAACTTTATACAGGTCCAGAATCATGCGTTTTTTTTTATAGGCTGTTATATTATGGGAAAATGCATGGTTTTAAAAAATGGTCAGGGGTTTAAAAAAAATGGTTAGGGGTTGTGATCTATGAAGCATCACATACACAGACACCAACCATAACACTTACAAGCCGACACTAGTAATAATATGAAAAAAAATACAAGTAATTGAATGCAATAACATGTGTCGGTGTCATGTTAGTGTCAGACACCTACACTCAGAGGCCTTACACGCCTTCAATTTGAAATGTCAGTGCTACATAGGTTGTGATAATGGCTGCATCATTTAAGCTTTTCATGTCTGCGGTCACATCGTGACCGGAATTGAGGTAGCATCAGCTGAAGGTCATTTTCTGCAATATTAAGGATCATGACTCAACTGAAAATTTAAAACCTTGGCTATGTGTGGAGCCCTCATGTTAAATTGATGATTTTATTTCGTTGATATGATTTAGATGGAGAGTTAGGCTATGTAGGGGCATCTTGGGTGTGGAATGGTGTTTATGGCTAGTGCTATTTGTTAGGATCTTCAAGGATAATTTATATGCTGTTAATGCATTTGTTCATTCTCCATGTACTGTTTCAAACCAAGAAATAATTGAAACATATTTTTATTAATTTGTGTTATCACATGGCTTGTGGTCAGGTACACTAAACTGATTTGTGCTGGTCTATTTGTTTATTTTCTTTTTGTCCTTTTAAAATTTAATTTTTCCCAGTTCCATCAGAACAAGACAACTCGATTGAGGTTTATATATGTATTTATTTAGTTTTGCTGAATGTTAAGTTTTGGATTTAAAGATTTTTCTTTTGGTATGTTATTCTTGTAGGCCATTATGCATGATGTGATTGACATTGACGACGACGACGACGATGTTTCTAATGATTTAGTGATAATTGCTGAAAAACTTGGTAAACGTGACAAGGGGAAGACAATTGAAGCCGTTCATGAGGGTTATAGTGATCATCGAGCTGTGGTTTGTATAAGATGTTATTTCTTGCAGTATATTGATATTATCTATTCCAACTTGTTAATGATTATACTTTTCAAGAATCGTCTGATTTTACTTTTTGGCAGTCTGGCTTGGACAAATTTGGATCAGTTAGCGGGATTGAGTCTTCTAATGGCCACCTTTCAATATCACATAATTTAATCAACATTGACGGCCCTGGTTCTAATCTTTCATTTGATGACGATGACTACCTTGATATGTTGTCAGATGATTATGCGGATGTAGATGAGTATGCTTTATTACAGGCACAGTTTGATAATGTGGATATACCTCCCGGAATTGAAGCACCTTTTACATGGTTGCCAGAATATGACCTAGGTTTGAAGAAGACCGGAAATAGTACATGCAATGCTAAAGATAACTCTAAAATCGAAGGATCTAAAATGGGTAGTTCTAGTATGCAAATCAAAACGGATAATGTTGATCAAGCTTCTGGAACAAACTTGTCTCAACCTGCCCCTAATAAGAAGAAATCAGCAGCATCACAGCGCAGTGGGTGGCGTGACTCGAACCATTCATCAGGATCAGGGTCGTCTAAGTCTCGGTGGTTTATGAAATCATTCCACAGTAAAATGAAATCTGCTTTTTTTGGTTCAAAAAAGCACGGTTCGGATGTCAATGCAGATAGCATAATGGTACAACGTGGCGGTAAGACGCCGTATTCCGGGAAATTTGGAATTGCTAAGAAGGCAGCTGGTAGTAGCAGTAGTTCGTTCCATTCAAATTTCATTGGACAGGATGGATCATTGCATCCTCCGGTATCTATTAATAGTTATAATACTGCGATTCCAACTCATGCTTGGTTGTTGACAAGTCATCCTAGTATTAACCCATTTTCTATTAATAATTATAACACTGCTAATCCAACTCATTATTTTGATGCTCCTCCTGAGCACGTCCCTCGGGTTCTCAAATCCGCCAGAGATGGAGCAATTGTGAATTCCCTAGATTTGATCATCACTGGTGAAACCGTAAATGAAACTCTGAGAAAATTTCGAAGTTTTAAGCAATTTGACACTGTCATCGACACTTCGGACCATTTCTTTATCAAAAATAAGTCCTCCACGAAGCAGGTTAGTTTAATTTTTTATTATTTGAAAGATGTACTTTGCTTCCGTTATAGTCTTAATTATATGGATTCACATGTCGCCTATTTCCTGAGCAGAATCCAAAGAGTTGGGCTAAGAAAATCCAAGAAGAGTGGAAGATTTTGGAGAAGGATTTGCCGGGTGAGTTTAGTATTCCATGGTACAAAATAGCTTGTAATATTTTCCATGGCATATCACATTATCACACTTAGTATTCAGTTTACTTTTTCAAGCTGATGGACTTTACTAATGGCCTGTATCCAATCATTGTTAATTTTTTCTATAGAACTCTGTTCATTGCTTTTGAAATGATACGCCTGGTTGCTGTTTTGTCGAAAGGGTCTTGGCTTATTTTCTTCACAATACATCCTTATGAAAAGATTGCCGAATATTTAAATATTTGTTCTGAAGTTGGAATCAAGAACTTATAAATACCATAGTGTGAAACCTTCTTCTGGCATATGGTGCAATCTGAGCATTTCTTTGACTTTTTCTTTAATGCTCATCAGATACAATATTTGTGAGAGTCTATGAATCAAGGATGGATCTCTTGAGGGCTGTGATTATTGGAGCAGAAGGGACTCCTTATCACGATGGTCTTTTCTTTTTTGATATCTACTTTCCAAGTGGCTATCCCAATGTACCCCCGGTATGCGGTTGAGGATACTTTATCTAACCAACATTATTTTCTTGTTCACTCTTTTAATTCAATTCTGACAAGAGATTTTGTTTTTTTAAAATTCGTGGCAGCTAGTCCACTACCACTCTGGAGGTCTTCGTCTCAACCCGAATTTGTATGCGTGCGGTAAAGTATGCCTCAGTCTACTTAACACCTGGTCTGGTGGCCCAAAAGAGAAATGGACTCCTGGTGTTTCAACAATTCTACAAGTTCTCGTTTCAATACAAGGACTAATCTTGAATGCAAAGCCTTTCTTCAATGAACCTGGATTTGCAAATATGAGTGGCACGGCAACTGGCGAAATGAAGGCCCTGCAATATAATGAGGATACATTCCTTCTATCATTGAACACAATGATGTATACTATAAGAAGGCCTCCAAAGGTTTTGTTCTACTCTTGATTCATTTCTTTTATATCTCTAGCAAGTTTGCTTTTCCACAAGTTCTCTTGTTTGTAGCACATAGGGACATGCATTGACAATGTAAATTAGTTTACATTGACATTCAAGAAAAATTCACTATTTTGCCACTTCATACAATCAATTTCAAAATACACTCTTAAAAAGTAGGTTAGTGTGGCAAAATAATAGACGCTTATTTGATGTCAGTGTAAAATTGATTTATATTAGTGTAAAACTGATTTATACTGACAATACGTGTCATTTCAATTCAAAGGAAATAATAAAATAATAAAAATGTTGGAAACAAATGTAAATTTTTAGAGCCGTAGTGTTATGTCATAATATTATTTTACAAATAATTACTGTGTTACACAAATATCTACGTGGTGATATATGATTGAATACCTGTAATTTTTTTTTACGCAAACAATTTATTTCGAATCATTCTTTGTTTCAGCATTTTGAGGACTTAGTTGTGGGCCATTTCTACAGCAGAGCACATGATATTCTGGTGGCATGTAAAGCATACATGGAAGGTGCTCAAGTTGGTTGTTTGGTGAAAGGGGGAGTTCAAGATGTTGATGAGGGTGACAAAAGCTGCTCCAATAAATTTAAATCTGGTTTAGTTGGATATGTGAATTCTCTTGTCAAAGAGTTTGAAAGAATTGGAGTTAAGGGCTGTCAGAAATTCATCTCTCTGCCAGCTACTACTACATGACATGAGTGATCAAGGGGATTTTTAAAAAAAAAAATCCAATTTTGAGACTATGATACTAAGGCTTTTTACATCTAACTTCACGCAGGTTCTTTTTTTACACTAATTATTAAGTAGTTAAAACTTAATATGACTGAACATAATTGTATATATAGTTGCATGTAATTATTGTTAGGATTACGTGTCATATTTTATATGCTTTCTTATCTTTGCACAAAAACCTTAAAAAAGTTAAATAAAAAAATGGACTAATTAAGAAGGGAAACGAAATTATTAATCAATGTAACCTTTTATTCTATATGATAAAGTGCATAACTAATACATTATGCACGATGGGGTACACGCACATACATAATTGAAAGACGACGCAATACATAGATAGATGCAGCTAGTGCATGTTTATTTATTTATAGATCACTGTACAAAAAAATTTAAATACTCAAATGAATGCCTTGAGAGAAGAGTTTGTGAAACAAAGAGATAGAAAATCTCATCATGGAAGATCTTCTCAAAATAATAATAAGTTTATAATCGAAGGAAAAAGGAGACATAAATTTCATGAGGCAAATATCATTATGAAAAATCAATTTGTAAAAGCGGCAAGAAAAGTGTAGAAACTAGCCTTGTGACATAAAGAGAAAATCAAAGAAAAGAAAGATGAAGAGGAAAAAGATAAAATCAAAGAAAAGAAAGAGGAAGAGGTAAAAGATAAGCTAGCATTGAGAGAAAAAAAAAAAGTTCAAGAAAAGAAAGAGGAAGAGGAAGAGGAAAAAAACTTGAGAGACAAAGAGCAATGCCCACAAGAGGAATGTCCACAATCCATTGAGGTTAAAGATGATTTGCCAAATGTTTCTAAAAAAGATGCTTGCAAGGAAAATCTTGGTTTTAATCCTAGCAACTTTAATTATTCTACTTTAATTGATACTTCTCTTGTTAAATTGTTTGGTAAGTCTTCCTCCTATGCTTGCTTGGTTTGCAAATATTCACGTTGAAATGCCTAACTTGTGTTTTTTTCATAAGCCTCATTTGAAAGTTGAAACCATGAAGCATCAAATGTTTAATCCATACTATTCTTCTAAACTTGATTAGAGAATTATGAGCCAAAACTTGAATGATTTTCTTGATAAATGTATTGTTGTGTTTTCTAAAGTAAACTTCGTTCATGACAAATTTTTTGAAGAATGTGTTGGAATTCTTAAGAAACGATTGTTTGCTAACTTGAATACTTACTCTTTTGTTAAAAATAAAGTTAGTATTTTGAGATTTTCTATGAAGGCTAAATGTTTGAATGTGAAATTAGTTGATAGTTGCACTACTACACATCATCTTACTTTACCTATTATTGGCAAAAAATTTAAACTTCCATATGATACTCCTAACTTGCTTGAATCTTGTCAATGGTTTCCTTACCATTGTGGCGATTTCTCATTGGCTTATCAATAATCATTGGTTGTGACATCTTCTCCATTTTCTCAACCTAATCCATCTTTTGTTATTTTTCCCTTTTCATTTGCAACTTTTTTGAAGAAACCACTTGGTTAGATCTTCATCTCTTGTGAAATCAACTCAAATCCACATCAACCATTATCCTTAACGGTAATATTTAGAGATGCTAAACCCTTCACCATGGTGATCTTGCCTACTTTGATCTTGCTATTAGGGAATGATTCTTCATCTATTTTAGGTAGGATTAGATGTTCGTTTTTACAAATGACTGCCCGATCATGGCCCCCAACTTTGTTGGCTGCTAGATAATGATCTACCAATCCTTGGGTGATCATTCCAATCAATGGTAGCCCTCCCTTCCTTGACTACCCAAAGGATTCCATTGGTGGGGAACTTAATCTATGAAAAACAAAGGTTTTGTCAGCATATTGTGGAGGTTGCTTTAGCTTAGGTAACTGCACTTTGGGTCTCCAGATATTTTGGGCACATGCTTTTCCTTTCCTAGTCATTTTAAACTCGGAGGGTTCAGAGAATGATACAAGCACCATAGCCGTAGCAAGGAAATGGTCAATATATATTGTCATCATTTCAATCCATTTATTGGTTAACTTAAACTTGATTTCCTTAATATCCTTATGGATGAATTTCCAAAAGACAATGCAGTTAGTCGTTGAGCAGTTGTTGTGCTTTTTGCAATATATTTTGCCTTTAAAATCTATTGGTGGAGGTATTTTATGGCCATCTAAAAGTCGAGTTCGTTTATCTTTTAGCAAATAGTCAAATATTTAGTCAGCTTTGGTGATGTTGAAAGCATATTTGGTATTTCCCTGTGCATTACTAATCTAATTCCCATTAGCATGCCTCAATGTTGGACTGGAGTAGCTTTTCCCACTAAGGATTTCACTAGTCATTATGTATGCCACAGACTCGACTAACAAGTTGTCGTTAGATTCCTTTATATCAATAATGGAGACAAATTAAGGACTCATTCCACAAGAAGCACACTTCTTTTTCTTTCCTTATACTTTTTCCACAAGGTCAATGTAAGTCTACCCTATAAATCTATTCGTTAATTGATGATGCATTCCATTCATTGCCATAGAGGTACACTCAACTCCGGGGAACTTAATAGAGCGTTTGCCCAATTTTTTCCTAAATCGTTAAATGAAGTTTGTTGTCCACTCATCAACTTGTTGTTTCAAGTTCATCAAGTCGACTATTGTTACCTTAGGCTGAGGCTAGTATATTTTTTTCATGGAAATAACGTTCAATGTCGACCCAGGTTTGTACATAAATATGTGGTAGAGAGGAGTACCAAGTGAATGATGTTTCTGCCAACGATAAAGGGAACAACTGTAATTTGTGAAATTCACTTTTATTCCCTTCTCTACACTATGCGGTAAACCTTTCAATATACTTCATAGTTGATTTGTCATATTTTTTGGAAAAAGTAGCAAAGTCATGAGTTTTGTACCCTCTAGGTAGAGGTACCAACCTATGTATCCTCTTATGATATGACTTTCTATACCCATACTTATCCATGTGTGTTAGCTTTATCCCAAAATACATCTTTATTGTGTGAGCTATAAGGTTGGGATCTAGCAACTACTGCCATGAAGGTCTACCTTCGACGGTAGCTGATTAACGCCATGTGTTTTCTAGAGGGTTTTGGAATCCATGTTGATATGGCCTCTAAGGTGGAGGATTTTTCCATTGCTACTCAAGTTTTACTTCTACATGATTCCTTAAAGGTGTTCTTGGTACAACTTGAGTATTATATTGGTAAAGTGGATTATTTATCCATGACTATCCACCAATATAAGAACCAGTTGGTCGCGACATCCCTGCACCCACCATGGTTGGATTTGGTACCTCAAGTCCTGACAAGTAAGTTGTTGGATTAGTCGAGCCATGTGGGTAATATCCTCATTGCTGTTGATTCGTATATCCAATAGTAGACCTTTGAAATCCTGCTACTAAGTTAGAGGTTTGTCGTAGAGCATGAGGCACATTGTTCGCCTACAAAGTATTACCTTAAGTTGAAACTTGTATCAATCCAATAGACCTAATAGCTCAAGTGGCCTCCTAGCCATGTATACTTGTCCAACTTGAAGGTTAGCCTGATTATAAGTATCATTCGCCAATGGTTTCCTCCTGTGGTTTCCCATGGTAGAAGTACTAGGTTTAGAATTTACAAGGTAAATGGTGTTGTATAGGAATCAGTTGCACCATTTATGTTCTTACCGTTGCAGTGATCGAAAGGCTCTGCATAGAAACGCCAACCTAATCTTGGCCCCCTTGAAAGCCCTGATTTTTGGAGGTGATAAAAATGTCTTATGAATTGACTCACTTACTCTGCAATTCTCTGGCTTGTTGAAGCTCTCTATGAACCATAAGCTTAACAATGTCAACTAATTATTGAGAAACTTGATACATTATTTCATATATTCCAACATTGATCTATTGCCTAATAAAATATGTTCCTATTAAGGTTGCTCAGGTGTATAAACCTCAGCATTGTTAGTTTCATTAGGAAGGGCCACATATGTTGGCATTCATAATGTCTGCATTGGCACATTAGGTGTTTGATGGCCTGACCTTTTTGGCGTTGATGTTGAAGCTTGATCCATGTTGCATGTATTTTTACCAGCATGTAAGTGCATACACCAATTATAAATGTGATTTGGAAAACAAAATCTTTTAGAGACGTTTGATGCAGTGTGCCACTAGGCGGGACAATTTTTTTGTCATGTTAGAAAGTTAGCCGTATGATCGGCTAAAGTTCTTTCAATGACTTTGATTCCCTATCTTCAAGTGATTATGCTAAGGAAGGAACTATGTTCCTTAACTCCTCCAAATAGTGTTAAGTACAGAGCGTGAGTATTTGTGGTTTTCTATGCTAAAAAGTACATAAGTAAAATCTAAGGTAGAAATGTAAAGATAAAATAGGCGAAATATGATTGTTTGATTGATTGTGTGTGTTCGAAATGAAAAGTATATGAGGCATATATAGGCTAAGCTAATCGTACTAGCCAATGCATCGTGGCCTTCAAAATCCACTAAGACTCTACTTTATTCGGCTATTTTTGTGGGTACGTAGTCCGTGTTTTCTTTCCATTGCAGAGTGTACGTGGCGCCCCACATTGGCATGTATCTTTCTATTTTCACGATAGTTGCGTTTGCTATTCTCGGGTACGCTTTTTCTCCACTTTATCTCCTCTCGAGTTATAGTTGTTTCTAATAAGTGGTGTTTTAAACATAGAAAACGAGCTTTAGTGCAAAATTATCAATTTCCATGTGCTTTTGATTATCATTGAAGAGCCCACGACCTTCATAAACCTACATAGAACAGAAAAGACTCGCTTAGCTCATGTTCGGCTATTCCTAACTGGACTATTTTTACTTCGATTGTCAGAACGTTGACTACATTAAATAATGACATAACCTTCACATAGATATTATATTTATATGAAGTCACTTAAAAAATCACCACATCATAAATTTTTTGGTCAAAACTAAGAATTGGTTAAAATGTTTTCAATTTTTAAAATTAAGGGACTAAAATTGTAAAATTATAAATAACATAATTAAAATTGTTGATTGACCAAGTTAAGGAGACTAAAAGAGTATTTAAACCTAAATATATTTTAAAAAATTGTTACTTAAGTTGTAATACAATATTAGTAAATTTTCACTCTTTTTTGTTTATTTATTTAATGATAATATGTTAAAATTATCATCCATTTAATGTCCACTTTTTTATGCTATTAAATGAAATGAAGGATAAGTTAGGTAATGCACTTAACCTTTTAAATGAGATTAAAAAAATTAAATGTGAATATTTTTAATAAATTTGAATAGTTAATTTTAAAACCTAGCGCTAGACCTGTCAAAACGGGCTACCCGGCCCATTTAGGGCCGACCCTAACGGGTTACGGGTTTCTTCGGATCGGGCTAAAAAGCCCTGTTTTAATATAGGCTGTTAAAATACTACCCGGTCCTAGACGGGCCGCGGGCTTGGCGGGTAGCCCGCATATTTTTTTTTAATTTTTTTTATTATATTTTTAATTTTCTTGCGACTCTTTTAATTGAAAATTTTTCTTCATGCCCATTTAAAAACAACTTAGTTCGAAATTTCTTCATGCCCATTTAAAAGCAACTTAGTTCTACATGTCTATTTAAAAACAACTTATATGATATTCTAGATCATTAAAAATACACAATAAAATAACACACAAATTAAGTTTGAAATTCGGATTTTCCAATTAACACAAACTCGATTCAAACAACACATTATCCAAGACAACACATTATCCAAACAACACACAAAGTAAAATAAGTTCAAATTGCCAAAAACAACTTAGATTTGTCTAGCATGGCACAAATGAAAAACTCAAATCAAATTTAAATAGAGTGCTAAATAGTTCTAATGTGACTTTAAAATAAATCGTTTTAGACTCCTTGAGCAATGTTCACATTTTCCAAAGTATAACAAAAAGAACTCGAGTAGTAGTAACGATGAGATCGCCGTATGCCCGTGGAGTGAGATGAGTGAGACCGTGAGTTTGTATGTGAGAGTGCCGTCACATTTCCCTTCAAAACAGGGTTTGTACTTTGTTGTGTCTTTGTGAATTCTTAAAAAAATTGGAACTGGCCCAATTTAATTTTTGTTTTTCGAATTTTTTTTAAGACCAATTGTACTCTTTTTATTTTTTTAAAATTGATTATGCGGGTTGCGGGCTACCCGGTACCCATACGGGCTAACCCTAATGGGTAACGGGTTTATTTAGACCGGGCTAAAAAGCCCTGAAAAAATTCGGGCTGAAATTTTTAGGTTTAAGCCCTATGTTTTAGCGGGCTGGGCGGACCGGCCCATTCGGACTAGTCCATTTTGACAGCTCTACCTAGCGCTGCATTCTATTTTATATTTTAGATGCTGTGAGTTTGATGCTGTGAGTTTGTTTGCACATAAAAGTTTGAAATACATTTATTACTTTTTGTATTAATATTTTTATTAATCAATAATTATCATTTTCGTAGCTCATTGCCACCAAACTATACCGTTTGTTTTAGAAAAATATCTGCAAATCTGATATTTAATACATTAGTTCAATTTATATATATATATATATATATATATATTTATATATATTGTAAAATTTAAATATTTATTTATATATGTTACATTAATTATTAGCTTTAATTGTTGTTTTAGTTTTTCTATTTTTATTAATTTACGAAATTGGTCTTTCTATTTTAAAATCGGACAATTTTGATCTCATTCTAATTATTTTAGCTAAAAATGGTAATATAACATGTTTTAAATAATATAACATATGATATGATGATGTAGAATGATTAACACTCGTGAAATCACAATAAAATTCTTTAAAAATTTAACTTACAACTTCGAAAATTTTCATTTTTGTAATTTAATTGATGACATATGAATTATTAATGCATCTCAATAGTTCTATATCATGAAATCGTATGTCATGTCATTTAAAATGTGTCAATTTATCATTTTTTTTAGTTCAAAAATATGAGATAAACCAAAATTACCGACTTTTAAAATAAGGAGATCAATTATGTGAATTGGTGAAAATAGAGGGACCAAAACTGCAATTAGTCTAATTATTAATTGAAGTAAGAAACTTACATCGTTGGATCATTAAAACTTATTTTAGAATCATAGTTTGTCTAATTAATTGATATTGAACAATTGAATCATGGAAAATGAAGTAGCAATAAATATTACAAGAAATGAGAGGTTTTAATTGTAACCCATTTTTAAAATTAATTCATGCGATTAATTTAATATACTCATCTTGGTAATAAGACATAAAAAATGTTCTGTATGGATTAAAATAAGAAATAACGTAACTAGGTGGAATATCAAGTGATGTGTCTTATGTGAATAATTAATAAATAAAAGAGAATGGATAAGAAGATCACACAAGAGAAGTATATTGATTCATCCAATCCAGGCTACGTCTAGTCTTCACAATCCATGAGATTTCCACTAATATTCTTAGCACAGAACGTTATGCATTTGCACTTCATTTCTTGATCACACTTGATCAATTAAACGTTCACATTTCAATATATAAAGGAATTTTTCACATCAGTCTTTCACTCCATAAATGATTTTTACAATCACCTTTCAAATTAGAAAATATTTTTACAACTCACTCAATCTAGATCTTACATAAAAGATAGACTTGAGTTACAAATAAAGTGTATGATAAAAAGTGTTTGAAGTCTTATGATACTCAACTCTTTGTTTGAGATTTACAAATAGCAATAACTCAGAAATAATGATCCACAAATATAGTGCAGAGAACTTGGAATTTTGCTTGAGAGAAGAGTTTCACAACTTAAGCTTTTAGATGAGCAGGTGTAGATAGATTGTTAATTGAACTATTGCATTCATCAATTTTCTAATTGATCTCCGTTTTATAGATGAAGAAAGACATAAAATATCCATTTTAATCTAATTAAAGTCTTTGGACAGTCTTGCCAACTCTCAATTGCTTTCTTTGAAACAATCTTCTTATATGCAATTTTGTCCATAACACCTTTCTTCAAACCTAGAACGTTATTTCTTGATACTTGAAGGAAACTTGAGCGCGAAGGTTAAATATGTTCGTTGGGACAGAGTTGAGTCAGAAGCATGCACATATGTCATGTCAACAATATTTTTGTAGTGCACTTGAGTGTATGGTACTTGCTTCCAGCTAATGAATCTGGAAATCAAAACTACAGATCAATTTGCATGAGTTTTATCATGCGGACCTTCACTATTTGAATTCTTGAGACTTGTTTGTGTTTAGGTGGCCCATGTGCGAATTATATCAATCTATGATAGACTTTTAGTGATCCCAAAAATGATTCATTTTTCTCGTCATTTATTTAAGACAACTAGAATGAACAAGAAAGTTCTACAATCATTGCATCATTAATCTAGTTTTGACATTCCTTTGTGGAATCTTTCAAATCATTTCATACTTCATAAAAGTGTATTCTTATCTCGATATGTACTTGAGATGACTCCAAATTTGATGATGAAATCAATCTTGATTGTTTGAAAAATGACCATGTGATCTTATATGAATATGCATATTTCAACATATCATTAATTAATTTAATTTTTATTTTCTATCTAAATAAATACACTAAAAAACACACCTAAATATTTAATAAGATCAGAACCGTAATTACTAAATATAATTAAATGTTTGATTATCTTCAAAACATTAATTTAGAGATTTTTGCCTCAAGAAAATATAATTTCAAAGTCATAGTTAGTCTAATTAATTAAGATTGAACCATCACATAATTGAAATTATAATTTCTAAGTCATATTTAATCTAATTAATTTAGATTGAACTATTAGATCATCGAAATTTAAACTTATAAATTAAAATTTTAACGATCCGACTGTTCAATATTAATGAATTAGACTCCCTGTGACTTAGAAATTTTAATTTTCACAATCCAACTGTTCAATCTTAATTATTTAGATTAAATACCATTTAAAAATTATAATTTCGATGATTGAACGGTTCAATTTAACCTAATTAGACTAACTATGATCCAACATTTAAATCTTAACTAATTAAAAAAACTATATTTTAGAAATTTTTATCTTGATAATCTAACGCACACTTTATTTACTACAATTAATAATCAATATATCATAAAAATTTAAACTATTGTATATTATATATATCCACACACGCACACTTTTATATATTCTTTTTATTAGACTTAAAAATTTAAACTATTGTATTATATATCAGATTTGCTCATATTTATCATAAGAAGAACTTTATCTTGGAGGCAAAAAATTAACATTTATATCAAAAGTGATAGGTTTTATCCCTTTTTATAGCATTTTTAGAATTTAAACTTTATTATTTGGACAAATTCAATTCATGATATGTCATAGACTTATTTAATATAATAATTGTAATAGTAAAAAAATATTATTTATATTTATTTAAATAGGTCGGCCTAATAGCTTAAAAGACTTATTATATGACTTGTAGTCTGACTTTTTTAACTAAATAGGTGTTTTAGAAGTCTTAGCCTTATTTATTTAAAAAAAACATGGTCTAGCCTAAGCGTAACGTAGACTAGGCCGTATCCCATCTCCATGGGAACCATGTGCCAATATAGAAATGGCACGACATGTTATCCTATATTTCATCTATACTAATCATATTTCCAGCAACGTTCGAGGATACTCACCCACCACACGTCACATCATTGCAAAGCTAGTCGAATACCACTCATGCAAACGACATAGTCGCTTACATCGACAAACTCTCGAGACGCCATCATAAGTCATTGCCTCGCCTCCTCGAAAATGGCAAACTAGCCCAAGTCTAATCCGGATTTACCTACCGACCGATCCACTAGCCCAAACCCAATCTGAATTTACCTACCGATCGATCCACATGTTAGGGTTCTTTGTACACGTTGTCAGTCTCCCCATCATCCTATCTTACCTCTCACACTATTCAAATAATTGCTTATTTAAATAGTGGACTATCCAATTTGGTCCAATTCAAAACTACAGGAGTCGACTATTCAACTTGGTTCAATTCGGATCAGTTATCAAGTTAAAATATTTCAAAAACTAAGATGTAATTATCCAAGTTATTATTATTCATACTTTTTTTAATTTATCATTGAACCATATTAGTATGAGCCATATATTCTGCACAGACAAATATTTATTAATAAAATTTTAGTTACGGTTAATAATATAGTACGTAAAATTTTTGGTAAAGGAAATATACTAAATATGATAGACGCAAACGAATATATTGAGATGTTGTCAAGTGAGAAACTTTTAAGACATTAAATTATTCTAAAAATGTTGAATATAAAATATTTAATATAAGATTATTTGCATTCGTATATATAATGTAAAAAATTTGCTACTACCCTCTATCTTTGACAAAGTGCTGCTTGCTACCCTCTATCTTTGACAAAGTACTGCTTGCTACGCGTTTTTTGTTTTGTTTTTTTATATTGACTTGAGATTATACAGCACATAGAATTCCAAGTCTTCCACAACCTAGCTATCATTATATAGGGACATCGAACAAGACTACGTCCTTATCAATCTACAATAATAAATTTTAAAGTTAGATAAGCATTATTGATCCTTTTATATATATATATACATATATATATATATACACACACATATATATCATTTTTTTCTCTATTTTTTATTTAAATAATGGTTATAAAATATTTTCTATAAATAATTATGGTTCTTATTTTTAAATTAATTTATGTGTATTATTTTACATTTTGAATTATTTTTTGCAATCACATTAATAAGATTATAAGAATATCCCTTATAAAAGTTTAAATTTTTTTAACAAAAGATAAATTAAATATAAATTTTTTAAGTGTAATTCATCTCTTGTTAAAAGATTATAAATTTTTGTGGGATAAGTTATTATAATATTTTAAATATGCATATAAAAAATTATTAAAAAATTTAGACGACACAAATAAATAAATTTAAAAGCAGAAACTCAAAATCATTGACGAAAAGTATTTAAAAGACGATTGTTTAAAAAATATTAAAAATGTTAAAAACAAAATAAGATATATTTTTAGAGATCAAAAATTTATTTAACTTTAAATTTTATTTTTATAAAGATCAATCCATCCATAATAAGTATAAAATGTCTTTATAGAAACAATATAAAATATCCAATGGTGTGGATTTGGTTATGACGCCTATAGAAACTGGCCGGCAATACATAACTGCCCGGAGTACTATATATATAGTTAAAAACACATCTTCCGGACTCAATTATATATATATAAAAAAAGGTTAATAGTGTTTTTTCCAGATACCAATTTAGTTGTAGTTCCTGGAAAATTATTATTTTTAGATTTCATCTATATAATTTCAATTTAGTTGTAGCTTCTAGAAAATTATTATTTTTAGATTTATCTATATAATTTCAATTTAGTTGTAGTTCCTGAAAAATTATTATTTTTAGATTTTATCTACATAATTTCAATTTAGTTGTAGCTCCTAGAAAATTATTATTTTTAGATTTTATCTATATAATTTCAATTTAGTTGTAGTTCATGGAAAATTATTATTTTTAGATATATAATTTTATATTCTTCACTTTTGATCATTTGTGGCATCTAGTTATCTAAAAACAATGTGATAAGGCATATAAAGTCAACATTTTTTAAATAACATGACATTGAAACATCATTTTTTTATCAGATATTTAAATAGAAACACTGTTAATTATTAAATTAAATAAATTAAAATTTTTATGTAAAAATAAAAAGAAGAAATTACTTCTTTCACTTTTTGATTACTTCTTCAATCTTCAAACCCAAAAATCTCTAATTCTTTTATATGGATTCCTGAATCACTTTCTTCAAATAGTTTCTCTAGAGCAATAGAAATTTAGTTATAATATTTTGAAACCGACACATATCAAAAGGTTTGTGTAATTTTTTTTTTCTTTTTTGCTTTTTTAATGTCAATGTCAACATCAAAGTAGGACATTATTGATGGTATTTGACTATCTATTTTTTCAACGACAAAAAGAGCAACTTCATGTTAAAATCATTTAACTCAAAAAATAATTTAATGTTAAACACAATTACATTTTGGAGATTCAGCAGCTAAAAGGAAAATTAAATGTCATGAAGCACATAGAAGATGATGATGGAGATATTGATGTTCTAAATACGATAGATATTTTAGGAATTTATGGAGAGAAATTACATATTTTGAGCTTGAAGATTGAAGAAGGAAGGGAAATGGAAAGCACATAAAAAATGATGATTCGATATGCCACATCATCTTTTTGGATGGTTAGATGCCGTCAAAGATAAAAAATAAAGAAATCTGACAGTACATGAATGAAATCTAAAAAAATAATTTTACAAACACTAAAACTAGATTGGTCCCATATTACAAGGGCCAAAAAGACTATTAACAAAAAAAATAATAAGCAATTAAACATATTAACTTCATAATTTTCTTGATGTAAAACAAAATTAGTTGCAATTCCGAAACTATAATTTATTTTGTATGAAAATTTATTATATTGAAGAACATTTTGACAATAATAACGTTAAATATAATTTGGGAGGAAATAAATTCTTTTATGATTGGTAATAAGCAACTTGAATCCCTTTAGGTATATTATTTTTAGCCATTTAAAAAAAAGCTTGATTTTTTTTTATATAAATAAAATTTAAGATGATAGGATGATGCATTAGTCTAAGGTAGAGAAAACCTTCAGATTCACTAAATATTTACAAAATGATTTATATTTGTCTCTTTCTAATGGTACTAGCGAAAATCAAACTCGCAAACTGTCAGATCCAACACTTGTCCTTATATAAGGTTAAATGTTTGATTTCGACTCATACATATAACAATTCACTATTTTAGAGAGACAACTTTTACGTTTTAAATGTACTTCGTGACAATTTTTGTTTGTTTGTATCACATAGGTTATCTAATAGGAGGTTCTCAAATCATTTATGTCTATTGGAGCATTTCTATAGAATTATGTACACCGCTACTTGAGAGTATGATTTGATGTCCATATTTCTAAAACTTCTGGCAAAGTCCAACTCCAAACCGTTATAGATCGCCCAGAGCTCTCCCATCGATATCGTGCACACCCATAAGACATAGGAGTAGCCAAAGCGGAAGACACCAATGTGATTATGTACCACTCCTCCATAAGCTACCATTCCATTTGAATTTTGGATTGCACCATCTCCATCGAGAGTCACTCAACCAGCATCTAAGTAATGTCAAACAAACCAACGTTGTGGGGAAGCCAACACACCTACAAGACAAACATTAATTAACTGAGTATTCAATATAAAAATCGCTTAGTACATGACTTTTGTGGCTATGCCACAAGCGATGAGAACAATATTTGAGAATAGACTTAACTGCAATTTTAGTCTCTCTATTTTTACTAATTTACGGAATTGATTCTCTTATTTCAAAAGTCGATACTTTTGGTCTCTCCCTCAAATTTTTGAACTAAAAAATGACGATTTGACATATTTTAAATGATGTAACATACAATTCCACGTTATAGAACCATCTAGATGTATTAATTATTCATGTCATTAATTAAATTAAAAATATAAAAAAAAATTCAAAGTTGAAAGTTAAGTTTTTTAGGTGTTTTATTCCGATTTCATGGGATTCTAATCATTATACGCCACCATCGTATCATATGTCACTTTATTTAAAACATATCATATCATCATTTTTTAGTTAAAAAGTCTTAAATAATGACAAAAAATGTCGACTTTTAAAATATAAATACTAATTTCATAAGTTAGTAAAAATAAAAAGACTAAAACTATATTTAAGCCATGAGAATATAATAACATTCCGAGTCTTCCGTATATTATGAGCAAGCATAATTTTTTAAGGGTATATTCAATTTATTTAATAAAATTACTTTGCTTTGAGAATTTTTAAAATGAAAACGGGGACAGTTTCACAAATTTTATTGAGGGAACTAGTATAGAACTCTTTTGAATAATATCACATATATTTTACGATAACGAACTCAAGGAGACTCAAACCAAACATATAAGAGTTTACCAAAGCTTCGTTACTAGAGCACCACTTCACATTTTATGATGATATTGTGCGAAACATTTAATATTTTATGAAAATTAAATTTACGAGATTTCAAAATCAATTTAAAATTTAATATTCTCTCTGTACATTATAAAATAAATTTGAAATCATCTCTTTTTTCCATTATAAAATATGAATCTTAAAATTATCACTATTTTTTTTATTTTTTATTTTTTAACAAATTTGTCCCTATAGTGTTTCTTTGTTATTTTATTTTTTAAAATATATTAATTAGCAATGTTTTTTTTTAAAAAAAATTAATTGGCAAACATTTATATATATGAGGAGAAAAACATCTCTTACTAATTTTAGAAACTTTTTTTTACACAAAAATAACTTTCATTCAAATAACATGATAATATTATAATTAAATTGATCATGGATTAAAACATTCTCCATCCATATTTTAAAATCAACAAGAAAATAAAAAATACGTTAACGACGTAAATAAAT
Source organism: Cicer yamashitae (assembly GCA_037974755.1). Taxonomy (NCBI): domain Eukaryota; kingdom Viridiplantae; phylum Streptophyta; class Magnoliopsida; order Fabales; family Fabaceae; genus Cicer; species Cicer yamashitae. The sequence continues at coordinate 46,263,494 of JBBPBQ010000003.1, forward strand.
ATTTGAAAAGTCAAGGGAAGATTACCTAACCAAAAACTTAAACTTAACAACCAAACTAATTTCTTCTACATATAATCAACGATAAAAAATAATGCAAGATATATAGTCTTTAATCTTAGTCATCTTTGAGAAAAAAATATTTATTAGTGTTTATTCATATCGACTATAAGTGATTTCTGACATGATTGATTCAATCCCCATGTTGGCAAGTCATATGTAAGGCTGTGAGAGTGTTGAATTTGATGATAACCTCTATAAACTCCTTATTCAAATTAAAGTATCGAATAAACGAATCATTATCATATTTTCAACCAAGAGAATATGTAATGGACTTAATGACCATATACCGTCGGTGTAAATATTTTTACCTTGACAACAAATACAAATCATCGATTGAGTGGTTATTTGATGATGTAAGTTATAATTATATAGTAGATGATAAAATCAATAATTTTAATTTAGTATAAGTGTAAAATTGGATTACACCAACGGTGCATGTTCCTTTTTCTCATATGTAATTACCAAGTCATTATTGTTCTTAATTTTTCTGAATTTATAGTTGAAGTATAAAATTTGCTAGTTCACTCTATCGTGATTTTTGGGATATTGACTTGAGATTATACGGTATATTGACTTGAGATTATACAGCACATAGAATTCCAAGTCTTCCACTACCTAGACATCATTATATGTGGACATTGAGCAAGGTGGACAGGTAAATAAATGTCTCAGGTGGACCACAGTTAATAGTAATTGAATTAAGAGATTTTACGAGATCTTTTGGTGTATCCTCAATACTTATTTTTTCTTCTCGCTCTCCTCAATATATATGATTAGATGTTTGATTTCTAACTCATTCATATGACAATTCACTATTTGAGAGACAACTTAAAATATTTTAAAATAAATAGCAAATCCTGCAAAATATTATGATAAAAATTATAAATATAAATTATATTATAAAATATTTTATCTTAAATTTTAAATATATATTCCAATAAAAATATTTAGATATATTATTCTAAACACTTCTTATACTTTAAGGGCCCGTTTGATGGACCGGATAGGATAGGCACAGAATATGATAAGTAGCTGATAGAGACAGGATAAGATATGGGTAGGATAAAGAGTTATGATATCCTGTGTTTGATGTGCACATGATAACAAACTTGATAAAATTAGTTTATCCTATTCAATGTTTGATACACAACAGATAACAAGATGATATGATTTATATTTTGATAAAATGACAAATTTGTCCTTATAATCTATTTATTTATTTTTTCTTTCAAAATAACATTCATATAATTTTTTATAAATAAACAAAAGTACTAAAAAATGTAAATAATTTATGAAGTAATTTTATATACTTGAAAAAATTGTGATTTCTCTATCCATCACAATTGAAGAATGACTCACTATCATAAAAATTGTGATTTCTCTATCTATCACAATTGAAGAATGACTCACTATCATAAAAATGTAAATAATCTATGAAGTAATTTTATATACTTGAAAAAATTGTGATTTCTCTATCTATCACAATTGAAGAATGATTTAGAGTTTGTTTGATTCAAATCCCAAAAACTCTATTTTAGTATTTTAAAATTCAAAAATTAAATGATTTGTTTGAATTACTTGTTTTTAAAAACTATTTTGTAAAACTATTTTTAATATTATACTTTTTAAAACTAAAAAAAGCAAACCAGATAAATGGTGTTTTACTTTTTTTTTTTCGGTTTTTTTAATTCTCTAGTCAAAGACTGTTTTAAAAAATTAAAGTTAGCAAACAAATTTTTTTAAATTTTCTTTTTAAAAACAATTTTTTAAAATTTATTTATAAAATAGTTTTCAAAAACTAAAAAGTAAAACACAATCAAACAATCCCTTACTATCATAACATTATCTCGAAAAAAATAATAATTATTTTTTTATCAATTTTTTTTATATTGTTATAAAATAAAATAAATAAGAAAACAAATATATATATATATATATATATATATGCAAAAAAGGAAATCAAACGTGCCACAGGGAAGAATGATATCTGGTTGAATAGAACACGACTAGTTGTTGAGACTGAAATAAACGGGAACAATGTATTGAGAACGGATTATTTTAATCCACTTCAAATTAAGGATAGGCTGCAACCTGATTATTTATAAATTTTGATTAACTTATTCTATCCGATTGGTGCATCAAACAAAGGATTAGGGAGGAATAACTTATTCTATACGATTGGTGCATCAAACAAAGGATTAGGGAGAAATATGATACGTGTATCGTATCGTGTCTAGTTATTAATGCATCAAACTGGCTCTATATATACCTAAAAAAAAATGTTCTTCTTTTATACGTTGAAGTTTTTCTCATTTTAAATATTCAACTTAGCTATATAGTTCACTTATAGGTCACCCGTGATAATTTTTTATATTTATATTTTTAGTCTTTCGAGATTTTAAAAAATTATTATCAGCTAGAGCTGTAAGAGAATTACTTTCATGGTCATAATCTTAAATAAAATTTATTTCGTCACATATAAAAAAAATACATATGATTTTTTAAAATATATAGTGTAATTTTTTTTGTTCAATTTTATTTTTTATGTATGTAAATGATGTCTATGTTTTATGACCATACAAAACTTTCTCTAGTTATAAATGTTGTATAATACCTTATTGCATCGGCTAAAGTGTTGTCTACCATTTCATTGTTTGAAAGCACATTCAAATCACTAAATAGTTAATATTTTATCCAACTACTTTTTTTTAATTAAACAAATTTTAGACGAGTTGAACATAAAAAATCACTGATTTCATAAAAAGTACTTCAAAATTCAAAAATTATTATTCAAATTAATTTTAAATTATTCATCAATAATGTCATCACATCCACACTAAAATTTGAACTCAAGTTACTATGAGAAATGAAAAAACTGTGACAATAGCTAAGAAAATTCAACCTTAACGTTCATGGTTGTGGAAATTTGAAAACTTCCTAATATTTTTATTTTGTTTCCAAAAGAACATGTTTGACTTTTACCTATTGAGATAAGCCAGCCACTGTCTCATTAACCATTCTCTCTCTATATATATAGGCACTGTCTCATTAAGCATTCTATATATATATAAATACAGTGAAGTAAACTCTTTGTATCTTCCTCTGCCTTTGTTTTGTGAAGTAAACTCTTTGTATCTTCCTCTGCCTTTGTTTTGTGATTACAGAAACACAAGCAAATTTATGATAGCCATCATGAATTGTCATCTTTCCATGTTCTTCTTTCTCTTCACTCTCCTAACTTTCTCTTCCTTTTCCTCATCACAACCATCTTACAAACTCCACTGTTCTTCCATCATCCAAGAGTCAACTCCCAAAGACCTCATCCACAACTCTTTCCCTCTTGGTGAATATCACACAGGTTACTTCACAGGAGGTTCTGAAATCATCCATGTTCAAAATCCCTTCAACAAGTACTATTCCTTTTACCTTACACAAACAAAAACTCGTTCAACTTTGGATTCTGACTTGTTCAAAATTGAAGCAACTGTTTCATTCAGAACCACTCTCAACACAGTTTACTACCATCCAGGGAACTTTAGCTATAAACCAAGTTATAGGACTCAACAACATCATTACCGTACAAGGTATGTGACTTTTAAGGTTGAAGGGTTTTGGTCTGAATCTTCAGGAAAAGTTTGCATGGTTGGGACAGGAATTGGTTATTCCAAAAAAGGTGAGTCTCTTAATCTTGATGTTGTTTTTAAGCTTAACAATGTTTTCAATTCAAGTAATAGTATTACCAGTTTGATTAGTGGAAGCTTAAAGAGTCTGAGTTCTGAAAAAGATGAGAGTCATTACTTTGAACCTATTTCCTTAATGATGTTTCCAAAAGCAAATTATAGTTATACTTTGTTGGATTCCAAAGAAGCTGAAAATGAGTTCACTTTTGGTAGTCATGATTCTCAAAAGGGTTCATCATTAAATTCAGATTCAATGAATTTTTGTTCATATCCTCTATCAAGGGCTATTAGAAGACTCCAATTAGAATTCACTCATGAGTGCAATTCTTCAAAGAATTGTAGTCCTATTAGTGGAAGTTCTAGTAAATTACCATATATGATGTCTTTGAAAGGTGTTGAATGTTCTCATGACAATAAGCATAGGTTGAGGGTTATGATGAGGTTTTCAAATATAAGTGATTATTGGATTGACAAAGGTTTCAATCCAAAAACTATGTTGGTAGGGGAAGGTTGGTGGAATGAGAAGAAAAATGCATTGTGTGTAGTTGCTTGTCATTTCACTGACATGACTCATGTTGGTGATTGTTCAATTAGATTGAGATTGAGTTTCCCTTCAATTTGGTCAATCAATAATACTGATAGCATAGTTGGACAAATTTGGAGCAACAAGAGTTCTAATGATCAAGACTACTTCAAGACAATAAGATTCAGAAATTTCGAGGATGATCAGGTTGGATATCGAGCCTCGAAGTATGAGTATAGCCAGCTTGAAAGAGTTGAGAAATCATGTCCAACACACAAGCCTGTCAAGAACAAAGGGAGAAGATTTCCTTATGTGTATTCTTATGATATGAGATTCGATATGTTGGTTCGAGAATCGAATAGGAGAGTAGCATGGGGTTATTCGTCTCCTTTATCGGTTGGTGATCATCCCTACGAACTCGATTCTATGTCAAACTTCACAGCAGAACCTCCTAGTCCTTTGGTAATCGCCGGGGATGGTACTAGCTTGTATAACATCAGTTACAAGATTACCATCTATCATAATTCAACCTTAGGTGAAAGGAATTCAGTGTTTAATCTGTCCTCTTACAGAGTAAAAATTTCTGCAGAAGGAGTTTATGATGCTAGAACAGGATCCTTGTGTATGATAGGCTGCCGTGATCTTTCCTTGAACATTGGAACACCAGTAGCTGGCTCTGTGGATTGTGAGATTCTTGTGAAGTTTCAGTTTCCATCATTAGATACAAAAGGTGGAAGCTACATTAAAGGAAGTATTGAAAGCACGCGCAAAAATTCAGATCCTCTTTACTTCAAAAGTTTAGAGCTATCTTCGGCAGCAATTTACTCAGAAACTGCTAAAAAAGCTGTTTGGAGAATGGATATGGAGATTATCATGGTTCTAATATCTACAACTCTAACATGTTTTTTTGTTGGATTGCAACTATACCATGTGAAAAAACACCCTAATGTGCTTCCTTTCATCTCAATTATCATGATGTCAATTCTCACATTGAATCACATGATACCACTTGTTCTCAATTTTGAAGCACTTCTTGCTCAAAATCCTAACAACAAAAACTTTGTGTTTGGATATGTTGGATGGCTTGAAGTTAATGAAATAACTGTTAGGCTAATCACCATGGTAGCTTTCTTGTTGCAATTCCGTCTCCTTCAACTAACTTGGTCATCAAGAAATACTAACGAAAGCGAGAAGAGACTCTGGATTGCTGAGAGAAAGGCTACCTATGTGACTTTCCCGTTGTATGCGGCCGGACTATTGATTGCATTGCTGTTGAAGTTGAAAAAGAATGGATATACTATTACCTCAGTTTACCATCAACATGATTGGGAAAGCATAAAATCTTATGGTGGTTTGGTATTGGATGGCTTTCTTTTGCCACAAGTAATCCTAAACTTGGTTTCAAATATGAAGGAGAATGTTCTTTCATGTTCATTTTACTTTGGAACTACTTTTGTGAGACTCTTGCCACACGCCTATGATCTTTACCGGAGTCGTAATTACGCTCGCCTCAGCGATGGATCGTACTTCTATGCCGATCCAAATGCAGATTTTTACTCAACTACTTGGGATATTGTCATTCCTTTGGGAGGTATCCTATTTGCTATCATCATCTACTTGCAGCAAAGGTTTGGGGCTCATTTTGTTCTGCCTCATAGATTTAGAGGGTCAAAGGTATATGAAAAGGTGCCTATGGTGACTGAATCAGAAGCAGAAATATAGATAGCTACTCATAAATTGCACTTTTTGAAGATCAAATCCAAATGGCCTTATGAATGATGTATTAATATTTTGTGATACCTTATATTTTTGCTTTGAATTTGTGTTGCTGATATATATATATGATATGGCCTTTGCAAAATAAAATTTGAAGGTGAATATAGGCTTAGTGTGAGTGCTTTTATAGATGAAAGAACTGGTTGATGATTATAAATCTATGGATTATAGTTAAAAGAGTTTATTAGAAAATGTTTTTTGCTATTAGAAAACCAGTTAATTTTTTAAAACTCCTTTTACAATAGTACCATTGAAAAAAACTCAATTTGAAAATGTTGTTTCAATTTTTCAACTACTAATTCCAATCAAGATAGAGTATACTTGCGGTCAGATCTTCTTCATACCTTCTCCTTTTTTTTTCTTACAAACAAACTATAGTATTGACACTTCAAATTGAAAATATGTCTAAAGTGCAATGTGTAGTATCGACATTATAAATTGAAAACCATTTTGGTGTGCGACATGAGTCAGTATTCGACACCGACAAAAAACTAATGCATGTGATTTAATTCAATCACTTCTATTTTCTTAAATTATTATCAATGTTCATGTGTGAAGATATAAGAACTAGATTAAAGTCACATTTGAAGCATTAACAATAAAATATTTAATGTAAGAGAAGAATCTGGGGCAGCTTGTGTGGACCAAACGCCTGAGAAATTGCACCTGTGTTCAATGATTTAAGAAACAACTTTTGGCTACCTTGGATTACTTAATTGTTTGTCTGTTTTTTTTTTTTTGTTAAGGAAGTTGTAACTTAGTGGGTTAAATGCCAAATCTCTTCAAATTTGTTGAAGGAGAGAGAGAGATAATAATTTGATCATAACATTAATTACACTTGCAATTAGTAAATTCCAAATATAGGTGCCTAGTTGTAGAAAATCCTCAATTAGAAAAATGTTATCAGGCTAAGCTGGCAGGCGACAATAGACTCAAGCTAGTCATATTTGTCATCTTCATATCTCCCAACTATATAGTTAATTCATAAAACATTGGTTTCTCAGAAACATATATTTTATCTATCATAGTTTTTGCTTAAATTATTTTATCATCATTTTGTCCTTATAACTATCTCAAATTTTATTTTTAGTCCTACAAGTTATAAAGCTGGATGTTTTTAGAAAAGAGAGATTAAAAAAAAATATAGAGATTAAAAACATATTTAATTAATAAACCTTAAGTGTCTATTGACCAAAACAAAATATGAAATATTTAATTAATAAAATTAATTGCTCGTAATGGAAGCTAGCTACACTGCTCCTACATATTATATATATACAAATCTATACAATTTTGATAATTCAACAATTAATTTATCTATCTATTATTCTATACAATTACGACATATTGGGCAAGTTGATTTCTTCTGCAACCAATGATCAATACAATGTGAATGAAAAATGTGCTTGCAAACTGGAAAAACTTGACACAATTGCCTCTCTTGAAAATCTTCCAAACAAATGGCACATTCATTGCAACTTCTTAACTCATCATCATTTCTTCCAATTCCATATTTCATCAAAGGTGGCAATTTCTTAGAAGCTCTAAGTTTTTGTCCTCTTTTTTCATCAATTGAAGCCACCATTGTCCATGCCTGAAAATTGCTGAAAACTACACCATGAAAGACGGTAACTCGACGACGAGAAACATCGTTATTATAAGCTAGATCATGAGTACCTTGTTCAATGTCATGATCAATGTTTATAGGTCTCATTTCTATGAACCAATAGAATAAACCTTGGAAAATTTGATGGAATATGAAGAATAGCATTGTGATTATGATACAAACAATTGCAAACGTTGGAAGATCAAATGTTATGACATACACATACTTGTGCAACAAACCATCAAATTGTTTGTTTGAGGATACCAATTCTGTGACCTCTGCCATGTTTTTTTTTTGTAAATTTAATTGGTGAATGAATGAAAGTTGAGTGTGTGACAATTTTTTTATGATGTTTATGGGATTTTGTGTTATGTGTTTTAAATAGGTGACATCATGAACTAATATGTTTCAAGAATATACAGTGTATATAGGCTGTGCATTGTAATTATGGACTATAGATAGGTTTTAAACTTTATCCTAAACTGTTAGGGATAGTGGAATGCATGTATATCCTACATGACCGTTTTTTATGGGGGTGGGTTGTAACTTCAATTTCTAAACAGAAACCTTATCTTTAGGTTACCAAACAGTATTTTGGTTATACAAATTTTTATTTGTAATTTAGTTTATTAAATTTGCCAAATAATAACGATTCAGTTCCTTTAATTAAAAAAACATGTGTCAATTTAATCTCTCTCAAAATATTTGTTTAAAAATTATCTAATGAAAAATCTAGATGTTGCTTTCAATAGTTTGATTTTATGTAAAGACTAATATAAAATCTCTAAAATTATTGTTTTTAATTTAGAAAAAAAAAAATGTTAAGAAGCATGGTAGAGTTTTGGAGAAAAAAAAACTATTTATAGTTGATCAAATGAGAACAAATTATTACAATAGAAAAATCGAATATCTCACGGAATTAATTTTAACGTCTAGTTAATAATGTATTCAATACTACAACGAACAACCATAAGTTTAAAGTGGTATCAACAAATGATATTGACTCATATGAAGGCGATATATTATATTACAATTATGAAATGCAAAGGTTCAAAAATGGTTGTTTAGATAGTATCTATATTAGAACTAAAATTGAGGTTATGGGTAATGTGCCAAAAAAATGTACACTATTTCAAATACCCGATCATAATTAAAAACATTGTCCTAAAGTCATTGACAACTCTGCTCAACCTATTCTTGACTACACGACTTCTTTCTACAGGTTAAGTTGAATTATGTGTCCCTTACTCGACCATAATATTAGATTGAGCCAATTTTTTAGACTTGAATTCGACCTTAAATCCAATCAAACTTGATAAGGTACATTTCAATAAGGACACGACGATATAAAGATAAGATCGGTTTGGTCTCAAAATAAGTTACCAAACAATACATAAACATTTTCTTTGAAACAAAATTAATCAACAAGTAAAATTAATCGATTAAAAAATTAATTAGTTGAATAATACAATTAAAAAGTTAATTACCAAATAATATAACATGCACATTTTTTGTGGAAAAAATGAATTTAATTGAGTAATAAAATCATGAGATTGAATAAAGTTTAACTCAATCTATTTTGAAACATAACACACGTTCTTAAAATGTAGAAATGAAGTGGTAGAAAATGGATACTCCATATATAAAATTATAAGTGAGTCCACAAAAAATCAATGTAGCAAAAATATTTTTTTAAAAGATAATAACCGTAAATTTGTGAGTGAAAATATAAAACTAATGAATAAAAAATAACATTTTATTCTAAAACTTTTGAGATAGAATGAGTAACCCAAGAGTCGACGTGAACCCGATTTATACTTTAGTTTAGTGTCTGTCTTGTCATCCATTTATGTCTTTATTTTTGTGGTTTAGAAATAGACCTGTTTTAAACCTTACAAATCAGAGCAAGTTAATAGATCAGATCGAGCTTTATACGCCATAATCCTTACATCTAAGTTCGAAAAGAGAAAGGGTATATTAATATATAATTTGAAAAAGAAGATAGAGTGATTTTTTTTAAAATTATATGGAAGAAAAATTTGAATATATAGATAAAATTGTTTTACCCAAATAATACAAGGTAATAGCTTTTTTTTTTGTTTGTTTATATATGAGATATTATAATTATCACAAAATTCATATATAACTATGAGGCCATAAGTTCAAATTCGAAATATGAAGTCCAACTTATTAGTATCAACATTTGTCTATTAAACAAGAACTTAAATAGCTATTTTTATCTACTATAAATATAAGAAACATAACCACTATAAAAAAATACATGTATGTCCTACATAAATTTATCATTGGATCAAAATTGGAGAATAGAAAAGTAAATAGATACGTGTTAATGAAAAAATGTACAAAAAAAGTACACAAAAAAGTTTGCGCATGTACAATATATGTAACCACTATGAAAAATACAAGTTTGCCTTTCATAAATTTATCATTGAATTAAAATTGAATGATAGAAAAGTAAATAGATACGCGTTAATGAAAAAATTTGTACATGTATAGTCAAAGAGCATAATCCACTATTTAATGCATTTTACAACCACAATAGCATAAGAAAATCAATGTTTTATTTAATATTGTCGACATAAAAATAACAATAATATTCTAACTATAATTGTTCATACATCAATTTTTTCACATTATTTTTCTTAGAAATGAATCGTTAAAGATTTTATTGAAGTATATAATTCATATACGGGACATATATTTCTAATTAATCATTAAAAAACCATACACGCGACAATATATTTGAAGTAGAAATGCCGATTTGCAAGGAAGGGGGTTTGAATTGTAAATCAATTCTTTTAAAAAATTTATGTTAAAGATTTTAACTCAAGATTGATATTGGTTGTGAAAACGGAGAACGTTCTTGGTTATGAAAGCAGAAAACGGAGAACGTTCTTAGTTAGTAATAAACACACAATTTTAAGTTATCTATCTAATTTAATAATCAAAAGACGGTAAATAAATATAGATAAGAGGAGAGAAATCACACAGAGATTTATCCTGGTTCACCCAATCCGGGCTACGTCAAGTCCTCACAGTTTGTGAGATTTTTCACTAAGTGTTCAAACGGAGAACGTTCTTGGTTTTTACACCACCAGTTCATATCAACCTTGATCTGTTACACATTTTTACCATTCTGCCCAGAAGGGATTTCAACAGTCTACCTTTCAACCTTTGAGAGGAGTTTAACACTTTACCTTTTACACATTAAAATGATTTTCTACAAGCTACTCAAACTATCTTCAATACAATAGTCTTGAGTTTACACAATAATGATTTAAAGTGTTTTGCCAGGATCTGAGAAAGCTCAACACTTGTTTGAGTTTTGATTTTTTGACAGAGAAATACAATAAAATGATTCTAGGAATCAAATGAGAAAAATCAGAACTTATTCTATGTAAGAATATGAGAGACTTTCGAGTATGATTGTAAGTAAGTGATGATTTGCTTTGCACTTCAATGTATGATTTTTTCTTAAGCTTGGAATTCCTTTTATAGGTTTCAATGAGGCTTATGACAACTCATATGACCGTTGGAAAGGGTCTAGCTGTAATGTGTCAATTTGTGGATAAGATCAGACTTGAAACAAGAATGTTCTTGATTGAACATTCTTCATGTTACTGTTTTATGAAGAAGTTGATCTGTAGCCTTCGAATTATCCATCCTTGTTAGTATTTCGTGGCCTTTTATCACTTGTACATATAGCTCAGATATACAGCTGAAGCATACACTTCAAGAACGTTCTTCGTTCTTGCCAATCAAGCTGGAGAATGATCAGTCTTGACTATCGAGAATGAACTTGCTTGATTTATTTATGAATCATAGCTTTTATCCTTTGTATTTTGGATTGATTCTTTGCTGAGATTAATCCTGTACATTCCTTGGAGAATATTGATATCATGATTGTTAAATCCAGGAGCAAATTTTTTTTCAACTGAGGAGATCGTTTGTTCTAGAAATTTCAGAATTGTGGAGAACGTTCTTCGTTTTTCAGACTTCTGTCAAGAACGTTCTCCGTTCTATCTTTTTATTTTTGCTTCCTTTTCAATGTGATTTTGCTTGCAATGCTTGGTACCTATATTTGATTATTACACTCAAAAACACATATTAAATTAACATATCATTTAGAATCATAATTAACATTTTTAATTAACCTTTGTTTGTTTACATCAAAACACTAATTGAGATTTTATCTTAACAATATTGTCATTAAATAATTAATAAAAATTAATAATCTTTAAATAACTTTTACATAAAAATAAAAACAATCGCAACACATTAACTATAAATTTTTCGCACTTAATTCAATATTTTTACATTATTTTTCTATGAACAAGCCACTAAAGATGTTATTAGAGCATATAATAATTTGCATTTTTAATTTTTCCAAAAAATACTACGCTCACTTTCCTTTACAGTGTAGATTAGTCACTTTTATTTATTTCTCTTTCCTAACAACTATCACAAGCATAAAAAAAACAAAACATCATCAAAGTTCACAAAAATAATTAAAAATAATGACACAATAGTTTTCTCCTGGAATGATTAAGCTACCCATATTTCATATTTTACCACATTAATTAATACGTAAAAAAATAGATTAATATTTGTTATTAATAAATATTAAAAAAATACTAATAAATATTTATAAATGTACAAAAAATATGAGTCAAATATTTGTCAATGATAAATATAAAAATTCGTGAGACAAATATTTGCAACTGATATATAAAAACTACAGGACAACATTTATAATTGATGCATAAAAAATATATGAAACAAATATTTGTCGATGATAAATATAAAAATTCAAGAGACAAATATTTTTCGTCAATACATTAAAATGAGACAAATATTCGTCAATGATAAATATAAAAAATTACAGAAAAAAATATTTGTCATTAATACATAAAAAACACATGATAAGTATTTATCAGTGATAAATATATAAAATCACGGGACCAATATTTATCATTGATACATAAAAACACTCTGGATAAATATTTATATATGATGCATAAAAAATAAGAGACACATATTTAGAATTGACGCATAAAAAATATGTAACAAAAATTTGTTAATAATAAATATAAAATAACACGAAACAAATTTTTTTAATAATAAATACAAAAAATCACGAAACAAATATTTATCTTTAATAAATATTTAAATATACCAAATACATATTTATAGTTAATACATAAAAGATACGGAACAGTACAAGTGATAGATATAAAACATAACGGAAGATATATTTACAATTAATACATAAAAAATACAAATATATTTTTATTACTAATAAATATTAAAAAGAATAGAATCAAATATTTTCTATTCATTATCAACTCCAATTTTATTAGTCATTAAAACTTTTTTATAAATAAAAGTAAATTTTTATTGATCTTCTTTAATTATCGTTAGAAAAAAAAATATAGTAACCGCATAGATATGTTACTAGTTTAGGGTAAAAATAAGAGTTACTGTATTATTATTCGGAACCAGTTACCCTCTGTAGCCGACTAACTGTGATTCTGATAACATAACATAACCTTAGATTGCGCCACCGCGCCACAACATAAACCCTAATTCAAAATCGCCCAATTTCATAAACCTTCTCCACTCTTCTACTTCTCCACCTCCTTGCTTTTCAATGGAGGTTGAGCAGGAGAATCTGCCGATTCCGAAAACCATCTTCTACACCACTATCACTCCAATTTCACTCACCGCCGATGATTTCCCAGATTCTGACAACCACGAACAATGCTCCGTTTTCCGCAACGTAATTTCTCTCGACACACCCCAATGCGATTCCGTTTATTCCACCGCCCCTGATTTCTTCTCCCTCGATGTCGATGACGAAGCCGAAGCCGAAGACCCCATCCCCGAGCCTGTCACGCCGGCTGAGCCGAAGACGCCGGCTCTTGCGCCTGAGCCGACGTTAGAGAGCGGTTGGTTTCGTGGGAATTGTAAATTCAAAAGCCCCATGCTTCAGCTCCATAAAGGTACTGAACTGAACTGAACCGAACCCATTGGGTTTTGTTTTGGTGCATGCGTGTTTTGCTGAAACCTTTTTTTTTTAAATGTTTTTCTAATAGAAATTATACTTTGATGTTTTGTGCGCAGAGATAGTGGATTTTTGTGAATTTTTGTCACCTACTCCTGAAGAGAAAGCTAAACGTGACACGGCAATAGAATCTGTGTTTGCAGTTATAAAACATATATGGCCTCATTGCCAGGTATTGTTATCAATAATCATTTAGTTAAGACCCTGTTTGGATAAAGAGCTTAATTAAGCATTTATAGCATAAGCAGCTAATCATATAATAGTGAACATGTCATAAGCTGTTTTGAGAAGCTTTTCCAAAGAGTCATGTAAATAGATAGATTCAAATAAGTTAATCCAAACAGGGCCCTATTGCATATCCCTTTATCCTTTTTTTTCTCAAGATTTTTATTTTTCAATTAATGTGATTTTGTTCCTTTTAGGTTGAAGTTTTTGGGTCTTTCAGGACAGGGTTGTATCTTCCAACTAGTGATATCGATGTAAGTTATCCTGTTCATATTGTGATGCTGAGCTCAACCTTTCATATGAACGAGTATATATGTGGTTGGTAATGGTTGATTGAATAGATACGTTGCTATCAAATCTATTGACTGCAGGTTGTGATTTTGAGATCAGGCTTACCAAATCCGCAGATTGGTTTGAATGCAATTTCTAGAGCATTGTCTCAAAGGAGCATGGCTAAAAAGATACAGGTCTGGTTTGGTTGCTCAAATATCAATGTTTTAGACTTTTAGTTACCCATAAAAAGTGTTATGTGAAATTTCAAGTGTCTTGTGTTTTGTTTGTGAATCTTTCTTAGGTTATTGGAAAGGCTCGTGTGCCAATTATTAAATTCGTTGAAAAGAGGAGCAGTCTTTCCTTTGATATAAGGTTCGACAACAGTCACAACATTCTCTCCTCTTTGATTTTGGTTTGCTAGATTTGTTGTTTAACTTTTTTTTTCTTGATTGTTATATGTCATCATTAATAATGTTCATATGTCATCATTAATAGTTTACTGGTCAGTTGATTGTATATGATATTAGATGTTTTATACTTTTTGAGTGATTTAACTTGCACCTCTTTGTTGAACTTTTTATGATTTTCCATATATTTGCATAAACTACCAGTTAAAACTTCTGGAAAATTTATGATTGCTTTTATTTTATCGTCTGCGTTTTGGGGAATGGGGCTATTTTGCAATACAATATGCTATATATATTGCGGGAAAATTTCTTTGACATGGTATATAATGCACCATATGAAGTTTTTGTGTGCTTCTTGTTCGTTAATTTTTCATTGGTGTACATCAAAATTCTGCTTAATATACTGTGTTTTTTGTATTTCCATTAGGATGCCATTTTTTGTTTTTCTTTGTCCAGCATTTAATTTTCTTTTCAAGTAGGTAAATGCTTATACGACCTAGGTTATATTAACATAATTACACTATTTATTTCCATACCATTAATTTTTAACGTTAGCGGTCATTACCAATTCTGACAAGTTACAATTACATTATTCTTTGTATACTAATACTTGATGCATGGTTGTCACATCACATGTCTCTATATTGGACTATTGTATTCTACTATTCTTTCTCAAAATTGTGTGTATATAAACCATTTTAACCTATTTCAGTATTATGATTTTTTGTTTTCTTTTTAAAAAACTCAATATCACTGATCCATTGCGGAAATGTGTTTTTCTCCCACAGTTTTGACATAGAGAATGGACCCAAGGCTGCTGAGTATATTCAGGTTTGTTTTTATTATTTCCACTACGGGAAATGCTAATTGTTACTAGAGATGTTTGCAAGAAAGAGAAGAATAATATGTGGCAACATCTAACACTTATAAATGATAACTACCCACTCTCCCATGTATGGTCAGCCGATTGCTTATTAGTCCAAACCCCTTTTTTTATGCCTTCCCTTTCTTGTGCAAATCAGTCATACCAAATAGCACTACTCTTCCCACTACATAGTTTCAAGATGCATTTTCGAATTTTGAATTTTGCTTTTAGAGTTAGTGCGTAAAATGAAAAGTAATATATACTTTTTGACCTTCTTACAAACTAATTAGGAATAATTGAAATTTCCCTGTAAATTAAAAATTAAAGTGATTGTATGAAATTCTAATTCTAATACATAGATTTGTACCAGTAAGTTTTTTGAAATTCTCTAGTAAATAAATAATGGAAGAAAATGTTTGTATGAAATTCTTACACAGATATGTGGTTTAAGTTATATTATGAACCGTGTCATATTGATCGATGTGATACCAAGTTGATCGAGGTGATACCAAGTTGATCTTTAATTACATAAATAAATACAACATCTTGGAAGCATATAGTAACACCACTGTTTCATCCTTTTCCCCTGGTAGGATCAAATTACTAGCTTGTATGTGGTATTTGAATTACTTCATTGAATATTCTATTATTTTTGTTTTCAAGTCTTGAATGTGAGCTCCCTAGTGGGTAGTATGTTCCCCATTTTTTTTGAATAAATAAAAAAGGAAACAAAACAAAACATAATCTCTTGAGGATTCACTGTTGGATTGAACTTTATGTATATTCTTCTTCATGGTTGAACCATTGAATTTGCAGGAAGCAGTGGCTAATTGTCCACCACTACGGCCGTTGTGTTTGATTTTGAAAGTATTTTTACAACAAAGAGAACTGAATGAGGTATGAGTTTTTCTTACACATGTTGTATTTTGCAATTATCTAGGTTCCTGTCTGTCTAAAGGAAGATTCTTGTAAAGTATGCAGGTATATTCAGGTGGGATTGGTTCTTATGCTCTCCTTACCATGCTGATGGCAGTGTTACGGGTAAGTGATTCTTAAATGTGTTTATGCAGTTCACTTTATTTAGTTGCCAGGCTTCATCATTCCCTATTCTACATATGATCCATCTACATATCAACAAAAATGGATCATATAATTCACTTTTTCTTTTTCTAATGTGCTATAATCTTTGGCATTGCATAAAGTTCATCACGCTTTTTTCACCTATGAAATCTCTAATTTTGTGACCATTATATGCTTCAGAATGTTCGTCAGAGCCAAACTTCTGCTGAGCACAACTTAGGGGTCCTTTTGGTGCGTATCTTCTGAACAAAAGTTTTACATATTTGTTTCTTAAATTCCATGTAGCTTAGACTCTTAAGAGTCCATGATTGGCATGTTATATTGTTTTTAATATTTCTAATGGTTTAAAAAGAGAAAATGCGTACATATCAAAATTGGATGTCTCCTATTTGGGTAAAGTAATATATGTATATATATATTGATTTTGCTAATGTGTTTGTTATTTTTCTTTTGGAAATTAGGTACACTTTTTCGATTTTTATGGACGTAAATTGAATACCTCAGATGTTGGTGTATCTTGTAATGGAGCAGGAACCTTCTTCCTAAAGAGTAGTAGAGGGTAAGGCATTGGATATATTTGCAAAGAAATGTGATTCTTAATTATTCTGTATAATTAAAAAGTGATTGATTTTTCTCCTTCATCTCTCAGGTTTTACAACAAAGCACGACCCTGTCTTCTCGGCATTCAGGATCCACAGGTTCTCTTTGATTAACTGCTATTTGTCATTGCAAAGTAAATTTTTTATTGCTTGGCCTATCAATAAAGCATGAAAGTGGTCATTTTTATAAAGATGGACTTTCATGTGTTTCCTCCAGCTTTAATTGCATTTATCATTTATAAGATTATTTGAATTCTGGACTAGGAGCTTTCTAATTAATGTATATATTTATTCTGGTTTTGTTTGTTTTATTGGAGTCTCAATTTCTGATGCATAGTGGATTCAGTGGGCTTCTTAGTTGTATTTTCGAGCTTTCCCTGGATCCCTCTTTTGTTTTCATTAATGTTGGATGAGATATTTGATAATTTTCTCTCATTCAACCCTCTCTAGGCTGCACTCTTTTATGTCCTTTGTTGATCCCTCCACTTAGCAGAAGCGATGAATGTTGAGTCATTATTTCCATTTCCAACGTCACGATTCATGTAAATTTTTTGGGAGCTAACGCTGAATATTTTATGAAAATATAGATTAAAATTGGGAATAGAGGGTATTTGCCTAATAAGAAGGCAAGAAACAAAATGAGTAGTGAACAGAATTGGGGGTACTTGACTTGTATTATTTTGTGCATTAAGATAAATTTATATCATTATTGACTAGAATTTTCTTCTGGCTGAATCAGACTCCAGATAATGACATTGGGAAGAACTCCTTCAATTACTTCCAGGTTTGTTTTTATCCGCTAGTAAATGATATTTATGATAATATTCCAGAAAATGTCCTATGGCTTAAAGTTTAGAGATACCAATGCAGTAGTGTATTTGATTTAACTGTTGCATTGTGTTTCCTGTTTGCCTAGTTCCCTCTGCTGTGGAAGAATACTGACTTGAGTTATTTGCTACCCACTTGTTTAGAAATTTTAATGACTGATTAGTGCTAAAGAATTTCTGTCCTGGATTTGCTTCTAATTTTTGCCAATCCAGTTCTTTGTCCCTTTTGCCTATTGTTTTGAACGGAGATCTATATCCTTTTCTGTTTCCTGCCTCTAACCCCTTTTGTTTTAAATCAAAATGATATCATGTGGATTTAGTGTTCATCTGTGTTTTAAATCAAATGCAATTCTTTTTACCATTCTTGCAGGTTAGGTCGGCATTTTTAATGGCTTTCACAACTTTGACAAATCCCAAGGTCATCCTGAGCTTAGGACCTAACAGGAGCATACTTGGCACTATAATTAGACCAGACCCTGTCTTGATGGAACGTAAAGGGGGGTCTAATGGCGAAATGACTTTTAATAGTTTGCTTCCTGGTGCTGGTGAGCCTATACAACAGCAGTATGGAGAGCAAGATATGTTATGCAATTGGCAGTTAGATTTTGAAGAAGAACCACTACCACGCGGAGATAGCACCGGTGCAGAGCCTAGAACACGCTCTTCCAGAAAAAAGAGAAAATCTGCCTCTAAGGAGAATGGGAAGCCAAAGGAAAATGGGGATTCTCGGATGGTCAATAATGAGGAGAATGGTTCTATGACAGAAAATGGTGTACATAAGAAACATAAGAAAAAACGGGTTAAACAGATTAGGTCAGAGTCCAGCAGCTGAGCTTTCTTGCTGACAAATGCTTGTGCATTGTAATTTAATCAGTGGTTTTTAGAAGGCAAATTTGAGGCCAACATTTACATGACCCTAGGTGAGCTTTATTTATGCCCCTGTCCACAGACGAGTGCCTTCACTGTGTAACATAATGGGGATTCAGAATCATATCCATAATTTATTAAAATTTCTTTATACGTTGTAGTGTCATATGCCCAATTTTGTTGAAGCTACAAACTCTGGAAAGCAGAAACAAATTTTCCAAGTGTCAGTATACCGTAAGTTGAATGGGAATGCCTGCAAATTGTGAGTCAAGTCAAAAGTTTGCAGATGTTGTATTATTTCATTTACTGCCGAACAATTCCAACGATTTTGTTAACTTTTGATCTTTTTTGTTCTTAACATGGTAGTCATTTTTATAATATTTTATGAATCGTGTGCATTATTTTTAGTAGGGGATTTTTTTCTTTCTAATTTGGAATTGAATTTTTAATTGAATTCAACGTATTTTTAGAATATCAATGAACCTATGTTAACATAATTTATGCCAAAAATAGAGAAAATTTGATACAAATGAGATTTTCAACCATACTAAACCAAAAGTTTTGAAAATGAACAAGATACAAACATAAAAATACAATGAGTGAATCCACCCATTGGTTTAATTGAACATTGAATCTTTGGCCCTTCGATTTAAGCAACCACCAATATATTAGTTTGGTAGGATGAAGCAACTGAGTGACTAAATACTAATGTCCAACCATCCACCGCTGCGAAAAATTAACGCTCAAACAATATGTGCTGAACTAATTCATCGATCTCACTCCTCCAACACACGAATATGCATCTGAATTTAAAATACCATGTCGAACAAGATTATCCTTTGTGGGAAGTCTATTAATGAAAAGACACCATATAGACAAAGACATCTTTAAGGGAACTACCTTATTCCAATATACATGGGAGGCTCCGACACTACTATCATCTATCAAAAATTGATAAGATTTTAAAAATGATTCAATTTTATAAGTGATATATGACAAAGCTTTGAAGTAAGAATATAAATAGATCGGCAAAGCAGACAAAACTGCTTTCAGAAGAACGAGATGACCCTAAACTGATAAGTGAAGATTTTTTCACTCTGATAGATATAACCTTGCCAATTACTGAAATACCAAGATCTAATACTGTGTGAAACTGCCGAAATCTATACTGCATATTCAGAGTCGTTGGATCGTAAATTGACGACTGAGATTTATTATTGCGTCAAACTGCGTGAATTTACAACTGCATTCTAGAACTTCAATACTTTTTACATAGAAATTTAATTTGACTGATCTTTTACCTTATAGTGTGATTTGATTGAATTAATCGAATATATGAATTAAAAAACAGGCACTAATGTTGTGTGGAGCAAGTTACAAATTGCAATTCATTGATTCATCCCCGTCCACATATTCTTGACGCAAATAAATTATCTTCCAAATTAAAACAACAATTCTAAAAAACAAAAAACAAAATAATTTCCCCGATTGTCTCTCTCACCGACTCACTTTTTCTGGAGCTGCGATTCTCTGCATCCATGGCTACCGTGCAACTCCAATCCTTTTCCCTCATTCGCTCTTCCGAACTCCCTCCCTCCTCCCGCCGTACCACTGCCAGGTTACCTCACTACACCGGCCTCAAGCTCCGACCCTTCGCCGCCACTCGTTTGCGGAGTCAATCCGCCTCTAGACTCGTTCGTCGCGGCGGTAGCGTCGTGTGTGAGGCTCGAGATACTGCCGTTGAAGGTTAGGTTTCAATTATTAACCCACCAAATTGCTGTTAAGGTTTTCTTTTAGATCTGGTAATAATTCGTCGAAAATGATTGGCTTGTTGCAACAATTTTGAACTTTTTTGCTTTGTTAGTTGATTTTTTGTTTGGTTTTTGTGCGAGTTTTGTGATATTGTTGGTGTGTTTAGGTTAATCTTTCTATTACACTGTCTTAAAGTGTAGTTTGAAGTAGTTCATCGATACAGGTCGACCCGATCAACTGGATGATCCATCTCAATTCGACCCTTAAAGCTTTTGATTTTATATAGTACACCAGCATAGGCTTAGATTGGTTCCTAGCATTTGACTACATGTCTGCTTACCTTGGTTTATATGAATATTATTGTTGTATAACCAACTTATATTTATATTTTTATTGCCAACAGGACTTATTTTACAGTATTAGTGTATTATAGTAGCAGTCAATTTGTTAGCAAGCAAACATTCAAAATGAGACTAGAAATTTCATTAACTGATAGGGTGGATCCTATCAATTAATGGAGAAATTGTATTATTACTATATGGAAGTGAAAGAAATACATGGAAAAGTAAGAGCAAATGCTCTCAGCCAAAGTCAAATGGCCCAAGCCAATAAGCCGAAACATATGAAGCATATGCGTTCAACAATATTGCTTTACTACCTATATATCAAATCCCAACACTTTCTTCCCCCTGTAAGTTGTAACTAACTCTTTTCCTGTCCTTTTCTATTTCCATCCTGTCATGAGACTAGAATAGGTCATCAAGTGTACAAATTGAAAGGCCTCTCAGTTATGGGTGCCCAAGAAACAGAGATCGGGTTCTTATCATGGAGCCTCGTGGAGTTTACAACTCTACGTTGCTCTAGCTCTATAATAACTGTAAATAGCCACGTGGACCAATGCGTTTCTCGAGGTGTTGTCATGTGGCTTTGTACCCACTTTTTACTGATCTGAAGTCACATGGACTAGTATCACTCTACACGGAGCTGCCACATGACAAGGACAATTTTGCAAACTAGCAACTCAAGTGATATGGCAAAAACCACCCTAAACCAGTTCATAGTTTCAAACATGCCCCACTTCAAAAATATTTTTTTAAATTCAACCAGTTTGGATAGAACTTCATCAAGACACTTCTGGGTAGGTTCACAATATTTGGTCTGGTCAAAATGTTAGGTTGAATTCACAATATTTGGTTCGGGAATTTAGCTCATTGAACATCACACATAAGGCGGTGTTGCTAACCATGGGAAAAATAGAAAAAATTGAATGCATATGATTTACAAAGATTAGATACCTAAGCAATAGCATGTTTCTAACTCAATTCCTGACGTGTTAATGTCAGTAGAACATATTAAGGTTACTTGGTGGAAATGGTTTCTGGCTAAGTCTAATGTTGGGTCATGTTTGTACTATGAATCTATGAATGGTATGTTGCTCCTTTAGAAGTATTTGTCGGGAGTAATTTTGTTGGCCTCAGTGGAATTTTAGGCGTGTTATAACATCAAACGGCTTGTTGTATTTGACTTGGAGTACCCCATGCACTAGCTTCATAATAGTGTATGAATATAAATATTTTGCTAAAAAAAGATACATAAGCATGTTATGCAGTTTTTGGTTTGACTAATGGGTTCGTTTTTTGGGAGCTGCATACTCTGGGTAAAGGCTTCGGTGGACCAAATTGAAGATCAATTCTAATTCGTATGCTCTGGATGACTACTTGTCATGTAATAACTGACATATACGGGATAGAAAAGAAGTTTATGTTGAGTGTAGTTGCATGGTATGAAGTTTATGCCAAAATTGATGAAATGGATCTTCCTTTAGAAAAGATGATCCCACCTCCATTGAGAGAGAGATTCAAAGTAGATGTTTCAGAGTTCTAATAGTTGGAACTCTTGGAAGTAAAGGGGAAATTGGATGTTCATCAGTCTCATGCCAATCTTCAGAGGAGCTCCCTGTCTTCTCAGGGAGGGAGATTTTAGCTATTACCTTGTTAATTTTGACCTTGTTATAGAAGTAATTACGATGTTATTTTTTACCATCATTGAGAGAATAGTAACAGCAAATTATGACAACTAATTACTTCTTGGAAACAACCTCTCGGCTTGTATGGTTAAGACTCTGTACATCTGCCGACTGCAAGTGATGGGAGCCTGGCAAACTGGGCTGCTAATTATATTTTTCAATTTTTGGCTTCATTATCTGGTTTGCATGTTTTGGAGTTCGGGATTTTGCATTGCTGAAACCTTGTAATAAAAGTTCTAACTATCTTCTGCGTTGTGTTTTCAGAATATTGTTGCATATCATGGCGAAATACTTAGTGAACTTAAACTTTATGTTTTATTGGATATTGCAGTGGTTTCTATTATTGATGCAAATTGGCAATCCCTTGTCCTCGAATCTGATATTCCCGTGTTGGTCGAATTCTGGGCTCCATGGTGTGGTCCTTGCCGTATGATTCATCCCATAATTGACGAGCTGGCAAAGGAATATGCGGGTAAGCTCAAGTGTTACAAAGTCAATACCGAGGAGAGTCCTACAACTGCTGCTCGGTATGGGATTCGAAGTATTCCAACTGTCGTTTTCTTCAAGAATGGTGAAAAGAAAGAAGCAATTATCGGTGCTGTGCCCAAGGCAACATTGACCTCAAGTATAGAAAAATTCCTGTGAGATGGCAAAAAATGAAGGCTTCAGCTTGAAGTAAAGACATTTTTACCATTAGCTACCTCTCATCTAGCCAATTATCTCATGGATGATTTGCTTTCTTAAATAATCATTTGTGGTCCTGTATAGTTATGGGATGCTTCCGTATTGTGTTTTATAGATAATTATAGTCTCCAATATGATGCATAAGTTTGCCATTATATTTTTAGCAAGTTGAAGTCGATTTTATATCTTCGGCATCTTTTTTTATTTCCACCTTTTTTGATATGTAGGGAGCCTTTAGGATAAAACAGTACCAAGTGATTGGGTGTTATTGTTCTCCCCTTGAAATGAAACACATTCATTACTTTTTCGACTTCAACGAGAGAACCTAACATGTCAATGTTACTGTAAGCCGAAAAAAAGCTTGAGAAGGCATCCAAATTCTCCGTAATTTGCATGGTAAAGACAGAGATTGAAGAGGTGTACACCTATAGTTTTCATTCAAATTAATTCTCCTGCAGCCCCTGATCACAGTTTCCCACATCATGAACCACCATCTTCTTCACTCATAAGAACCCAGAATCACAGTAAAAACAGCATTGGGACATGAGAATTTCGATTTGGACGCAGAACCAAACAAGCTAGTAATTTTGTACTATATGATTTCATGTCATTCCATATTATATCACCAAACCAAACATTCCTTTAAGTGAATTTGAAATATTTGGTCTATCATTGTATATTTTGGTAAGATTACCCTTCATACAACGCCCGTGTTTTTCCCTTTCTTATGAACAACAACAAAGTGAGAAAATCATATTAAGGCGCACATGGAGTACTTCAACTTGATAACAGATCCCAAAACACTAGCTTGATCTGACACCAACTAACCTACTTTTTAAGAATATATTGAATAGAGATCATAAATCATTGATAAAATAAACATCGGTGCAAATTTCACCTAATGTTTTTTCAATTACACCTAAATAGGTTACATAAACTAAACTCACATAACCTGTGTGAACGTAAATTACATGAATTCAATCTACGTAATTTATTTGAATGTAACTGAAAGAAGCATGAGTGTAACTAGAAAACTGTAAAATAAAATAGACGAAAGATTGTATTTAAACCGTCTATTCTTAATCAAAGTTAAGTTTTATACCTTTTTTAAATTTGAGAAATAGTATAATTTAAATATAACTTAGAGTTTCTAGTATAGTGCACTTCACTTAAATTAAAGGTAATTTGACTGGTAATTAAATTCTTGTGCAAGTCTCTACCTGATCCTTGACCTTGACTCCTTTATTATCTGCAGATATATTTGAATTGAATTTTTGAAGGGTATACGGCACTTCAAAACGCCACCAAAAATTATCATATTATTATCCCAATAGGTATGACGCCAAACTCGGAATGAGTGAAGAAAAATTATAAGCGGTGCTATCATTTTGACAATTGTTGTCTGTGAGGCTTAATTTTATTACACGTTTCTCTTGGGGGCTTAGTAGTGTACTACTAGCTATTACATGTGTTCACTATACTTTTAAAAAAGTAATCTATAATATTTTTAAATTATAGTTGAACTTATAAATATCGATATTTTTAAATTAAACGTCTTATCTTAAATTTAAATTCAAAATTTCATAGTTAAATCAATTACGGTGGAATTTACGTATAAATTTTATCAAACAAAAAAAAATCACATATAAACTTTTATATTAAAAGTTACTTATAGTTCTTATATTTATAAAGAAATACTTTTTTTATTAACACTAATATACTAAATTTTATATTTCGTGTTAAATCATACATGTATTAATATTTTTTTTTAATTTTAAAATATTGATATATGTTAATTTTTAATATATTTAAATATATTATTATAAAATAAAATTTAAATATAATATTATGTAATTAAAATTAAATTCTTTAAAAGATCATATTAATTAAATCTCAAATTAAAATTAATTTCGTTGATTTATTAATTTGTTAGATTATTTAAAAAAATTAAATTACTCAAATGAAATAAGATTTTAAACAGATATTTGAATTAGGTCAGTCTTTAAAAAAATTATATCAAACCTTAAAAATGAAACTATAACATGCATGTAACTAGCTCAAGTCTTAAAAATGAAACTATGACATGCATAATGCATGTGACATGTCTCATTCAAGTGTAAGGTTTTCAAAGCTGTCTGATCTTTCAAAACTAGTCTAGGCTAACCATTTCCAGCCTTACACCGCTTCATAGAATTTTCAACATCCGCATCCATTTAAATGAGTTTTTTTTATTTTTTTTTATTTTTTTTTATCTTTAAAATATTGTGGATAATTTACTCGATATCTAATGAAAATATGACACAAATAAATTTATAAATGAAGTATATATAAATTTCTAGATATCATGTACACATTTGTTTATGTAGTAAATTTTTATTAAATGATAAAGAAATTATCCATAATTTACTTATATATCTTCTTCTTTTTATTGATAAAATATATCTTTTTTCTTTTATAGATTATATATCTATCTCTTTTTCAACTGAATATATCTATTATTTTATTAATTATATATGATTCAAAATCATTTGTAAAAACAAATGTCTCAGTCATATACATCTTCAAATTTATAATGTTGTTCTAGCACTAAAAAATAATATAGTTCTTCATTAGTTAATCTTATTCTTCATTTGCTTTGATAATTTGGATGGTAATAGCTATTGAAGAAGAATTCAATTATCACAGACAATATGTATATAAAACAACTGTATACATACATTCAATCATACGTCTCTTATTTTTATCAAAAAAAAAAAATCATACATATTTCTTATTATATATGCAAATATTTTAGAAAATATAATTAATGATACGTACTTAACTATAACATGACACACCATGTAAAATATTATAATTTGTTTCTTTAATAGGGAAATATATTAAGAATTCAAACTAGGTGAATTTGACTCATATACATATAGATAATATTATCTAAAAGACAAATTTAATGTAACAATACTAAAATCAGCCTAATAAACTCTGTGCAAGGAAGTTTACACATTTATTAACTTCACAATGACACTACTTCTTGTCAATGATAGGCATGACTAATAGTAGTAATTTCTGCAAGAACCGGCTATAGATGATGAATGGAGATATAGTCACATTGAATTATGTTAAAAGTCCATTTAGAGTCAAATTCGATAATAACTTGGTGGTAGTTTAGTTGAATATAACAACTTTAAAGTTATAGAGAATTGTCTAAACTTTAGTGAGTTTTTTTTTTAAAACGTGTGAAAAAATTTTCATGTATAGTCATTCATTCAAATCGGTAGAGTATACCAAATACAAATACATATACAACATTGTTAACAAAAATAAATATGCGAATATACTCTCAACATCCAAGTTAATAACATAAAACGACTTAATGTTGACAACCTAGTAATTGGTTGAATCGATAATTGGTTGAAGTTGATATATCAATCTGAATCAAAGGAACACTGGAACAAGACGAGAAATCAAAGAAACAATGCACCAAAATGAGAAAACAAATAACGTTGATTTGAGATGACGAAATCACAAAGAAGAAAAAAAAACACGAAAGAAAAATATAGTATGTGTGAAAATCACTTATTTAGATTGTAACAGAGAGAAAACCAACACATGAGTAATTTCAAATCAGAAAATGACCCAAAATCACCATTTTCTAAGTGATTGAAGAAGAAGAAAAATCTTTAAAAAAAAGTAAAATTTATCTCTCTATAACATTTAGAGCCGACTTGTTAATGTATAGTTATTAACCTCTTTCTTGATAGATGTATAGTTAATAAACTCATTAACAAAATTAGTAATATTAATTAGATTATTATTTTTTAACAAGACAAATTTAATGCATTTAATTCAAAACCAAATCACCAATACACATAGAGGATAATTTGGAGTAGCTATGAGTAATGCTATCAAGATGTGTTTGAGAGTTTAATAGACGATGAAAGGACTTTTAAAAAGGAATGATGAAGTAAAAAGAAGAAAGAATTTTGGAAGAAGAAGAGCTTGAAGTTTTATTTTTTTATAATACAAATTTTTTTTAATTTGGAGAACTCAAAAATTACTTTAGAATATAATTTTGGAAGACTTAAATAAAAATTTCAAATCCAAATCTTTGTTTTATAATACTCTAAATACTAAAAAATATATATGTTAATTATAAACATTTATTTATTGTTTTCTTCGAAAAATACTCTTTAAAAAAGATAAAAAAAATTCCTCTATTTTTTCATGTGCTCCTCTCCTCCAAACCTCTCCCTTATTCCTTCCCTACTTTTGTTTAATTACTCTTTTATATATGAGATGCATATTATTGAATTTATTTTATTCATTATTTTTCAGAAAATTACATGATTAATTATCACAAACAATTCGAATGCAGAATTCAAATTGAATTGTTGCATACTATATTTGTGTCTATATAGCATTAATTATTATGTTGATAAGCTCACTCTAGCTTCCACGCCCCCACACTATTGACTTTTCATCATGAAAATACAAACTTGGTAATAAAATTTGCTGCCACATCGACCTCTTGTGGTTTCTTCTAGCTTCTCAAACTTATTAATAATATATTTTGCTGATTTCTCTTACTAGTCAAGCCCCTTGGGGCTATATATATATGTGTCTTATGATCTACAAATATATCAACCACACCATACACACATAACACATAAGTGAAAGTTACATTATTCAATATCACTAAGCCATGGACAAGAAATCACTAGCTGGCTTGTGCTTCCTCTTCCTCGTTCTCTTTGTTGCACGTAAGCAATCAATCTTAATTAGTATATTAATTAACCATATACTGCATTTCTTGTAATTTTGAATTATTAACGAAAATAATTAAGAGATAAAAAATTAAGTATAATTTAATTTAATTTGTCATTAAATTTTAAAAACGTCAAAAAATTTCATAAAAATGACGTCCAAACTAGATATCAATGCTCATTATGCAATATATATATATATATATATATATTTAAAAATTGTATTGATATATTAATTATATACATGCAGAAGAAATAGCGGTGAGTGAAGCAGCGACATGTGAGAATTTGGCTGATACATACAGGGGACCATGTTTCACAACTGGTAGCTGTGATGATCACTGTAAGAACAAAGAGCATTTACGTAGCGGCAGATGCAGGGATGACTTTCGTTGTTGGTGCACTCGTAACTGCTAACTTCTGGAATTCATTCATATCTACAACACAAGATATATATATATTATATGAAGAAGACTTTATGTTATATAAATAAATAAACATGCACTAGCTGCATCTATCTATGTATCGCGTCGTCTTTTAATTATCTATGTGTGTACACTCCATCGTGCATAATGTATTAGTTATGCACTTTATCATATATACAAGAAGAATAAAAATTAATTAATACTAATTTCGTTTCTTTCTTATCTTTGTGTGCAAAGCTTAAGAGAGATATTAATTACATTTTTTTATTTATTTTCTCAACAACAAAAACTACTGCTATTATAGTAAGGATATACAATAGAAACCATTTTTTATTTTTTTATTAATAAAATGAGATAAGAGTATTTTTTGGTATTATATATATATATACTTAACTTTGAGTCAATAAAAATTCATCTATTTACAACAAATTTTAAATTAAACACATTAATTTTTATTAATTTAAAATTGTTTATATTTAAATTCAGAGGGAGTATGATATTAAATTTTCAAATTAAATGACATGGAGAAAATACTATTTAAAATATCTTCTCTTCGATTTTTTACTTCAAAAATACATTCATTAATTCAATCAAATTAGTAGAAATTATATCGATGAATAACAATACAATTCAAAGTCATTAAAATCAAAAAAGATGAATATATGAACAAACTTACACCTCTCAGTTTAATACCATAAAACGACAAAATATAAACAAAAATGACAAAACATACAAATATGATCAAATTGAACTTTTAGAATACTCATGTATTTGTAGTTGTAACATTGACAACATCAAAGTCAATTATTAAATTTGCACGGGATTAAAGCTGATATGTTAATTTAAACCAAATGAATACCGCAACAAAACATAAAATATCGATGTACTAAAACGACAAATAAAACAATTTCACATTAAGATGGCGAAATAAGAAACAATATAAAAGAAAAACTAAATATATTTTAAATTAAAGAGAGAAAAAAGATTTAGAAGTGATTCTTTTCAACCAAAAATTGATCATATAGATAATATTTATAAATTGATATATTA
Source organism: Cicer yamashitae (assembly GCA_037974755.1). Taxonomy (NCBI): domain Eukaryota; kingdom Viridiplantae; phylum Streptophyta; class Magnoliopsida; order Fabales; family Fabaceae; genus Cicer; species Cicer yamashitae. Next base: position 46,293,064 of record JBBPBQ010000003.1, read on the forward strand.
TTTTTTTAAGCAATATTGCTACCCACACCCCTCAAATTTTTTATAAAAACAAAATACCTAAAATGTCCTTATTTATTTATAACATTTTTAAACCTATCTTCATCACCATTCATAACCTCATAACTCACATATCACAACTCATCCATAACTCAACCATCATGACTCATAATAATTCAAAACTCACATCACTCACTCATAACTTACACCCCATAAGTCTCCTCTTTATATTGTGGTTAAAGTCACCTAACAAGGTATGTTTAATGATCTGTGTTTGAGTTCGTTTTTTTTTCTTCTAAATCTGGGGATTTTACGTGAACTCAGTTCACATACGTTGTAAATATTTCAAATTCTGGGGATTGTACGTGAATTCAATGGAGTTTAAGAATTCACAGGCAATACGTGAACATAATTCATGAACACCTACGTGAACTCAATTCACGTACACATACGTGAATTAAGATCACGTATGTGTACGTGAATTGAGTTCACGTACACGTGATCTCAGTTAAGTAAATTAGGCGTAAGTGAATTGAGTTCAGATAGGTACACAGGAATTGAGTTTACGTAAGTGTAAGTGAATTGAGTTCACGTAGGCGTTCATGAATTTAGTTCACGTAAACGTTCGTGATCTCGATTCAATTCAGATATTTCTGAATTTTTGATATGTTCTTTTTGGAGGTAGATAAATGGACCAAGGTCGAGACAATAGTGACGAAATATATGATAGTTTGTACCCTAATTTTGATGAAATGCATGATGGTTTGGAACGTGATTTTGACGAAATGTATGATAGTTTGGTACCTGATTTTGATGCAATGAATGATGGTGTTGAATCTGAAATTGACGACGCTATGAATGACGGTGTTGAACCTATTATGGTAGATTTGACTGATGTGTTTACCACCTGTAAATACCATAAGTTAATTGTGTAGAATATAACTTGAGCATTAGCATAATTCGACGAAAGAGACGGTTAATACAAATCCCGAAATAAAATAATCTATTAATACACATACTAATCCTTTTAAGAAAGAGAAAAATATGGAGTACATAACACATCCATGACTCAAAATAATTTCCAAGAAATTTTAAGCAAAATATAGCATAAACTACTATGCTTCATTTCTCCAGCTCTTGATCTAAGCCTTTTTACCTTTAAAACATTTAAATCACGTGGAATGAGATTACATCTCAATGGGTTTCAAGGGATGAAACCAAGTCAATTAACATTCTAACTCAAGGATATATTTATCTTCTGAGTTTCTCTTTTATGTATAGTTTTAACTCTTTCTAAGTATTTAAGCCATTAGACGTGAGTAATCTAATGACTTAAACTCTACTAACAAGTATGTCATAAAGACTACATTACTTTTACTAATACCTCTCGCTTTCGTCGTATATAGATGGAGAATTCATGTAGCTTTCTCACCTTAATCAAACATCTAGTAATTATATATAACAATCCACGCGCGCGCGCGCACACACACACACACACACATATATATATATATATATATATATATATATATATAAAATACCACATATTAATTAAACATCATCTATTAATAAATATATTAAAGACTACCGCACACTCAACCTTGAAAATTCTTATGATAACATAAACTATTAAGTCAATTATATCATACTAATCATATAATGTAAAATGAAATTCAAGGGAACATGCTTAAGATATATTTTTCTCAAAACAACCCCAAATTTATGTTATAACAACGCAAAACTGAGTTTAATTGCAGAGTCAACTGACAGGAACTTATAAGTATCAGAATTGAGTAAATGAGCACTCTTTGGAAAACTTATGATGTCTAGTTTATAGATAAAATATATTTTTTTTTCAAATTAAGCCCCTAATTATTGCAATTTATCAATATAATACACAAGGACAGAAAAAAGGACAACAACTCTGGTCTAACGTGTAACCCATTTTTAAGCATCAATACTCATTCAAACATCATAAAGTTTGTACTCAATTTGAAGGTAATTGAGTCTAGTTTCCAGAAAACTAATAATCATTCGAAACTAAGGTCTAGAGAAAAAGTTATGACCAAAACATCACACATATATCCTACGAATTTTAAGTTAACAACACTCATTCAATCACACTAAATTCCTAACAATATTTGCAAACAATAATGCTACAAATTATGAATAAATCAGCTATGAATACATCAAAACAGCATCATAATGTCAATTTACTCAAACTAATTTGTCACATTAGTGAAACTCAAGGCCTTTAATTTCAAACACATCAAAAGAGCATAATTTCATGTCATCAAGGAAACTCAATTCTACAATAATCTATTCTCAATTTCAGTCATAGAACTTCACATGCATAAATTATTTTAACCATTTATTTCAAAACCCCTAAATCTAACCAAAATAAAATTAAAAATCCCTTTCTTCATTTCAAACCCTTAAATCCCAAATCCTTAACCTATGGAAAACATTATCTCATATATGCATGAAAGGGAAATAGAAAAAGGGAAAGTCACCGCTTGATTTCCAAAGGAATTGAGAAGATAATGATACTCTCAACTGTTTTTACATTGACTTCTAGCAAAAATTGCACTTTTACTTTCTCTTTTCTTGTTTTGTCAATTTTTTTTTTCTTTCTCATTCTCTTCTTCTCTCTCTTACTCTTTCTTCTTCTTCTCTATCTTACCCTTTTTCCTCCCCTTCTCTTTGTTTCTTTCTGTTTTTAGTTATGTGCTCCTCCCTTCTTCTTCTCTTTGTTTTATTTTGTTTTTCTCTTCCTCTATTTGTCCCTTAGTTTAGTAATTTTCCCCCTTTCTTTTCTTTCTCTATTATTATTATTATTATTATTATTATTATTATTATTATTATTATTATTATTGTTGTTGTTGTTGTTGTTGTTGTTGTTGTTGTTGTTGTTGTTGTTGTTGTTGTTGTTGTTGTTGTTGTTGTTGTTGTTGTTGTTGTTGTTGTTGTTGTTGTTGTATACTAATAAGTAAAACATTAAAAAAAAATTACTACCAATTATTTATGCTAAAGAGGGATGTTACACCACCGGATGATGTTTGATACGCGTGATGATTTATTGAGATGAGCTAGAAATGTTGGAAGGAAAAACAGAATTGTCGTTGTCATTTTTAGATCTGAAACTGTGACAGCACGACCAAAAACAAAGACAAAATTAATTATTGGTTGTTAAAGAAGAGACAACTATAGACCTTGGAAGAATCCTAAACCTATGAGGAGTACCTGGACTAAAAAATGTGAATGTCAATTTAGATTTAGAGGAACACCATCAAGTGTTGGTGATGGATGGTATCTGCATGTAGCATGTGGTCTCCAAAACCACGAATTGGCCAAAAAAAACTATCTAGTCATTTTTTCTTATGTCGATTGTCTCAAGAAGAGAAAGTTGTACTTGGTGATATGACGAAGAACATGATCAAACCAAGAAACATATTGATGACATTAAAGGATCATAATGTTAAGTTTAACGACAATCAAACAAGTTTACAATGCACGTCAAGCATATCATTCATCACTTAGAGGTAATAGAACAGAAATGCAACATCTAATGACATTGATGGAACGCGACAAATTCGTGTATCGATATAGGAAGGTAGATGGTTTACATGAGTTGAGGGACATATTTTGGGCCTCATCCAGATGCTATCACTCTTGTATATAATTTTCACATAGTATTGATTATGGATATCACATACAAGACTTGCAGGTATCGAATGTCATTACTTGAGATTATTGGTGTTACTTCTACTCAAATGATATTTTGCGTAGGATTTGCATATCTACAGTCTGAGCGTGCTGATAATTTCGTGTGGGCACTACAAATGTTGAAAGAACAAATTACAAGTGGTGAAGTTCAAGTCATCGTTACTGATAGAGGTCCTGCTTTGATGAACGCAATTCAATATGTTTTTCCAAAAGCATTCAATTTATTGTGCTTGTTTCATGTATGCAAGAATGTCAAAGCCAAGTGCAAGATGACCGTGTTTTCAAAAAAGAAGCAGGTGCACATAATGGAGGAGGCTCTTATTTACAGTTATGATGGTTGCAAATATTTTCACGCACTAGATATAAACCTATTGTAAATTGAACGATTGATATTTAATATTGTTATGAATTCAAATATAATGGTTGTTATAAACATTCAAAATACTTAAATAATTCCAAAATATAATACTTAACAAATTCAAAATATTATAAGCATCCCAAATCAGTATTATCCAAATATTATTTACATATCCAAAATATTCCCAAAATAATGCTTAATTCCCTCTATGTTTTCTACGATATGGTACTACATTTGTCTAATCTCTACCACCACCCCTCTGAGTCATCAACATCACAATTAACTCATTGACGAGTTCGATGCCATCAGGTAATACCAATTGACGACCAAGAAGCTCTTCTACAATTTGCAATGCTCAACCCTACATTAAAAATACATTAAATAATTTAGTTAAAACAATAGATGACTAATTAATTTAGTTATGTCATAAATTTGAATACCATTACCGTTATATCAGCAGTAGATGGAATATCGTCAGCAGATTTTGCAACCTAAGGACCAACATGAACGGGTTCACTACAAATGATGTATGGATGAGAAATCTTGTGAAACCACTCCATGTAATCGTTCGCGCAGTTTGCAGGTCCCAATACGACCGCGCCAGCATCAGTTACATACACAACGTATTGCGTAAACATTATGTCAATTTCTTCTAGTGTGATCGTTTGACCTACTATTTCTAACGGTGAACGAGAAATGGTTTGGACATGACTGTATTGGCGCAATACCCTGTCAGGAAGATGTGCATACATCTTCGGACCCTATCGTATCCACCCTTTAAATAAACAAACATCCTCAAATGTTCTCCTAACTCGATGCTCTTCGTACGGTGTCCAGCATATCTGATCAACATCAATCTCATCAAGGGCTTTCCTAAATGGAAGAACTAAATCCTTATCTCTCTTCGACTTCCATCAGAGTGCTCTACGTGAGTTGACGTCTTGGAAGTCCTCTAAGTAGGCAACGCTAACTGCGAAAGCACTCTTGTCGCTGAAAAGCGTGCAACCAACCAAAAATAGTAGAAATGTCCTCGCAATCATCTCCCAATGTTGGTCACAACAGTGTTGATGGTATACTTAGAGTAACCAATTATATTGAACTGTGGCTACCCGCGTGACATTAAACTCAGCATAAGCAGAAGCTTTAGCAACTCCAAAAAGTTCAGCTAATAAATTTGCACCGTCGTCTTTGTTAAATACATTGACAATAAAGAATGCACTGGTGATGGATAATTGTAGAAGGGATGAGACATCATCCAGAGTAATTGTCATCTCCCCAATTGGAAGATGGAAGATGGAAGATGGAAGTTGTTGGTGTCTCGATGCCACCTCTTTACGAAAGCATATATGATTCATTTGTCGACCATTTCGTAACTGCAGTTTAGCAATGAATATAATCCTGAACTCTTAACCAACTGTTCCACCTCTTCATGTTCAATCACAACTTCTTTCAATTTTTTTTCCATTGCTAAATACCCTTAGCTCCCCACGATCGTGAAACAAAAGAAGCGAAAAAATGTAAGTTAAAATACATTATGACAACAACTATTAAAAATTTAATATGATTGAGAAAATTGCCACTCCATTCCAAAGTCGAGTGGCCACATGATCACAAAATGTACTAAAGATAAACTTGTCAACCAGACCACCAGGATATCCATCAGCATGTGAAGGTTCATCTATGTGATCTGGTTGAGCCTGATGTTGTGTTTGCTCTTTCTGTTGGGCCTCTTGTTGTGCTTGTTGCTGTTGTAATCGTTGTTGTTCCCTGTTGTTCTCGCCTCTCCCGTTTCTCCCGTTGCACTTCATGTTGCTCCTCAAGACGTTGTGCCGGTGTAGAAACAATTAATCTAACACAACGACCCTCATCATTAGTAGTATCATTAATTATAACTCGATCTGCTCTATCAGTAAACATAGTGCGCACCATTTCTGCATAGCCATATCATAATCAAAATCAAAACACAATCAAATATGTTGCGACACACTATCTGTTCACTTACGCAAACTCACTATGCCCAGAAACCTACCTTAACTGAACTCACGTACACAAACTTTGTATGCGTATAACTTTCATGAATTGAGATCACGTACGTGAACTTAGTTTGCGTAGGTTTCTGGGCAGCGTTTCGTTTGCATACGCAACTGAGTTCACGTAGGTTTTTGAGTTTGCGAAAAAATACAGTTTCATGAAAACAAGAACAACAACTACAAATTGTAAAAAAAAACAAGAACAATAACATGATTGATGCAAACTTGATGTAAATGAGAGACAATGAGGATGATTGAAGATGTTGAAGTTGTTAGAAATGGAGGAAGAAGCAGAATAAGGTGTGAGAGAAAAAGATGAATATGAGTGTGTAGGGTTGAAGATGAAGATAAAATGAGATGTTAGAGTTAAAAATGTTATAAATAGACAAATACATTTTAAGTATTTCGTTTTTACAAAAAATTAAGGGGTGTGGGTAGTAAGGGTGTGGATAACAATATTATTTTTTAAGTCACATAGAAAAATAAACGTTAACATTAAATCAAGGACACAGTTATGGATCCGTGCAAACACATATGTATTTTGCCAGTACTTTAACGAAAAAAAAAAATATTTTGTCCAATTCAAAAATCGAGGTTTATACCATGCATTCCCACACCTTAACCTCCCACCTCCCATTCTACATGAAATTACATTTTTATCCTTTTTTATTATCTGTAAAACATTCAAATAAATTTAACACTCATTTTTTCACCTGCTCTTTTGAAACTTTACAAAATTATCTCTTACATCAAAAGTATCAAAATATTCGAAATAAAAAAGTAAGTATCATTCGAAAATTTGAAATGTTGGAAATGAAGTTTTTTCATAAATTGTTGAAACTTTCGAATGTTTTAACATTTTCGAAATGAAAATTTTCCAAATTGTTCAAACTTTCGAAGTTATGAAATGTTCGAAATAAAGTTTTTCCAGAAAATGATGAAACGTTCGAACTTTTTGAAATTTTCGAAATGAAAATTTTCCAGATTGTTCAAACTTTCGAAGTTGTGAAATGTTCGAAATGAAGTTTTTTAGAAATTGTTGAAACTTTCGAACTTTTTGAAATTTTCAAAATGAAAATTTTCCAGATATTGTTAAAACTTTCGAACATTTTAAAAAAATTTGAAATGAAAGTTCAAACTTTCGAACATTTAGAAATTTTCGAAATGAAAATTTCCAGATTTTTCAAACTTTCGAGGATTTTGAAATTTTTCGAAATAAAACCTTCGCAGAAATTTCAAAACTTTAGAATTGTTAGAAACTTTCGAAATTAACAATTTACTAAATGTTTGGCCTTCATCTGAGCATTTTTAATTCTTGAAATAAACTTTCCATTTATATATTTTTCAATTTATATAAACTTTCCATTGTTTTAATTAACAAAATTTCCATTTGAATGTTTCGAAAGATTTGAAAAAAAGCTAGAAATTAACATTTCGAAAGTTTCGTATTGATGGAAACTTTCGAAAATCTGAAGAAAAAAAACCTATTTCAAAACATTAATGTTGTTCTAAAAGTTCAAAAATTTCAAAAATAATTGTTTTGAAATTATGAAAAATTACTTATTTTTTATATTTCAAAAATTTGTAAACTTTCAAAATGTGGGGTAATTTCTGTAAAGTTTCGAAAGAGGGGGTGAAAAAATGAATGCTAAATTTTTTTGAATAATCAAAAGGGCAAAAATGTAATTTCAAGTGAGATGAGGGGGTGAGAGGTTAATGTGTGGGGTGCATGGTGACACTCAAAATTCCCATTAAATCTTAGGGGCGGTAAAGTATTGGGCTTTAGCCCAAGCCCGTCTAATAAGAAGAACCCAAAAATATGTTCCGAGTTAACTCTTGAGACTCGACTCACTGTAACTGCGAAGCCAAACGAAAATGTCGAAAGATGTTAACGGAAATGGTGTTCCGCCGAAAAACGCCACGAGCTCAGAGAAAGACGACGACGAAGCTCCGTCAAAAAGACACTCAAGGAAAACGCGAGAAGATTACGACGTAGATTCAGAAACCGATAGAAAGCACAGCAGTTCGAGGAGGAAATCTCGAGATAGCTCAGATTCCGAAGGTGATAAACGACGCAGGAGAAAAAGGAAATCGCGTAGGAGATATAGCAGCGATTCTGATTCTGATTCGGATTCTGGTTCAGGTTCGGATTCAGAGGACAACGAGTCCGAACGGTCTGGTTCGGATTCAAAGTATTCGGACTCGGAATCAGGGACGGAGAGCGAGGAGGAGAGGAAGGAAAGGAAGAGGAAGGAGAAGAGAAGGAGGAGAGAGAGAGAGGAAGAGAAGAAGAGGAGGAGAGAGAAAGAGAAGAAGAGGAGGAAGAAGGAGAAAGAAGAAGAGAGAAGGAAGAAAGAGAAACGAAAAATGAAGAAAAAGGAGAAGAAGGAGAGAGGGAAGAAAGGAGCTGTGACTAATTTATGGGGAAAGTATGGTATTATAAGAGAAACTGATATGTGGTAAGAGATTTATGCTTTTTTGCTTTTTGAAATTTGATGAATTTATATTTACGTTGGCTAAATTATGTGAGATGAATGTGTTTTGTGGTTAATGATTGAATTATGTGATAGAATATATTGTAGATTTTGAAATTATTGGACAATGTTTTGTTGCTTTGATTTTGCATGTGAGTTATATGTTATGAAATAGCATGGGATTGAACTTTGGGTGTGGTTACTGGAATTGTTATAGTATTAGGTTGTAGAATTTGATTGAAAGATGTTAAATTAGAACATTAACAGCATTCAGATCAATTATTGTTGTGCTTTTAACTATGTGTATGTGAACCATGTAAGATTGTAGAAGTATAATAAGTAAGAAGAGGATTTAAAGTTGTTCTCTTGACACAAAAACAAGACAAGGAGTGAAATGAATGACAACAATAGTTCAACTAATTACAGTTAAAGCATGCTATAAAAGATGTCTCTTTTGGAAAAACTATACCATTTTAGCTATACTTTGCAGTTTTACTCTCCTGAATATAGTTTCTAGTGTAATCTCTTTAAAAAATTTGGAATTGGAATTGGTTGGCTGATGTCATCATGCCTCAATTTTTGGAATCTTGGAAGATGAAGGTAGTTGTTTGCAGAAGCATTGTAATTTATTTAATGCCGAGAGATAGCAGCCAAAATTCATATCTGGATTGTAGTTGAAACAGGTAAGACATAAGAATATGCGTTGGCTGTTGATGGTTTATTGCTGACGGACACTCAGCAAGATTTTAATCTAGGTGTGTACTTTTCTGTTTAGAAGCTAAAGACCTAAAGTAATTGAAAATACTCTTCAGATTGTTTGTATGTGATTGGATATTAAATGGGCAACATAAAGCTATAGTGGGGTCTAGGGAAGGGTTGGATCCACTGCAGATCTATTGTAGGTAACCTTAATTTTCATTTTTAAGATGATGATTCCCCGACTTTGATAGGTTACCTGCATTCACTTGGCAGCAACTCCAAGTCTCCAACTGTTGTGTCAAGACTTTCATTTAACATGTTGACTTGATTTTATGGTCATTTATTTACTTTGCTTATGGAAGCATCAATTTATTTTATCAAGATTTCAACTCTCAAACCGTGGTATCAATAACCAAGGCTTATCTTTTGTCATCGGAAAATCTTTAAGTACCTATATTCAAAGGGTTGTGCTGAAGTGAACAATGGCCAGTATTTTCTGCTGAGTTTGAATTTATAAACTAGCTAATTTAAATTTAGATTTGATATCTTGTGAACTATGTGCCTCCTCCTTATACCCTATGTGAGTGATGTTATGAATATTACAGGACCAAACGGCCAGAGTTCACTGCTTGGTTGGCAGAAGTGAAGCAGGTAATTATTTTGGTTTACTTTCTATGTTAAAATCCAGCAATATATATGCAATTTCCTCTTCCCTTTTTTTTTAGTCCTTGGTTTGTTTTTGCAAAAAATAAACTATGGGCTTCGTTACATCACGCAGGGAAATTTTTTCCTTGTTTTCTTCACACATTATTAATCTTCTTTCCAGTATATATCGATGGGTTTGAGAAATCAAAGTTTTATAACTGATTAGATTACTGTGTTGCTTGCCTATTGGCGTTCTAGTTTCCATGCATGTCATGTTTACATGGATCACACCCAACTGTAATTTTGCTGTATTTTTACAGGTGAATATGGAGCATCTGTCGAATTGGGAAGAAAAACAAATGTTCAAAGAGTAAGCTCCTAAACTTGCTACTCATAGAAAAAAAGAGAGAAGATGGGAGGGAAAAGAGAAAAGGATGCTCATTTTAGTTCTTTCATTATCGCCTTAGTTGACCTATGAACTCATGGATTATTCACATATTAATCACTACATTACATTTATTACCATGTTGTTTATTCTAAGTTTGTTTGTCTTTAATTCCTGGTATTCTGGTATGCAGATTTATGGAGGATCACAACACAGCTACATTCCCTTCCAAAAAGTAAGCTTCAGCAGAAGTTTGGTTTGGCTTATTCCTTGTCTTCATTTTTTGTGAATAGGAATATGGCCACATGCGTCCTTGTTGTGCAATGATGAAATGAATTGAATATCTTGAATGAATCATATTTTGATTGACCAATGGTTTAATGTTAATGTGGCAGGTATTACAGTCTTGATGCTTACTATAGGCGTCAAATGGAAAAAGAGATGAAAAAGGGTATTAAGAAGGTTCAAGCAAAAGAACGAACTGTTTTCAATGATGAAGAACAACGCAGGTACGATTTTGAACACACTGCTTCACTGACGTAATCTTAAATTGGTTTTCTTTAGGCAATCATTTTTTCCGGAACCTATTCTACACCGGCTGTTGGCTGCCTATTTGCTTATGGAGCAACCTTGACTTTCTTATTGTTACTATTTTATTTATGCTAGTTTTTTTAATGACTTGTTTCTTTTCACACTGTCAACTGTTTTTCATTGCAAAAGTCTACCCATATTAAATTCTTGAAGCTTTCATTACCGTTGTGTCGGAATATGAAATCTAAAACCTTTATATTTCTTTTACTGCTCTTCAAATGGAACTTTGATACACATAACAAGTATTGTTTCCATTGACACATGTTTCACCCTTTCATAATCATTTCACAATGAACCTGCAGACAAGAATTGCTGCAAGCACGTGAAAAACATAAGGAAGAGCAAGTGATAGCTTTGAAGCGCTCAATGGAAAGTGGAATGGTTAGTTTTTACCGGATTGCTTTTATGCATTTTGAATACCAATCATCATTTTGTTAATGACAAGGTTCTGTTCTCATATTTTTGTGCAATAATTTTGCAGGCACAAGCAATGAAAGAGCAAGCTCAACTCAGGGAGGAGATGGCTTACCAGTACAAACTCGGAAACTTTGAGGTGAGAATTACACATTCAACTCTATTTGGATCTAGGGTTTTAGCTTGAGCCTCAACTCAATTTGCTGCATTTTTATTGCTATAGGCTGCTGCTGCAATCCAGAGAAGGTTGGACCCTGATGCTGCTGTGTAGTCGGTGTAGGACATAACTTATTGTGAATATAAATTAGATGATGGTGTCTCATGATCATGTCATCATGACAATCTCAGTTCATGCATGGATATCATGGCATCGTGGATGGATTTTATCTGTTCCAATGGAGGAGTGAAGTATTCACAGATTCCGACTCTTTTACTACAATACTATATCGTTGCTAATATAGAGGTGTTGCTTTGTGGTGGAAGTTTTGGCTTTGTATCTGACCAACTTAGCAAGCATCTCCAAACTGTCCAAGCTATCAATGTTATGAAAAGGTGGTCGTTACCCACCCATCTTACTCGGACAGATTCAAATTGGCTGTGGCATGTAAAACAATTATTTTTTTAACGAAAGCATGGAAAACAATCTTAATAGTAAATTTTGTTTGTTTTTTCTTATTTTTTTACTGATCCTTTGCGCGAAATTTTCATTTTTAATGATGCTTGTGCATGTCCTATTGCTTTTAAAAAAAGTGAGGGCTCGAAACATAGTGCAAATTGCATTTGATCGCATGTAGGGATGGCAATATAACCCGCACTCGCGGGTACCCACCCAAATCCGCTTGATTTGGGCGGGAAAAATCCGCTTTGATTGGGTGCGGGTGCAGATTTTCCCTGAAACTAAAATTCGGGTGCGGGGGTGATGATATCCACCCGAACCCGCTCCGCAAGTAATATTAATGTAATTTTTAAATTTTATATACATATACACATTGAATATACCTAATATTTTTTTAAATATTAAAATTTATAATCTTATCTTCATAGAAAATATATTTTTATTTTATAATTGTCTAATAACAATTATTTTATTATATTAATTATAATAGATATGATTTTTAAATTTATAATTTTATATATACATGAACTGGTGTGGGTGTGGGTGCGGGCGGGGAAACCTGAATTCCGTTGCGGACGGGGATGGATGCCTAAATTCTACACCCGCTATGAAACGGGGGCGGGTGCGGGTTTTCTCCGATTAGTCGGATGCGATGGTGGAGGAGGAAAAATCCGCCCCGTTGCCATACTTAATATCATGCCAACATAAAATGAGTGTTATGTTCAAAGAAATACATTAAATATAAGTCAATTTAGTCTTTTTTATTTTTTTATTTAGGACTGATACTTTAAAGGCTCTATAGTTGTCCTGATGGATGCTAACCTTTTTGATGGATGTTTCCTAAAGATAAATTTTGGTAGAGGGACTTGTTTGACTTTATTCATTTTAAGCACTAAATTGCTATTTCATACTAAATTTGAAGGACTAAATACATGATACTTATTATTATTTGATAACCAAAATGTATTTTATTTTTTTATCGAGAATACATTGAAAAGTGGTGTGAATTACTCCATTCAATATAAGATAAAAGTATATTTATATTTGACTGTCTAATGCATGCAAATGTAATTACTTCAATCTATTTAATGATGTCACTCATAAAATACTACTCAATTATTACTATTATTTATCTATGACTCCTTTACTCATAAAACACGTTTCAATGAAAGATAATTAAAAAATAAGATTAAGAAAATTAATTATTATTAACTAAAATTTTTAATAAACACGAAATTGAGTATTTTTGTTGTTTATAATCCAGCTTTTCCTACCCCTAAAATCAATCCAAAAATATATATATATATATATATTGATAAAACATAATTTTTATGTCATCTAAAAAGTATATTTTCAAACAGAAATGTAGCTTTTTTTCTCATTCAAGAATCATGTGTGGCTTTTTTAAAAGTTGGGTTGGGTGGGTAAAGTTGTGTCCGTTTCTCTATCCATTGTCAGGCCCATAATAATTTTGTGAAGAACCGACATAACATAAGATGTATTCTTGAAAAAGTCAGCCATAACAAGACAACAACTTTGTCACAGCAACTCTTGTTTTATTTTCTTTCTCCATCCCACTCAAATAATATATTTGTCATAACCGGAAATTAAATACTATTCATTTATTAATTACTACCTACTAATCATCATTACTCATTAGTATCTGAAAATTTTACTAAAATTAAAACTAAAGTGAAACTTATTCCTCATTCATTACATAACCTTTTCACACTCTCTTTCAAAGTCCTTCCTTTCACTTCACTTCTGTCTGTTTTTTTCTTTTCTGCAAGTGAGTGAGTTAGTCCCTTCAATGTTGAACTGATTCAAGCTTGTTACGTTACAATAAAGATAGAACGCAAGCTTCAAAATGAGGGGTTCTTTGGGTGCTGTAATAGGAAGGTACACATCAAGTGATGGAACTTCAACTATCGATATGGGTGGAAATGGGATCATAAGACATAACAGGAAATGCAGAGACATTGCTGTTCTTGTCATCTTTATTGCCTTTTGGGTTTCCATGATTGTCAACTCCAGCTTTGCTTTCAACAAAGGAAACCCATTAAGGTAAAAACCTTAAAGTTTCAAACTTTATCTCATTGTGTTTCTGTAATTGACAAGTCGTAGTTCCGAAGTTTTAACTCAATTCATTAGATTCTATTTTTTTAATGAGTTTCTTTTATGGTGTTTTTTTTACTTGTGAAAACATTACAATTGATGTTTTGCCTTTAATAATTTATGCATTTGCTTCTTTTGAAATAAAATAAAAAATTGGCCTTCCTTGGTGTCCTAGATTTCACACACCTGTGTTTGGTTGCTGAGGAACTGAAATTGTGGAAGTTAGAAGTAGGACTTGATTGATTACAAATTTGAAGCACATATTTTTATTCCTCCTTGTAAACTGGTCTGTAGTATTTAAACACAAGTTGTAATATGTAACCCTAAGCTTGAATACAAGGAAATCACTAATGTCATGTCACTCTACAGCCAGAGACATAGGCACATTTGACCGAATTCTGTGATCAAATCTTGTATGTTCTTTGTTTGCGTTTTTTGTAACTGTTCTCCTTTAAACCGGGGTTGTTGTTCTAACATTCCTTATTGTGCTATGGTTGTGTAATTTGTGATAACTGATACAATGGTTTATTAGGCTTACATATGGGCTAGACTACAAAGGAAATGTGTGTGGCGACAAGCATGCAGGCCTTCGTGAATTGGAGCTGAAATACTGGTTAAATCCTAATCAGGTTTACCAAACTGGATTGAAGGATAGTCAGTTTAAACTGGCCGACTCCCGCAGTATATGCTTGTTGGACTGCCCTATTCCTTATGAAGATTCACTTACTTGGGTGTGTGATTATCCTGAAGGAGATATTCGTGTTTCAATGAATGATTGGATTGATATGAACTATAATTATTATGAGCTCCTCACACAAGAAATGAAAAACTCCTCTCTTCAACTTCAGGGCCCTTGTTATCCTGTCATATTTCCTACTGTAAATGGTGAGAGAACTTTTCCATTCTAATGCATTAATTAACGTCATGTTTTGTTATATGCCTGCAAATGCTTGTGTCTTATGGATGCATTACTTCTATGAAGCACATATACAACATTGACACGTAGGCACTAGTCATAATTTTAGAAAATAGAAGTGGTTGAATCTAACCATATGTGTTGGTTTCGGACACTGATATGTGTCGGATACCTGACAACTGACACGTCTTCAATCAGAGGTGTCGGTACTACATAGTGCCCTATCGATATCCTATCGATAATGAGTTTTTGAAATACCCGATTCTTAAAGCATACTTTTTTATGTCTAGTTTATTGGAGTTGCCAATTCATTGCTAGAGCATCAAATGTGTCTTTAAAGCATTGGCAACAGATGGGTGGAGTTAACATTAATGAAGGCATTGTCATTGATAAGTCCATTCACAAGAGTATCAATTCTCAGTCAGCTGTCTTAAAGGTTAGCTTTTTTTTTATTAAACTATCTACTTTCTTTTTCTTCGACTAATGTTGTGACTATGATATTGTTTGGAGAATGTTAGAATATTAGAAAATATCTTATAATATCTATTATATTATATTAGAGTATCTTGAGTTATTTCCTAGGATCAATTTATATTCATAGAGATATCTTATAATATCTCTCATTATTATTATGATTTGTTCCTAATTTAGGATTTAGTCTATGTTTCTCTATAAATAGAGATTAGTATTGAGTCTTTTGTAATCAAGTGAGCATTAAGCTATTATCAATAATATTCAAACCCTTATTATTTTCTCTCCTCTTTTTCTCTAAATCCCACAACTTCAACATGATATCTAGAGCCTATTTCGATCCTCCTTGAACGATTTCGCCTCTATTCCGCTGCCAAGTTCCCAACAGTTAGGGAATATAATCATAGTTTCTCTTTTTTCAACGTGAACATTCCTTTTTCAAACCACTATCGTGTTACATTCCAACACCGGTTTCACTCGTTTTCCGTCCAGTTCGCTACTGCCGCCGTCACTGCCGCTGTTTCCCGCGACTTTTCCAGCAAACAACCCTCTGCCTTCAAAAAAAAAAAAAGTTCAAGTTTCTTCGCCGTATCCCTTATTCGTTCCGATCACCGGCGGATTTATCCTTAGTCTATTTAAACACATAAGCTCTCTGGCCGAAACCCTAAGAACTTCATTACGACGTCGTTGTTGGTGACCTTGACCTAAATGTCAACGATTCTCAACTTTACGATCTGTTCAATCAGGTTGCAGCCCTTATGAGTGGGCTCTTAGCTGACAGGTTTGGAAGATTTGCAATTCAATTGATGGGATTCTTTTTGGTGCACGATTATTCTCTCATCGATGGTTTCAGATCTGCCCTTACTCTCCAATTTTGATCAACGAAAATATGTGTCATTATTCAAACAGCCGTTATCTCTCTTGTTTTGGACGCATTTTCTTACTCTGTTGATCGATCATGGTTTCGTTTCGTTAGAGTCGCGTTGCTTCTTCTTCGGTGTTTGGCATGCAATATAGTTCTTACTAATAGATTATAACAGTGGCCTCTATTTCCACCAACGATCATTCTGGTGGTGTCCTTTTCCCACATATGAATCATATTAGTGATGGCTTCTTCTTCCGTTGATGGTTATTTTGACGGTGTCTTTTATTTTCATGACTTACTTTATCTTGGCAATTTTTCCCAGATGCACTGGCCTTGCCTTTCTCTCCTTGAAGCACGCCTCTCTCTCCTTGAAGCAGATTCAAGTTTAAATATTTTGAGTCTCCATTATTATTGGTTTGAAGCTTCCAAATGCAGTTTTTTAGAAGAACGGAGCTTGCTTTATTCAATTGCCTGCCATGAATTTCTCTCAGGCTGATGATCAATCAGACTATCTGGCTAGGCTATATTTATAGCAATTCTCTCCGACTTCACATGCATCCCTGAGTTGCCTTTCCATCTTTTTTTATGGAGCAAAACATTGTTTTCTTGTAGCAAGCTAAAGCTTAGTAAGCTTTAACTTGAGGGGGAGTGTTAGAATATTAGAAAATATCTTATAATATCTATTATATTATATTAGAGTATCTTGAGTTATTTCCTAGGATCAATTTATATTCATAGAGATATCTTAGAATATCTCTCATTATTATTATGATTTGTTCCTAATTTAGGATTTAGTCTATGTTTCTCTATAAATAGAGATTAGTATTGAGTCTTTTGTAATCAAGTGAGCATTAAGCTATTATCAATAATATTCAAACCC
Source organism: Cicer yamashitae (assembly GCA_037974755.1). Lineage (NCBI taxonomy): Eukaryota > Viridiplantae > Streptophyta > Magnoliopsida > Fabales > Fabaceae > Cicer > Cicer yamashitae. The sequence continues at coordinate 46,310,246 of JBBPBQ010000003.1, forward strand.
TTATTATTTTCTCTCCTCTTTTTCTCTAAATCCCACAACTTCAACATGGTATCTAGAGCCTATTTCGATCCTCCTTGAACGATTTCGCCTCTATTCCGTTGCCAAGTTTCCAACAGTTAGGGAATATAATCATAGTTTCTCTTTTTTCAACGTGAACATTCCTTTTTCAAACCACTATCGTGTTACATTCCAACACCGGTTTCACTCGTTTTCCGTCCAGTTCGCTACTGCCGCCGTCACTGCTGCTGTTTCCCGCGACTTTTCCGGCAAACAACCCTCTGCCTTCAAAAAAAAAAAAAAAAGTTCAAGTTTCTTCGCCGTATCCCTTATTCGTTCCGATCACCGGCGGGTTTATCCTTAGTCTATTTAAACACATAAGCTCTCTGGCCGAAACCCTAAGAACTTCATTACGACGTCGTTGTTGGTGACCTTGACCTAAATGTCAACGATTCTCAACTTTACGATCTGTTCAATCAGGTTGCAGCCCTTATGAGTGGGCTCTTAGCTGACAGGTTTGGAAGATTTGCAATTCAATTGATGGGATTCTTTTTGGTGCACGATTATTCTCTCATCGATGGTTTCAGATCTGCCCTTACTCTCCAATTTTGATCAACGAAAATATGTGTCATTATTCAAACAGCCGTTATCTCTCTTGTTTTGGACGCATTTTCTTACTCTGTTGATCGATCATGGCTTCGTTTCGTTAGAGTCGCGTTGCTTCTTCTTCGGTGTTTGTCATGCAATATAATTCTTACTAATAGATTATAACAGTGGCCTCTATTTCCACCAACGATCATTCTGGTGGTGTCCTTTTCCCACATATGAATCATATTAGTGATGGCTTCTTCTTCCGTTGATGGTTATTTTGACGGTGTCTTTTATTTTCATGACTTACTTTATCTTGGCAATTTTTCCCAGATGCACTGGCCTTGCCTTTCTCTCCTTGAAGCAGATTCAAGTTTAAATATTTTGAGTCTCCATTATTATTGGTTTGAAGCTTCCAAATGCAGTTTTTTAGAAGAACGGAGCTTGCTTTGTTCAATTGCCTGCCATGAATTTCTCTCAGGCTGATGATCAATCAGACTATCTGGCTAGGCTATATTTATAGCAATTCTCTCCGACTTCACATGCATCCCTGAGTTGCCTTTCCATCTTTTTTTATGGAGCAAAACATTGTTTTCTTGTAGCAAGCTAAAGCTTAGTAAGCTTTAACTTGAGGGGGAGTGTTAGAATATTAGAAAATATCTTATAATATCTATTATATTATATTAGAGTATCTTGAGTTATTTCCTAGGATCAATTTATATTCATAGAGATATCTTAGAATATCTCTCATTATTATTATGATTTGTTCCTAATTTAGGATTTAGTCTATGTTTCTCTATAAATAGAGATTAGTATTGAGTCTTTTGTAATCAAGTGAGCATTAAGCTATTATCAATAATATTCAAACCCTTATTATTTTCTCTCCTCTTTTTCTCTAAATCCCACAACTTCAACAGAGAAGCATCCTTAACATCAGGCTTCAATATTGTGTTGATATTGTATTATTTTATCAACATGTTAGTTTTTTTCAATTAATGTTATTTTTCAATTTTTTTTATTTAATTACAGAGATACATGGCTGACATAGGAAAGGCATGGCCTGTGCTGATTGTTTGTGGTGGGATTTTACCTTTGTTTCTCTCTGTGATTTGGCTGCTGATGATTCGGCATTTTGTTGCTGCAATGCCTTGGATAACTGTGGTTTTCTTTGATGTTCTCATAGTATCAGTTACAATGTTCTACTACCTAAAAGGTATAGGCTTAAATATTTGATGCATGTATGTGTAAATACTTATAATATACTTGGTGATTCTAGCTGAAACCTATTGTAATTGCCTATATAACTTTTTAATTATCTAGTCAAATCTTTTTATTTATCTTTGCAAACAATAATCAAGCAAAATGCTGAGTTAATGTTGCCTTCCCTTCTTGACTTTCAGTTGGATGGATAGGAAATGATGCTATAACACCCATCATCGGCGAGCATGATCCTTACATTCATATATATGGAAGGGTAAGAATCACTGTGGCTGAGTTAGTATATATGTATCCTTTGATCTCTCCCTCTCCCTCTGCATTGATGACTTTATCATGTAAATCTTACAAACAGATTTCGGTTTCAGGAGCTGACTCATCTACATGTCGTCACTGTCCTTATGACTTTTATTATGGTTGTTTCCGTTCTTACATCAATTGCTATTGTCCGGCGCATCCTTATGGCAACTTCTGTACTTAAGGCAAGCCAAACTATATTACATGCAATTATGCAACTATGATCAAGTTTGTTGTTTAAGTTTGCTTATTGATGATGCTGCATTCTTTCCATTATTCCATTCAGTTGATTTAACTGATTCTAATGCAAATATTGCTCATAGGTTGCTGCAAAAGTGATAGGAGAAGTTCAGGCACTTATTGTTTTCCCAATCATACCATATGGTATCCTTGCAGTGTTCTACATGTTATGGATTTCGGCTTTTCTCCATTTATTTAGCTCCGGTCAGGTTGTTCAGAATGACTGCCACTCTAACTGCTGCTCGTATGAACTCACGGAAAAGAGGGTGATCTGCGATCGTTGTTGTGGATATAGTGTCCGTTACACACCGCACATTGGAGTCGCCATCCTCTTTCACCTTTTTGGTTGTTATTGGGTTACACAATTTCTCATAGCATGCTCATCAACAGTGATTGCTGGATCCGTTGCCTCTTATTATTGGGGCCGTGGTGAAGAATCTGTAAGTCGGAAAATGTGTTCATAAATTAAATGAATAATGCAAAATCAGAGAATATTTTTACCATAATTCCCAAGTTTGGTGAGGGTTTTATGCAGATAAGACTACTGAATTTTGATAAAATTGGATGATATCTTACCAATTAAGTAAATAATTTTCTATGATAATTACAACTTACAAAGTTATTTTTTGTTACTGAAATTTTATTCGCCTTTGTCAATGCAGCAAGAAATTCCTTTTCTTTCTGTCTTTTCGTCCATGAAGAGGCTTATGCGTTACAGTCTTGGTTCTCTAGCTCTTGGCTCTCTGACTGTATCATTTGTAGAATCAATCCGCTTTCTGCTTGAATCTATTCGACGTAAACTGAAAGTCACCAGTCATGTGCCTGACAACTGGATTGGGAAGGCTGCATACCATTCGTCGCTAGTTTTTCGAAGGTGTGTTGAGTGGACCATCAAATCATTCAACCGAAATGCTTATATCATGGTAAACTTTGTTAATCTACCATAAACCATTTATGCGTTTATGTGTGCATCATGTTGATAGATATGTGCTTATTTTTATCAACACATTCAACATTTCATTAGGTATATTACTTTTTTTGGTCGCATTAATTATTCGATGACTCGTCCTTTTCTGTGAGTTTGCTTTCTTCATAAACTTCTCAACGCAGATTGCTATAAGTGGTAAAAGTTTCTTTGGAGCTTCGGCTATTGCAACAGATTTGATTATGAATAACATCCTCCGGATTGGGCGTGTCAATGTGATTGGAGATGTTATCTTGTTCCTCGGAAGACTATGTGTCAGCCTCTCAAGTGCTGTTTTTGCTTTCCTCATGTTGGACACTCACAAGTACAAATCTGCACATAACAAGATCTCATCTCCACTCTTTCCTGTTGTGGTATGTTTTCTATTGTCTAAGAGATCATATCTGGACATAATTTTTTTCAAACAATTCAGGTCTATATAAACAAAGTCTTGCTCGACTTAGCCTATACCGGCCACCCCTTATTACAAACAATTATCAGAATCTCACTTTGGATTTTGTGTAAAATGCAGGTTTGCTGGGCTCTTGGATATATTGTTGCAACTCTTTTCTTTGGAGTTATAGAGATGTCAATTGACACCATCATTCTCTCATACTGTCAGGATTCTGAAGAGCATGGAACAGCACAATATGCTCCTCCCCTTCTCATTGAAACTCTCAATGACCAAAATGAGATGTAAAGACTTACACAAGAACCCCAATGAAATTATTCCATGTATTATTTTCTCATTGGTAGCACTTCAGGATTTAGAATCTAGTTTAAGTGCTTATTTTTGCACACCTTAGTTGAGTCCTTCCCCTTGTATATATGTTATATACAATACTAAGAAGTTATATTTTTTTGACTAATAGGTTGTTTTAGGAGATCATGTTATGGGCATAACTAGAAAAAATTATATACCACTAAATTATATAATTATAATTCTTCTCCAAACTCCATCTTGTGATGAATTATGAGACCTTCCCAGCTGTAGCTTATTGAGTGTCAGTTCTAGATATTTTGTTTTACTTTTGTATATTTTGCAACAAAAATAGTAGTATTTCTTAATGACTGAATGGCCATTAGCAAGAACTCTACAATTACTGGTGTTTTTTCATGAGATAAATCTTCATCTGTCACATCATTCCAATAATCTCCACCTTGATTGAAACAATACATGTTAGAAATCCAAGTTAGAACACAATTTGCCAAAAAATTCTCATGGGACAGTGGGTCCATTGGATAAACACAATTTAGAGTTGCTTCACAATACGCCCGGATATCAATTGATAGAAAACGAGAGACATATTGAGTCTATATAGACTTAAAGCAACAAGTGGAAATAATGACATGAATTATTACATGATATTCTACTACTAATTACATGATATTCTTCTATCTTTTTTTACATGATTCTATTTTATTTTCAAGATGCCCCTTTTGTTTCTACAAGCTTATGACTTGTATGGAGGATTTAAACTTGGATTTTAAAATTTTCAAGTACTTATTTCCAGCAATCTGGTCTATTATGCTTAAGTTCTATGATTCAAGTTATCTTGAGTGTATGGTTGTTACATTGATGGACAGTTAATCAAATATATACAAAGTTGAGCTTTGTTGTTTAAACTTCATTAGTAATACGACAGGTTGCACTATTTTGTATTCATAAGCAACATTCTGGGTGGGAATTGCAATGCTGCTGCTTGGCATCAATATACACAAAATGTATCCATTCTACAATTGTCCCAATAAAGCATTTCCTTACATGGCTTTTTATGGAAACAAAAACAAGTCATCTTATATAGATAGAGCATCTAGTAATTACACAAAAGCCATATTTATCAATGTATACCCTATGACTTGTTTCATTTCTCTTCATTGCATCATGATTTGCATCCATTGTTCCTCATAATTATCTTCCACTTGGCATAGAGGAGGATCTTGGAATTGGTTCGTGTCTAGAACTGAACGGTACTGATGAAGATAGTGAAGCGGAGGGTCGGAGGAGTGGCGTAATGGCCCTACTTGAAGTTTCATTAGCAATAGGTGAAGAGGTATATGTAACAGTTTTTACTGGTTGTAATTCTACTCCAGTACCAGTGGCAAGGTCTTTAAAGGAATCATCTATTATTTGATCGTCTTCTTCAACAGACAATACAGTGCTTGTATCTGTATGAATGGTGGAGTCATCAGTGAACATACCATGTCTTCTTCTCCTCCTAGCTAATTTGCCCCATCCATGAATGGTTTCCCTTATCCTCTGTGGGATTAATGCTGCCTTATAGTTTGTTCCCATCTGAAATAAATGTAGGAATGTTGTTATGTTATTGCATGAGACATGAATGTGGCAAAAGCTCTTTACTAGAATGATTCTCTCAATGCAACAACTCCATTTCTCAAGTAACACAAGACAAATATTATTCATCGTTCTAAAAGGAAGCTATCTATAACTGCAATCTTGTCCGATGAACACATTATTACTTGGTAATTATGCAACTCCATAGTCCAAACTCAATATGGAGTCTTTGCAGCCAAATCTGCAGCCCTCTCCAGCCAAATCGTTAGCCATTTTGGCTGAAGAGGGGTTGAAGGAGTTTTTGGCTGCAGGGAATCCAAATTCTTACATTTCAAAGTTGTGAGTTCAAGCTTTCATGTTTGGGAATATGTGCAGACACCAAATCAAACACATGTATTCTTTTTCTAGGTCTTGTGTTACCTGGGTGACGAGAGCATAGAGTGGCAAGGTGCTGTAACTGCAAAGAAACTGTCCGGCAAACCTACAAAGTTGAATATAAGAAAGGATAAAGGCACATGTTGATTTAACCACCAATTCTTGTGTAAACTAAGCCAATAAAGATTTAACAGCAACATTTTGCATTAGATAATTGCATAAATTTCCATGCCAAATAGTTATTTTAAATTAAAAAAAGACGCATTACTTCCTTTATTGACTTAGTTTACACAAGATAATAAAATAATTCTTTGATTTAAATCCAGATAGAGAGAAAAAACAGAAGCTGTCTTGATTTCTGCATACCCCAAGATTAGCCTTAAATAAACAAGGAGGTGATTACTAATAAAGCAGGAATTATATCCAAACTGCCACTGCAGTAAAAAAGAAAGACATTTTATTTAGTCAAATGCAACTTAATAAATTTTATTAAATTTTATTTAGTCATTTTATCAATTTATTCTATTTGAACTGCTTAATACAGAATCTTGCGTAAGTCATTGGTTAATTTAAACTTTTTAGCAATATAACTCTTCTACAATTCAAGAGTCAGCTTAAACTTAAATTATGATCCTTATTAATACTCCTAAGTGTAATTCTACATCTTAAAATAGATAAGGAAGTACCCAGAACCAAAAGAATGAAGCCAATTCAAATGCATTCTGTCAATGAAAAAAGAAAGAAAGAATATCAGAAGTTAATAAGAAAAATAACAAATGTAAGCGAGAAATAATTGCACAAGATGTAGACGAACCATGAACAACCTGGAAGAGAATGAAATGGATTAAGGAAAGTAATAGCTCAGGCTTTTTAAACCAAAAAAGTTCATCGCGAGGCCTCAACTTAGCTCCTGAGGTGAAACCGGTAATTCCAGCATTCTCCAATGCCAAGGTTGCAATAACTTGTTGTAGTTTTGTTCCCACCAAAAGAACAAGCTGTGCTTGAACAATAACACATAAGAAATAGCATGAGAAATTCAAAGGCAAGGTTTAGAGTATCTTCAACTTTAATTTGACACTAAGAACATATCATGGATATGAGGGAAAAAATTAGAAAAACTTTAAGCAAACTAAACACATAATTATTGTCAGAACAGTCACCCTAGTTCAAAAGAAAACAGATACGGAAAAAGCAAACAAAGACCACACAAGACTTGATCCCGGAGTTCGTCCAATTGTGCCTACGTCTCTAACTGCAATGATTTTCTATCATTCAAGCTTAGGATTATAAATTACAACATGTGTTTAAATACTACAGTCTAGTTTACAAGATTACCCCTCAAAGCAGCTCGAGCAATCTGCCCACTTATATGTAAACTATGAGTCATACCCAATAATTATAGTATAAAACTCTTTTAGGCTAAAAATATTTTAGTATATTCAACTAATTTATATACCATTTTAGTGAATATGCCCAGTTTTATTTTTATTTTTTTAATAAAATTACCATTTTAGTGAATACTGTTCTAATCAAATTCCAAAGAAAAACTCACCAACTATGATAGGTATCTTATAGGCCCAATTGTCCAAGGCCCACTTAGAGTTATCCAAGAGGCAAATTAGAGAAAGGGGAAAAGGGAGTTATAAGGGATAGTGGAGAGAGAGGGAGGCTACTATTGAACATCTTTCAGTTAGAACCTTAGTGGTTTAGGCAGAGGAGGAATTATTTCTTCTCTGAGGAGCTTTGCTCTGGGACTACAGAAGTTATCTTCTGTAATAGTTATCCTTTTTACATTAATAATACAGTTTTCTTTTTCTCTTAATTCGGGTTCCTATCAAATAGCCCAACCACACGTTTGCAAAATCAATGGTTGGGGAACAAAAGTTAAAAAGTACAGAGGGAATGAAAAAGGTAACTTACAGATATAGGAATGATAGCTATCCAGAAATATAGATTAGATCCTGTGTTAAACCCAAAAAGAAACTAATTGTAAGTTTCAACACTATGCAAAACTAAGTAATACCTCTGATCCCTATTATAAAAATAAATAAATAAAAAAAAAAAAACTGACGTTAAAATGTATTGATTGTTAGAATTCTTTCTATACCCTTATTTAATATAAGATATATATTTACTAGAAACTCGCATGGTGGATATAAACATTTAATGCTAGTGGTATACTTGGAATAAAATTTCAATTTTATAACATTAAATAAACTCTTTGGTCCCGGTGATTTTTGTAATTCCTTCTTAATATACCAGAGGGACTATAACTTAACCATGTCAGGCAATCCAAGAGAGAAACGAAATTTAAGTGGAATGGAAGCTTTTGCCAAAAAAAGATCCCCCGCGAAATTTTTTAGAGGTGTTATTATAATCAAGGAAAAATATGATAAACTACTTTCACCTCGATTTTCACAGTAGGCAATACCTTTAATGTTGAAAAGCATGAAACAAACAACAAATCCCCAGAGTAGGCCACTGCAAGAGATTTAACAAAACAGACAGGATTATCAGATTTCGACTTTGTCAGAACCAAGTCGTAAAAACGAAAGAAATAATAAAATAACAACAAAAGGGAAATAGTATGTCCAAGATCAAGCACAAAACTTGTTAATTGTTATACTAAATGATCAAAATTTGACCTCCAAAAAACATTGTCATGAAGCTGCAATAATAGTTACAGCTCAATCTCAACTAATACTAACCTCACACCAACTATCCTTTGGAATTCCTCCTCCATAGATCGAACCATGTAGCTGTGGAAATCATATTTTGATGAAAGGTTGTGATTCTGCCATGAACAAGAAAAACAGACAATAAAGTAGTTAACATTCACATAGTAGAAGTTTATGCATACTACATAGTTCCAAGAAACCTGACATACAAGTACCTTTATAAAGAAAAAAATAATATCAAATAAATGCATGAAGTAACTTTAAAAGGCATATTCCAGTCTCCACTATAAAATTAGAACTGAAGATTTTTTCGCAGAAAAATAGAAGTTTAGAGGTATGAGTTAGCTCATGAGTCTCATCATATGGCGAGTTAAAAGTTTAGATTTTATCATAACATGCAAATACAATGAGATAGGAGCCACATGACTCAACCATTTACTCCTAAAATAATTTTTATTGCATTATCGCATACCATGATGAAGCCTTTTCGAAGTGTAAGGTAGTCAGCGCGAACCACAGAACGCCCAAATTGTCGAAAAAAGCATGTCTGCAATGCAACTTGATTAAACTTAAACATGTAAATATATGAAACCAGGATTTGTGCCAAGACTTCTTACAAATATATGCTTGTTGAAACGGCACTACATGGTTAAAATGACGTATAGTAAATTGAGGAATGGAGTATTAGGTGACCATAAAGTATATTCATAAAATAGAAGTTTGCCATCAAAAGATGCTGACAGTTATAAGAGATTCATGCATTTAGTATTTGAGGATTGCAAATTCATTTTTCATGTTTTACCACAAAAGAAGAACCATTAAGAGTTAAATCTTACTTTACTCAATATACTTGCTTCCATGAGATAATAATTTTGTACTGGTCAACCCAATTGACCATAATTTGTTTAGAAAAGCAAACTGAGGAAAAGGTAAAAAGTATAGCTAAGTTAACCATGCAAAGATGGTGAACTCTTTGTTTTTTATTTCAAATATTCTTCATATCTTCCTTCTTTCATCAAATAAATTAAAGAAATAAAAGGCAAGAATACAGCAAACATAAATGAAACGAATTCGAATGGAAATGAGAAAACAGGTGGAGATATTTAATTACCATCCAAATGACTAATGGATTTTTTGATGTATGAGACTTGACAAAGGTTGATTGCCTTCGCATAGTCATCTGCCTAGTAATTTCTGTCTCAACAAAAGAAATGACGAGCCAATTCCTTAATACAGTTACCATATGAATTACACTACCATATACTTTTACCAATGAGCAAGTTTTTCAAAAGCTTAAGTTGTTAAACAGATGAACTTTATACCAAGTTCACAAGAGATATTTGATAATGAAATGTGAACAATGCACCAAAGCTAAATTTAATTAACATATGAAGATCTAATACAACATCAAGGACCAAGTGTCCAAAAATCTTAAATAGTTAGGTTAATATGCATGTACATCCAGAATTTTGATCTATTATAGATCGCCGAGCGGTTCTCTCTCAGGAGGTTTAAACTTTGGTCATTCAAAATTCTAAATGCTTGTCTATTTGAAATTCGATTGCTAGTAGGTGAAGGCTTGAAGAGTAAATGTTCTAGAATCGGTTTTTTGCATATAAATTCATTGATTCCAATTTTGTAGAGTGAGGATTTTCATAATCAGGGCTTTAGACTATAAAGCTTCATTCTAAATTAAATGATACATGAAAAGAAAAAAGTTGAAAGAAGCTCAACAAGACCAAAAGTAAGTAAAACAATAAAAATAGTCATAAGTTGAGGGAAATTAAATGTGTACTCCTTGGCGGAATTTTGCATAAAATCATTATGGCATGACAAAACTATATGAGTTGATGTGCTTTGTAAGTTTGTATAGTAAACAGGATACAGATAAAGTTAGTTTATCTTGAGGAATAATGCAAATAAAAGTTAGCACATTGAGATGGATTATGCTTACCAGCTAAATAATTGCGCCGATCCATGTGAGCCTCCTCCTCCCACACTCTCCAACTGTGAATCTGGTATGAACTAAAAGTGTTATTATGTCAAACAGAAATCTAAAAATGATAATACCAGAATGTTTTGCCCCCTATGTCAATATTGAGCAAACTAAACAAATTACACTTTAGAAATATACAATCTAGTCGTAGATAATTGTTCCTTGGCAATTAAATCTTTTGGTTTGATATGATAATTTTATCAATTTTCAAATTCTTACTATATCAATAGTTAGCCAAAACTAATCTATCATAATTCATAAGCTTGCCAACATCAATAATTAAAATGAAAAAGGCATGAGGTAGTATTCACTGACAGCAGAAATATAATATGGATTAGTATCAATTAGCCTATTTAGAATGACTCAAACTACTCAAATGCATTACACCAATATTGTTTAAGCATAAAAAAGAAAAAAACATTCAACATGCAAACAATAATGATAGATGTGTGGAAGTTAGGTCTCATCTACAGTTGAAAAACAATATCTCACCTTCACAATGGCTAACAACATTGTTAGGCAACTGTAAGATACGTGTGTGATCGCCATGACAAAAATGAAACGATGCAACTGCTCTAGACCTTCATACGAAACAAACGGTTCATAACCCTGAGTAACATAACAAATAGCAAATCAACCTCCATTAACATAATAGAGCAGTAAAAGCTAAAGATAGTCAAATTTAATACATGTAAGGTATATAGTTCATGCCTCTTTGCAGGAGTTTCTATTTATTCCATTCAACACCCTTCTAATTATGCGTGGGTAAGAAGAAGCCATCAATAGTTTACGTTCTTCGGAGCCATTCTCTTCAATTTGTTTATCAATCTCAGATCTAGTGCATGGAGCAAAAGCACTATTATAGAACTTTGAAGGAATGCAAATATTTGCTATCATGCCAGAGGTAGCAGTAAGTAGGAGAGATATAAATCCAAGCAACATCAACTCTGACGATAAAATTGCAAAATAATGAAAATTGATCAGCGAAAAGATACACATTACATAAAATTAGCACAATGCAGAGAAGTCAGTAAGGACTAACAACAACAATTCAAAAAGAACTATTGTTCATATCAGAAACGATCTTCAGTAGAATTTAATGCACATTGACATGTACCTTCTTTCATCTTCTCCAAAGCTTCGAGCAAAGGTTTTCTATTAGTTTTCCGAAGCCACTGCAGCCACAGAAAAAAAATATAGCCACACATCAGAATTCATACCTAAGCAAGCAAAAAAAAAAAGCTTAATCACAAACCCTTAAAAAAGGGATGGTTTGGTTACTAGTAAGACTAATACATCAAATTAAAAATATAAATCTATGCATACGAGTGAAATTGCATTCGAAAAAAGTGCTTCTTTCCTTGCAAATAGATGCAACATTAAATCCGAATATGGATCTTACCACATTTAAATATTTATTAGGCAGAAAACACTATTTTTCCTCTCATTTCATGTTTTTCACCTCTGCCCTTCCTCCACTCAATTTCATTCACAAGTCTGACAGTATTTTCAAGTCTTAATCTTAACTTCTTAAGTTTGCAAACTGCTTTAAAAAAATAACAAGCTTCCAATCTATGAAGCACTGACACAAATAAGAACACCGGACACGACACTGACTATATCATGTAGACATCTATAATAAATTAAGAAAATAAAAGTAATGGAATTGTGTTGGTGTCTTGTCAGTATCTGCACCAACATGCGTTGAACACACCTTTAATTTGAAGTGAGTGCTACATAGCTTCCAATTCCTACCATACAACTTTTCCCTATAACTACATAGATTAACATATAAAAACCAACAAAGCTCAACAATAAGATTTCAAGCAATACTTACAATGCTTAAACGGTTAATGGAGCGCTCGACAAGCAAAGAGACAGCAACAAAGATGGTCAACACAGTGGCAACAGACCATGTAGGAGTCAAGGCCAATGACCTTGTTTCTTGTTCATTCTCTGCTGCCATCTTGAATTATCCAAAAACCACAATCCAAACCTTATATGTGACTAAGTGCCTTAAAAAAAATCTAAGGCAACTTAATTAACTTAAAAGAAGGGTCTCATTTAATATCAACTTTGAAAACTATACAAATAGAAATCATAGTACAACACTTGGAGTCAACCTATGACCTTTATCATAATAGTACTGAATCTAATAAATAGAAATCCAAATTGTGATATCTTTCTTTCACCATCAAGTAGTGATCCTAATTCCTAATTTAGACCCCAAATTGAAGCTTAGGTTTGAGCATAAGAGTTTGACAGAAACTCCAAATGAACCTTCACTGCATATCAAAATCCTCCACACTTCAAAGGTATAAATTTTCAAAATTACAGAAATACCCCCATGGCTTGAGAAAAGACTAATTTTCTCTAAATAGGATTAAAAAAGTAAGCAAGGTTGTTTCTTTTCCTTCCAGAAAGCTCTTGAGAACCTTTTAGACAAACCCCATTTTCAAATCAAGCTCAAATTACTAGCTCTACAAAATAAAAATAAAAATAAAAACAGAAAAAAAAAATTAATTTTTCTTTGTATAACTGTTTCAACAATAGTGAGAAGCAGATTCAAACGTTCTGAAAACACAACGTTAAACCCTGTCTGGAATCTAGGAAAGTGAGAGAAGAATGGAAGTTAAGTGAAAACTGAAGATCTCTCTCTATAAAAAGGTGAAAGAAACAAAAAAAAAAGAAATTGTTTGAAAATTTAAAACTACCAAAAATACATTGAATGAGTTAAACCAAAAACTAAGTACATTTTAATGATTCCCATACAAAACTGTTGTGAAGGAAGGGGTAAGCGCGTCTTTTTCCAGCTGCAACTGCAATGCCAATGCCAATGCAGACACAGTTCAGTTTCAGTATCTTCCCTGGTCCACGTGCCAACTCGCATTACTATTACTATTATTGTATTTTAATTACTTTTTTCTTTTGATAAATATTATCAATATTTTATAATTATGGATGTGGATGTCACTTGTACTAAACTTTCACTTTTTTTTTAAGGTTTAAGTACCATTTTTTTATAAAGGTTTAAGTACATTTTAGACTCAAAGACAAAAAATATGAAATTACATTTAACCTTTCTAATACTGTATTTGGTTAAGTTGTAGATGAATGGAATGTCAACATTTCACAAATAATATTTATAAATTGTATAATTTTCGAAATAATAAATGCACAATTTTTAATATAAATTTTTAATTTTAGTATATTAAAACGTACAACATTTTTTATTTTAAATTATATGTGTGATTTAATTTTTCAAAGAGACAGAAAAGATGAGTAAAATATTTCAAAAGAATGTAGCAATGAGTTGAGCCGAAATCTATTAAATATTGTAAGTTTTAATACATATATTTTTACATATGAAAACATATCTTTTGGAAAAAAAAATAATAATACAATATGCTCATTTGATTGAATTTGGGTCTCAAATCGTACCTAAAGGTTCATGCAGCAAGCACGTGTTTGTTTCCATTTTTATCTCCTATAATTGTGGCACTTGTTGCCTGCAACTGCACCAGCACAAGGAATCTATATTGGTGTACTCATTTTTCACCCTTTTTTTCTTATTGGGATTCATTATTTGAAATCTATTTTGGTAAACTGAAAAGAATCTATGATTGATAGTAAGATATTGGAAAGAATTCCGTCGGAATTTTTAATATAATTATCTTTTTCGGACAAATATAATTATTATTAAATAAAGTGAAGTAATAAAAAAAATTCGCTTAAAACTAATATTATATAGAATAAAATTTATTTGCATTTCTTATTTTTGAGGTGATTTTCCTATTACATATGCCGATACAAAACCAATATTAATAAATAAGGCAAAATATTTTAATAAGAAAATTATGATTAAAGTAGTATTTTCATTAAGGTAGTATATAGGTTGATATAAAACATTAAGTCAAAAAAAAAATGGATGCAACACATAACATTTATTTTATTTTATACTTGATATATATAACATGGAGTTTGATGATTATACACTCATGGGTAAATCAAATAGTTTTACAATGTCACCTTGTATAATCATATTTTGTAAAACATAGTGAAATATCTTTTATAGTGAAACTAGTTTACACATTTCCTTTTTCTCTGTATATAGAACATAATGAGATATACGATTATAATTGATATGTTTGGGGTGAAAAAATTGATATATCCCACTTAGGTCCAGAATACAAATACAAATGCCACACCTAGATGTTCATGCAGTATGCACGTGTCCTGTTATATTTATTTTTGATTGATGCTATTTAGTATTAAATAAATATTTGAAAATAAAAATAATAAATTGTCAATTTATTAAAAGTCGATCAAATAATTATTTTTAAATTTGGTGAAAAACAGGAGAGGATAAAAAAAATTAATTCTAAATCTTTGTATTTTTCTTAGTTTTACTTTTCTTACCGTTAAGCGTTTTTCTTATTGTTTTTTCCTTCTGGTATTATATTATATATCAATCGCACCTTTTTGTTGACAATTGACAAATAGTATATCAAATTATCAATCGCACTTGGTGTGTAGTGTTGTCTGTAACCACTCTCAACGAATATACACGGGTCTCACTTTTTACACTAATTTTTTTATTGAGATTAGTTTTTAAGATCCATGCACCTTTTAATTAAATTAAGTTTTGGTTCTACCATTTTGAGTATTTTTCTCACTTTTAATTCCCACAAAAAATGTAAAAATTGTTATTAAGAAAATGCAAAGTTGTAATTTTTTAATAGCTATATTAATGTAGAAAAATTAAATAACTTAATGTATCACTTGGTCAAGTGATTGCAATGTTTGGTTTAATGCATTTGTTAGTCATCGAACTAATGCATCTTTTAAGTTACTAAATATTACAATCTTTTTCAAGAATTGTTTTCTTTCACCAATTGACATGAGTTTCTCTGTAAATAGAGATACTTTAGAGACAGAAAAGGACAAAACAAAATTCATGTTACATGACTCAAAATTTTGTCAAAAATATTTCTGAGTCATTTCTTCTTTTATCTAGTGCACGAAAGTAAATGAAGGAACTTTATTCTGTAAACTATCAATGAAAAATATGTTTGATGTGAATGTGCAGTTCACTTCAAGGATTCCAAAGTATTATGAGGATTCGTCGGTTAACCCGTTTGCATCCAATATATATAGATTGGTGGGGGATAATCGAACTTAAAGCTTAATGTGATACACACGCTTTGGAATTTATTTGTGCAACTTTCATGTCATCAATTTCACCATTTTCTTGTTCAAGATTTGCAACATACCCCCAACAAAAGATCCAATAATTTTTAGGTTCGATTTTCGTTTTAATTTATTTTTGAACAATGGCTACTTCTTTAAAAAAGATAACAATCACATATTTATGATTACGGTGAAAGGTACATAATTAATTTATATTAATATATGATATGTTTGATATTCATATATTAAGTTAAAGATAGCATATTTGTCTAGATTGCATATCTTGTTGCTGACTTGCTAGCATATATAATTGATGACAATTTTATTCTGGTTTATATATGCATGAATTTTTTGTTTGGATTTTGAAAATCAATTTATGTCTTGACTTTTATTAGTAGCATTGTATGAGTTTGACTCTTAATTGATATTTTGGTTTCAAATCTTATATTTTGAAATTGTTGACAAAAAGAAACGCAAAAATTAGAATGACAATATGTTTTAAAAAATTAAATTGAACCTTTTAGTTTTTGAAATAAAATTGGCGTAGATGTTAATTACCATGGTCATAAATCATAAAATTTATATGGTTTTAAATTTCATGATTTTGTGAAATACTCATAATTGTAATGCTACAACGAGTTCATATTTTGATACTAACAAGTATGTGATTTTATTAGCATTCATATGTTTGACTTATGATGCATGCTTGTGTACTAGTTTATTACAAAAGTAGTGTAAGTAACTTTCATAAATATCAAGTGGAGATTTAATTGGTTCATGCAAGAAGTTTTATTTTTATTTAGAATGGATGATCACATAGTATATGTGCATGATAGTATGAAACTAATTGTTTCTTGCTTGCCTTGATATTGAAAATGATTTGGATCTATTTTGAATTATTGTAAGTTGACAAATGTTCATGGAATAAACTAATAGAAAATTTTAATGATTTTATTCATTGTTTATTTTCTATTGTGATATTTATTTGGATTTACCATAGAACATATTTAAATATGAAACTTGAATTAACAAATAGAATTCATGATGCATGTATTAGTTATAATATAACAATGAAGAAATGATTTCTTTAATATAAATTAAATGAATTCTTATTTATCAAGGAGTAGATGACTTACGTGTCTGGGCCCACCTTATGATATTTGATTATGAGAAATTTTTATGATCATGTATTGTTAGCTTGTAGAAATATATATTTAATGCATTCAATTATTATATCTTAGACTTTGATATATTGAAAAGGGAATTAGAATTTTAAATTGAGATACTTATGAAATATAGTAAAATGTAGAATGACATAAAAGTTTGTGTATGTGATAATTGAGATGCTTATTAATTGTATGTGATACAATGTAAAGAGATTAAATGGTAAAAGTGTCATGGTTTAGTGATAGTTGGTCAACACTATCAAGAATATATAAATGGTGTTATGATTTGTTTATATGTGAATGATATGTTAATCTTTGGCACCAATTTAGATGAGGTAGAAAAAACTAAAATTTTCTTATAAAAAATTTTGATATAAAAGATTTAGGTTAAACATATGTGATTTTAGGAATTAAAATCATAAGAAATGACGTAAATATTGATTTATTCCAATATATTGAGAAAGTGCTAAAGAAATTTGATCATTTTGATTGTAAATATGTTTCTACTCCATGTGATCAAAATGTTAGTTTAACAACACATAAAGGATGTCCTGTGGCACAACTAGATTATTCAAAGGTAATCGGATGTTTGATATAAGTCATGACTTGTACCAGACTTGATATAGCATATGTTGTTGGAAGATTAAGTCGGTATACAAGCAATCTAAGTAAAGAACATTGACATGCTATTAATAACGTATTAAAACATTTGAAAGGAACAATTAACTATAATTTAATCTATAATGGATATTCTTCAGTTTTGGAAGGATCTACAGATGCTAGTTGTGTAACTTATGTTGAGGATCATGCTTCCACAAGTGGATGGATCTTCAACCTTGGTGAAGATGTAGTTTCTTGGGGTTTAAAGAAACAAACTTTGCATTGTCGGCACCACCATGGCTGCATAATTTATTGTTATGGCTGCAGATAGTAAAGAGGTTGAATGGCTAAGAGATTTGTTGTATGAGATACCAATTTGGCCAAAGCCAATGACACTAGTATCCATACATTGTGATAGTCAATCCACGCCATCAAAAGCATATAGCCAAGTATATATAAAAAATCTAGACATATTGGTTTAAGACATAGCTATGTAAAAGATTTAATTGAGTGATATTCATAGTGTTTGTAAGAATTGAAAATAACCTTGCAGATCCTTTGATGAAAGGTCTGACAAAGGACATGGTGTTGAAGACATCATTAGAGATGTGATACAAGCTCATATCTAAATAATCACCTATGGTGGAAATGATCAACTCACACTTGAGTAATATCAAGTCTTGAGTTCAATGATGAAAATACATTATTAGAGTGATTAAAGTACTTGACGATAGATACATCCCAATGGGTAAAAGTACTTGGACCATAAAATAAAAGTGGTAGGATGAGGTCTCCTCTTAATGGACATACAACATATATTTGCTGGAATGTATAATTATGAGTGCATTTCTCATATAGTCCACCTATATGAGAATGAAATGGACTGCTTCATAGAGTTCAAAGGTTTGACTCTTAAATTCTCATGAAAAGGATATGAGACATAAGACCTTATCAAATGTGTCATCTTTATCATTCGATCAATGGTACCGAGATTTCATCTGTGAGTTATGCACACTTAATCTAATGAATGGTTTTAGTTCAAAGCTTGTTTATCAATCTATTCGGAGATGAGTGAAAACATAATTTACTAAGTAATTCTTCAAATCATAAGATACCTTTATCTGAAACCATGAGATCTGAAATAACGAATTTATATATATTTTAAAAATGGTGGGGGATTGTGAGGGGAATTTCCAAAATATATTTGGAGTTCTCTAATAACTATATTAATGTAGCAAAATTAAATAACTTAATGTATCACTTGGTCAAGTGATTGCAATGTCTGAGTTTAATGCATCTTTTAGTCATCAAACCAATGCATCTGTTAAGTTACCAAAGGTTACAATTTTTTCAAGAGTTGTTTTCTTTCACCAATTGGTATGAATTTCTCTATAAACAGAGATGTTTTAGAGGCAAAAACGGACAAGATAAAATTCATGTTACATGAGTCAAAATTTTGTCAAAAATATTTCTGAGTTGTTTCTTCTTTTATCTAGTGCATGAGAGTAAATGAAGGAACTTTATTCTGTAAACTATTATTGATCGATAAACTTGATGTGAATGTGCAATTCACTTCAAGGATTCCAAAGTATCATAAAGGGAATTCTCCGATTAACTTTTTTGCATCCAATATATAAAGATTGGTGGGGGCAAATTCAACCTAAATTTTAGTTTGATACACACGCTTTGGAATATATTTGTGCAACTTTCATCATCATCAATTTTATCATCTTCTTGTTCAAGATTTGCAGCAGACTTCCAACAAAAGATCCAACAAAGACCAAACTCACAAAAATAATGTGTGAAAACTTTTGTAAAAAATAAAGAATTTAATTATCATGTATGAATATAAAATTTGTCAAACCACATCATAATCATTTATGAGCATAACTTTACAAATATTTATAGTAAAAAGTCAATTATTTTTAATGATTTAACAATTGTGATTGACCGATCATGTAAATTTTTTTTTCACTAATAATATGTATGAATTAAATTCAAAAACAAAATGTTCATAATAATGTGAGATATTGCTAAAATATTAAATTAGAATAGGGCGTATTATATTAAGAAAGTAACTCACCTATTCATAAAATTGGGTACTCTTTGGGACACAATCCAATTAGCATACCTCCACCTTATAAAAACTATTAGTGTGTGTTATCTCTCCAATGTGAAACTTCCTTATTTTTTTCAATTCACACCAACTAACTCTTATTGTTCTCATCATCATTTCCAACTGATATATTTGGTGTGTTAGTACAAATCACATCTCATTTGCATATATGATTGGTGGAATGAATCAAACTAAAGTATAATTCATCTCATTTACATATGATAATAAATAATATAATAATTGTTATTATTGCATGTAGAGATTACAAAACATGTTGTATCATTACACTTTAGGTTCAATTCGATTGTTTTAACATGTGTTATGAGGATGATGCAAAATTTGAATAAGAAAAGGATGATCCTTTCGAGCACTTCAAATATTATTTTTGTTCTTTTTCTTCAAGAATCTACATTCACTCTTATATTGTTCAGGTTTGTTACAATGGAAGCAACTTCTTCACTTCTTCACTTCCTTTTCTTGTGATTATTTTTATTATCGTTGTCATGAACTTTCTCATCTTCTTGATCCATTTTTCTCATTGGCCTTACTAGATTTTCCATCCTCAATGTAACATGAACTTTCTAATTAGTATTATGTTGTTTTCGATGCTCTTCTTTCAACATAAGGTGGTTTCTGAATTGATCAACAAAAATATTTTCTTTTTTGTTTCATACTTCTTTTGAATTTTTTTCCACAAAGGAGGGAGTTTATCAATAATCGAGAAAACAATTATGGTTTCTTGACTTTCATCCATATGCATTTTATATTGTTTATAATTATTAAGAATTGTTTCTATTTCATGCATTTGTTCCATAAGATGTCTACTATCAACCGTTACTCATTTCTGGTTGATAGTAGTCCTATTATACAACAAATGCATTAAATAGAAAGAATGCTTAATAATTATAACCAGCATACAATGCATATGGATAAAACCATAATTGTATCAATTATTGATAAACTCCTTCATTCATGGAAAGAATTCAAAAGAAGTATGAAACATACAAAAAGAAGACATTTCTCTTGATCAATTGGAAACCACACCTTCAGTTCGAAGAAGAGTATTAGAAATAAGATGATACTAAGAAAGAACCAATATACTCATTGGAAAGTTGTTGTTATGGAGGATGGAAAATCTAATAAATTCAATGAGAAAATGGATCAAAATGATGAAAAAGTTCACGTGGAAATGATCACAAGAAAAGGAAGAGACATTGTGGCAAACAGAGAGTGAATGTAGATTCTTGAAGTAAAAGAATAAAGAAAAGGATAATTTCTATGTGCAATACTAACAATTATTAAAAGTTCTTTATTTTCATATTCTTCTTATTTTAATTTTGCAGCATCCTCGCAACACAAATTCTAACAAAATATAAATTGAACAGGAAAATAATTGAAATAATTCATTTGAAATTTCCGGATATGGTTAAGATGATATAAATTGAACTTAATTCGTAACTCCACAAGCAAATGAAATTGAGAGAGTTCGGTTTCCTCCAATTACGAAACTATTGTATGTACATCGTTGTCACATATTACACCAAAGTTTTTGACTAAATCACAAGAAAGTTGATAGTTTTATCTAGGGAGTTTCTAAAGTAGTTCACTTTATGTTTGGTTTAAGTGTAAGTGGCTAAGGTTTACATCGACTACATAGACATGTTTTGTTGATAATAACGGTAGTACATGTATGAAATGTGAGAGACTCACACTTACAAAAGAAATTGTTGGGTTCAAAATAGATGATTAAATCTCATGTCGACTATGAATAAATGAATTGAATGTTAGATATACAAGAGAAACAACTCTTTTATATATATATATATATATAAGCATTTGATTTATTGTTACTCTTTTACCCTCAAACTCCCAACACTATTGTCAACTATCCAAAACTTCAAAGCCAACATTAATTTGAATGATACCCATTTGAATGTACCCCTCATGTATCAAAATTATACTCTATGAACCGAAGCCATTCAGACGAAGAGGAATCAATCGTAGGAGTTGAGTTGGTTTTTAAACATTAATTCTTAGTGAACCGTGTGTTGGATTAGTTCACACGAGCACTGACAACATTTTCTAATCTTTTAATTTTATGCAAGATTAAGAAGTCCTACTTCAATATTTCATGAGGTTTTTGTTAACTTCATGACGCTAGACATAGACACAAACTTTTCAATGTAATTCGAGGTTTTTGTTATGAATGACATATGGTAGAAGGTTTAACTTGTTAGTGTTCTACGCTAAAATCATTGGAATATAATTTCTAATAGAAGCAAAATTATGATAATTGCCGATATAAGAAGAAAATGGAGAGTAGATTCAAAACTGATATTAGAGTAAAGCAAGTGATGATTATAAGAGTAGATTCAAACTTCTCTGAAATCTCAATAAGCAAAATAACTTAGAATGGTAAAACTACAAATGCATAACACAACATCACTAAAACTATGTTCAACAAATCAAAATCTTCCAGATTCTAATGATCATTCTGTCTATCTCATACCCACCAAAATTAGTTGATAACCATCCTGAAGCTTCATTAATATTACCAGATCATAATTCCCAAAAGCAAAATTGATGCATCTGACAATCTTATTTGTGAGGCAAATAAAGCCCCAAAATAGAGCTGACCTTTAGATAAGATGAGATGGGAATGGAGCTTTTTCTCTTCAAATTTTGTCAGAAATGGAAACAAAAACCATCATACACCCCAATAGCTACACCTGCAACTGAAACTCATGATTCACTTGCTGGGACAAGCTCAGCAGAAATAAGTTTCTCAGACGGAACATCAATGGATGGATCTTGCTCAGATGTGTCACCATCTTCATCTGTTTCTTCCCCATCTTCATCTGTTTCTTCCCCAGTGTTTGGAAGTTGGTCAGTACTTTCTCCCTTCAACTCATTCTCGCTATATAAATCCCCTTGAACTGGAACACTTCTTTGCTGCTGGGACGAGAGAACATTTGCAATAGCTTTAATGGCAGCGGATGCCTGATTACGGTCAACTGCCTCATCAACCTCTATGCCGTTAACATTAGGCTCCTCGGAGGACTCAGACAAGTCATCCTGCCGTGGAGGAGGAACAAAAAAGGGAATTTTACCCCTCTGCCAGTCATGAAGTATCATCTTTGCTGCAGTCATCAGATCAGGTTCACCACCCTGGAAAAGCCATTGAGTAAAAGTCACACCAAAATCTATTACCTTGAATTACCAAAGCAAAAAACTTCAAGAAAAACAAATTGGAAGAATAACCAAATGAAATGATTTGACAAGCTGTCACATAAAGGGGGGAATTAGTAATTGAAGTGCACTGCTTTCTTGTATAATAATGCAATGCAAACAGAGGATCAAGAGATGAAACACCGGGACAGGGGGCATATCTAATTTAGGTCAAAATAGGAAAGCTAGAATATTAATAAGGCTGATGATCAGCATCAACCTCAACAACATATTGTTCAACATAAAAATAAGAATCTAGATCAATTCAAAAAGAATACCTTAAGAAGTTTGCCAGATGATTTGCAAAGCTGAAGTAAGAAGTCATTATCATCAACCCTGATGACAAGAAATAGATATTATTGAATACATAGTTTTTTTATACAAGCTATTTTTTTGTTACATTGTATACAAGCTATAATAACACAGATAAGCAAATGAAGGTCTGTGCAAATGACATGTAAAATCGCATCATGAATAATCATTCTTGTTGCCACCTTACTGTTTATAATTCTTCACTAGATGCTAAAACTACAGGCAAAGGAAAAAATCTTACAAAAGCTTTTAAAAAGTAGGCTGTTCTCAGCAAACACAAGAATACCAAAGGTAGACACTTTATGAAGATCTACCATTCAGCATGAGGTTAGGAGACAAGAAATTATACCACTCTTTTATTTTATAAGCTCTTGTCAAATGCTCCTTCTTTACACGTTTCAAAACCTCGCCTATATGGTCAGCAGCATCTTTCAAGTTTGTTACACGTACCTGGAAATGAATCAAATATTTAGCCAGAGAGGAATAATAATAATAATAATAATAATAATAATAATAATAAATCTGACAACTAACATGCAACATGAATTCTGCCAGAACTTCTATTGTTAGCAAGCAGGAGTAAAAATTGTTCGTTAGTCAAGCAAATAAGTATGAGTTCTGACAATCACGATATGTAACATAATAAAAGCAGTGATCATTCAGAAGATGCCATGACGGTGGATGAATCGCATTACTATTACATTATCACAAATCAATAATAGACACCCCATTCTGACAAATAGAAATGAGGGAGAAGCAATATTGATCACAATCGTGTTCTCTGAGCGTAAGTACTTAATATACCACCAGTGTATCCCTGCTTGGTAAAATGACACCCAAAGAGGTAATATGCTAGTCAATACGCAGTCTTACAACATCTAAGATTAACTCTTTCTTTTTTTATCAATGGGAAAACAGAGAAAAAGGCTGAAAAAGCTAGAGGCTAGTGATGGTTATGTTAGGCCTCTTATAACTAAATATTATAAGAGGAGGGTCAAGAGTTGGAATTTTAAGTGGAAACTGAATTTGTATGGCAGTTATCTTTTTATGTAAGCAGTTTATTGTGCCAGTTTAAGTTGTAAGTCAGTGCAGTAACTGCTTTAGAGTGGGTATTGGGAAGGGAGAGGCCAAGCTCTCAAATTCTTGGAGTGGGTATTCATGTAACACGTCTATCAATTCTGTCCTTGCAGAATTGTAAACTCGCATTCTGTTTAATTTAATAAAGAATTCAGTTTCCCCATTTCAATTATGTACTGACCAATTCTAACAGGTTACTCCCAAAACACCAGCACAGAAGGCAGAGAAAAGCTGGGAAGAGAAAATATTTTATTTCTTAAAATCTTGATGAGACCAAAAAATCTGATCAATAATAATATATCACAGCCGAGTAAAACATAGGATATCTCAGAAGATACCAGGTTGATTGGGGTATACAATAGGTATCTAAAACAGATATAAGAAATATCACTATCTATAATTACAAAAACCAACAGCACGATTTCAAACAGAAACAGCAAGAGAGAAAAAATCGCCTTCCTTCAAAAAACAATCAGATTCATGTAAATTGTGTTTGCAGTCTTTTGAAGGTAAAACAAACATACTGTAAATCCTTTCCCCATTAGGTGGGATGTCCTACATGAATCAAACAAAGTCATTGTACTCTTACAATTAACATTGGCAAAATTTAAAGTCTGAACAAAAGATCCTTCATTAATTTATCATGCAACCACAGTGAAAATAAAAATAGGAGAAAACTTACCACACCCTTCAGCACAACATCTGTTTCAGAGTCATTGTTGTGGTACACAACACCTGGACAATCAATCAAAAAGATCCTTTTTGTAAGGGTTATATACTGCCACACTTTTGTTTCCCCTGGAATTGGAGCAACCTTGCAAACCTATGACAATTAATTGCACATGTCAATCAACATGCTAAATGCTTATAGTTCAAGAGTTGCAAATATACTTGTACTTCTATGATATAATCAATCTACACACTAAGAACAGCTTAAACAGGAAACAGTGAAGGATGAAAAAAGATTACATTTTTTGTACGCAATGTATTGATCACTGATGACTTCCCAACATTTGGATATCCAACGAAACCAACAGATATTGCTTGCTTATCGGATTTCAATCTTGCAAATTGTCTCAGAACCGATAGAAGTGAACCCTAAGCATGATAATGGCCAGTAAAATTATGGTAATTAGCATAAGAAACACAGCAGTTAAAGGACATGAAGGAAAGATTTGTTATATCCAAATAAAATAAAGATGAAGTCAAGTATACCTTCCCAAAGGATTTATTAATGCTTGCATGGAATGCTAGCGTTGGATATTCTTTTGACAAAACTCTAAGCCATCCTTTTGTTGCCCAAGCAGGAATTAGATCGCACTGAAAGAAAAAAATGAGGATTTGAAATGGTTTATAATGTAAGATATAAATTTAGGGTATTTAGAACAATGCAAATAAAAAAGATGTTAGTAACCTTGTTCAATAAAAGCACCATGTGTTTGTGCTTGCAATTTTCTTTCAAATGCTTCTCTAAATGGTAACATCTTGTGCCTTGAGGATCCCTTGCATCGATAACCTGTATTAGCACAGATAAAATATTTTCAAAGACTGAAGAGGAAAGCGTGTGATATCAGCTGGGAAACTGAAAGTCAAAACCTACCATGGATTCATCAACTTAAATAAGAGTGAAACAATCATATAAAGAAATATGCTTTAAAAATATAACACATTAGCTCCCAAGGTTCTATATTTTGTCTCTTTATACTATGACAAACTTTATTCAAATTCAGAACAGTGTTAACATTGATGAAGCAAGGTAGCTTGCAGATTTACAGCAGAAATACACATATAAAGCATAACCTTTAACCTTATAAATAAAATATTATTATACAATGGACACAGTCAAATGCTTGTCAGGCCAGAATCAGCCACCACAGACATGTGAGTTCAAAAAAAACTTAGCAACAGGATGAAAACACTACCTGGACAACAACATCTGAAGAATCTATCACTTTGTAGAGTTCACCCCATATGCGTTTGCTTTGACCCTTATCAAACATGTTGTGCCGCACTAAATCTCTAAATCCATCTGCTTCATTAGCTTCTACAGACACACTAGAAGCACACTTCTCTTCAAAAGCATCTATAAAGTAACGTAGGAAAAAGACATTTGTAACAGATATCAGATTAGGTACAACATTATTTGATCAAGAAGAAACAAATCACATATAAACAAGTATTCCCAGTAAAGAAACAGAAAATTGATGTATTATTCATTTAATCTTGATTAAGCAAATAACCTAAGCATACCAATGAAAAACAATAACCAAATTCTGAAAACAAAATAACACATCTTTATAAAAATTTATATATTTTAGTCATAAAACAAATACTTCTTAAAAAAGATAAATAAAAGCACAATAAAACTTAGCATATCCCCTGCTAATGCTCACTAAACAATTCAATTTAGTGAGAAATCATGAGTTCTACCTTGAGAACCATCAGCTTTCTTAGCTAAAGACTCGTAATCAGACGCCAAAAGGCTTGGACGCTTTCTTTTAGTCTTAGGTCCAAATGCATCCGAAAAAGGCTCTCTATCAAGAAGGTGAACCCTACATTGCTACATTCAAA
Source organism: Cicer yamashitae (assembly GCA_037974755.1). NCBI lineage: Eukaryota > Viridiplantae > Streptophyta > Magnoliopsida > Fabales > Fabaceae > Cicer > Cicer yamashitae. Next base: position 46,337,152 of record JBBPBQ010000003.1, read on the forward strand.
ATCCATAAAACCAATAAATTTACATTCTTTTTACTTTATTTTTAAAATAAGCACACAAAAAATTGTTGCAACAATTAAGCAAGTGAAGAAACAAACCTTCTGGTGATCATTGAGAAGCGACATCGGCAAATTCTTCCCCTTGAGAATAACATTATAATTACTTGAGCTATGCTTCTGCATTTCTTCTCGGAAAAATTCAATCTCTTTCTGATTCACAACACGAGTATTCCCTACGAATCACAAACCGAAACAAAACAAACATAAATAAAAAACATGAAATTCAAGAATTAAAATTGAGGAATCGTATTTGATAACTGGACTAACCGAACCAGCGACGATCAGGTTGGATTCGAGTGCTGGGAAGCTCCTTAGACTGAAACTCGTTAGATAATATTTTGCCCTTAGTGTTGCGAACGGGTCTGGTTTTGTACATCTTAAGACGGCGAACTGTAGCGGCGGAACGGGATTCGTTCTTAGAGTCATTGCTGCGGTTGACGTCGAGAGAGTGTTTTGGTTTACCGGAGACGTTAACGTTTCTCTCTTTCTTCTTCGCCATCGGAGATACGCAGAGAGAATGGCCGCGAGGTGAAATTAGGGTATAGATGAGACTATGTATTTTGCAACTGTAATAAAACGACAGTGCCGCCAAACACAGTTAGTTAGGTTAGGATTAGGGCTTGGTTCACGGTTCACCGACTGTGGAAAATAATATAGTATATAAAAAATAAAAATTATTTTAGATTAAATATAAATAAACATGTAAAATGTTCCTACAAATAAAATGACTTATATCTACGTAGATTTTTTATGCTATATAAAAATATATTTTTGTCGCCGTAAGTATGTAATTCTAATCTGACGTCAAAAACGTGTAATTTTAATTTGTGCATTTGTTTTGGTGCTTTTTAATAGTTTGTAATTTATTATACATTTTTTAATTACAAAAACAAACTTTAAAAACTATGAATTTCAGAAAATTATAAATATTTGAATTTGAGAACAGAATGTACATATATGTTTTATCTTTTTAACTATTAGCTCTCGTAAAAATATTTCTTAATATTTAGTGCTTGCAATGTTTTCTCGTTGATGAATAAAATCGCTTTAATTTTAATTTCTTTTAAATTTGCTTAAAAATTATTATATGTAAAAAACATTAAAACTATAGTATATATATTCAGTTAAAAACTTTTAAATCTAACATTGAGTTTCATAAATAAAAATATACATTTAGTAAAATGTTATTCAACGACATAACATTACCAAATTTTATGTTATAATTTGATCTCTCACAAAAATATTGTGGGAAAAATATAGTAAAGAATAAAATGATCATAATTAAAAATTGAAAATCAAGAGACAAATATTTTTTAATATAAATAAATAAGGATGGACAATTAAAAAAACTAGAAAAGAATTCAGCTGGAATTTTTAATATATTTAGATAATTTAAATTGGATTTAATTGATATGTTTACAACTAAGTGATATCCTCAAGAACACTTAAATGAGATGATATGGATTCAAAGTGTCCCCTGATGGGATTTAGGTAGTGTAGTTGGAATTATTAATTTCACTACTTTGACTTTTATTTACTAGTTTAAATCTTGTGAGCGCATGATGACAATTAGATCTAGATTTGGTAGGTACCCGCAAAAAAAATCACAATAGATAGGGTAAAAATTGCATAATGGATATAGGTAGAGGGACGTGTAATTACTTGCAAAATTAAGTGGGTATGGATGCGGGTACGAGTACTATAACATTCACCCCGCACTGCATCCGCACTAATATAAATATATTATTTATTTATTTATTATATTAATCTTTAGTTTAATTAATTATTTTCTTTTATATTTTAGCATTTATTGATATAGTTGGACCACTACAATATTTATAATCGAAAGATAAACGTTTGCAAATTTTTTAAGAATTTGATCATGATGAATAGGTAAATAATTGTGACTTTATAACTAAGAGTTATATCTTATTAATCGTGACTTTATAACTATACTTGCAACTTCCTTTCAATTTTTTTTACAGATCTCGGATAATACCTTGTAGGACTTGCACTTTATAAAGTATTATTATGGATATTTAAATTTTAACGTGTGTTCATTTGATTTGTTTTAAGTTAGAAAATATTTTAATTTATAATACTTTATGATTGGATTTAAGATATTTGGATAATTTTTAAATTTAATCACAACAATATCAATATCATTTATTTATCGATCTATTTTAGTTAAAGCGTGAGAAATGAGTATCGGTACCCAAATGGTAAAGGTACGAGTATTAAAATTGATATCCAAGAGAGAGTACGGATATGTGTATTTTTTTAAACCGCGGATATGGGGAGAGTACTATAGTACCCTACCCAAACCCTACCAATTGTCATCCCTAAGTGTGGGTAAATTGAGTTTCTTCAATTTGGTTGAGTTTATGTATTCTATTTTCTTAAATGGGATGGGTTTTTGCCAAAGCATTTTTCTAAATAAATTCGATAGATGAAATTTATTTGACAAAGAAAAAAAAGAGATGGCAGGAGTCTCTTATAAGTTAATATTCAAATCCAAACTTGGACTCACAACATTATTAAAACTTTTATGAAAAATTTACCGTGAATTTGAATCGAAAGATTAGTCTCTATAATTGCATACAGAAAGTACTCAATTTATACTAAAAAAACTAAATGATAAAGGTATTTACTTTCCTCCAAATTTGTCACATACCAGAATAGATCATCTATAATAGTTGTATGTAGCAACAACAATTAATACTACTAAATTTAAAAGAAATATCATTTCTCTATATTAATTTAATGGTACTTGGTACTCACAATTGTTGGCACTATACCACGAGGTGCCACGTATCACATCAAAGTTTTTTATTTTACTCAAACACATCAAAGTCGATTCAGTGTTTTGGAATCTTTTATATTTTATGCAGATTATGAAATCCAACTTAAATATTTAATGACCCTAGCCGTAGCCACAAACTTCTTAATGTAAATTGAGGTTTCAGTTATCAATTGCACATGCTAAAATGATTTAACTTGTTAGTGAATTTTACTCTAAAAATCATTGGAAAAAAATTTCTGATAGAATCATAGAGACAAAACTCAATGATAATTGCTGATATAAGAGGAAAATTGAGAGCTCTACTGTTCTAAACCAGCAAAACTCTACTGTTCTAAACAAGCAAAACTGATATTAAGACTACTAGAGAAGAAAAAAGTGATAATATAGAGTAGATTCAAACTTCTCTGAACTCTCATAACATGGATAGCAAAATAACTTAAATAGTAAATTTTCAAGAGCATAAAGCCCCGAACTGGGGCTGGCCTTGGAGAAAAAGATGCTGTGGGAATGGAGCTTGTACTCTTCAAAGCTATTTCAGGAATGGAAATAAAAACCTGCATATACCCCAACAGCTACACCTGCAGCCGAAACTCATGATTCACTTGTCGGGACCAGCTCAGCAGAAATAAGCTCCTGAGACGGAACCATAGTGGATGGATCCTCGGTTGCGTCACTATCTTCATTTGTATCTTCCCCAGTGTTTGGAAGTTGGTCAGTAGTTTCATCCTTCAACTCATTCTCGCTAAATAAATCTCCTTGAACTGGAATACTTTGCTGCTGGGACGAAAGAACGTTAGCAATAGCTTTAAAGGCAGCAGATGCCTGATAACGATCAACAGCCTCATCAACATCTATGCCATTGACATTAGGCTCCTCGGGCTCGGACAAGTCATCCTGCCGTGGAGGAGGAACAAAAAAGGGAATTTTACCCCTCTGCCAGTCATGTAGTATCATTTTTGCTGCAGTCATCAGATCAGGTTCACCCCCCTGGCCATTGAGTAAAAGTCACACCAAAATCTGTCACCTTGTCTTACCAAAGCAAAAAAACTTCTAGCAAAACAAATTGGAAAAATAACCAAATTAAACAATTTGACAAGCTGTCGCATAAAGGGGGAAATTAGTAAGTACAGTGCCCTGCTTTCTTCTATAATAATGCAAGCATAGGATCAAGAGATGAAACACCGTGATAGATTTAATTGAGGAAAGCTAGAGTATAATAATAAGGCTGATGATCAGCCTCGACAACACATTACTTTTACGATAAAAAACTAAGAATTTAGATCAACTCAAAAGGAATACCTTAAGAAGTTTGCCAGATGATTTGCAAAGCTGAAGTAGGAAGTCATTATCATCATCCCTGATGACAAGAAATAGATACTTTTTTACTAAAAGAAATAGATATTATTGAATACCTAATTTTTGTATACAAACTATTTTTTGGTTACATTGTATACAAACTATAATAATAACACATAGATAAGCAAATCAAGGTATTTACAGACATGTAATAGTCACGTCAAGAATAATCATCACCACCTTATTGTTTCATAATTCCTTACTAGATGCTACAACTACAGGCAAAGGAAAAAAATCTTACAAAATATTTCAAGAAGTAGGCTGTTCTCAGCAAACACAAGAATACCAAAGGTAGACACACTATATGAAGATCTACCATTCACCATGAAGTTAGGAGACACGAAACCATACCACTCTTTTATTTTATAAGCTCTTGTCAAGTGCTCCTTCTTCACACGTTTCAAAACCTCACTTATATGGTCAGCAGCATCTTTCAAGTTTGTTACACGTACCTGGAAATAAATCAAGTATCAATATTTAGCCAGAGAGCAATAATAATAATAATATATCTAACAACTGACATGCAAAATGAATTCCACAAGAACTTCTGTTGTTAGCATGCAGGAGTATAAATTATTCATTAGTCCAGCAAACAAGTATGAGTTCTGACAATCAAGATCCATAACATAAAAGCAATGATCATTCAGAAGATGCCAGATTGAAAGGTTAACTGAACATTACTCAATATTACACTATTATATTATCACATATCAATAATAGACATGCCCCAATCTGACAAATCCAAAGGAGGGAGGCGCGTTATTGATCATAATCATATTCTCTTGGGGTGAATACTTAATATTCCACCAGTGTGTCTGTGTCGGGGTAAATGACGCCACCCAAAGAGGTCAATATTCAGTTTTACAATTTACAAAAAATAAGAATAGTAAAAGGAATAGCACTGTCTATAATTACAACAACCAACAGCAGGATTGGGTAACAATCTTTCCAACACAAACAGCAGTTAGGGCAAAGGAGAAAAAACTGCTTTCCTTCAAATAACCATCAGATTCATGTACATTCTGTTTGCAGTTTTTAGAAGCTTATAATAATCACATTACAAATCCTTTCCCCATTAGGTGGTGTCACCTAAATGAATCAAACAAAGTCATTGTGCTATTCCAATTAACATTGGCAAAATTTAATTTGAAGTCTGAACAAAATGTCCTTCATTAATTTATCATGCAACCACAGTGAAAATAAAATAGGAGAAAACCTACCACACCCTTCAGCACAACATCTGTTTCAGAGTCGTTGTTGTGGTAGACAACACCTGGACAATCAATCAAAAAGATCCTTTTTGTAAGGGTTATATACTGCCACACTTTTGTTTCCCCTGGAATTGGAGCAACCTTGCAAACCTATGACACATTAATTGGTCATTAAAATGCTTATAGTTCCAGAGTTGCAAGTATACTTGTACTTCAAAGCTTTAAGCAGGAAAAAAGAAACAGTGAAGGATGAAGATTACATTTTTTGAACGCAGTGTATTGATCACTGATGACTTCCCAACATTTGGATATCCAACGAAACCAACAGATATTGATTGCTTATCGCTTCTCAATCTAGCAAATTGTCTCAGAACCGATAGAAGTGAACCCTAAGCATGATAATGATCAATAAAAAGATATTAAATAGCTTACGATACACAATAGTTAAAGGAGAGAAAATAAAGATGTGTTATCTCCAACTTCACTTGTCTTTTTATTTATTGATGAATCAACGCATTACAGGAAACTGGAAGACAAATCAAATAAAGATGAAGTGAAGTGTATACCTTTCCAAAGGACTTATTAATGCTTGCATGGAATGCTAGCGTTGGATATTCTTTTGACAAAACTCTAAGCCATCCTTTTGTTGCCCAAGCAGGAATTAAATCAACCTGAAAGAAAGAAAAAATGAGGATTTGAAATGGTTTATAAGTAAGATATAAGTTTAGGGTATTTAGCAACCATTTAAAACAAAAAGGACAAAAAAATATGCTAGTAACCTTGTTCAATAAAAGCACCATGTGTTTGTGCTTGCAATTTTCTTTCAGATGCTTCTCTAAATGGTAACATCTAGTGCCTTGTGGATCCCTTGCATCGATAACCTGTATCGAGATAGATAAAATATTTTCAAAGACTGAAGAGGAAAGCGTGTGATATCTGCTGGGAAACTGAAAGTCTAAGAAATTTGGCCTGCCAATACCATGGATTCATCAACTTAAATAAGCATGAAATAATCATATAATGAAAAATGTTCTAAAAGTATAACACATTAGCTCCCAAGCTTCTATATTTTGTCCCTTTCTTTACTATGACAAACTTCATTAAAATTCAGAACAATGCTCACATTGACAGAGCAAGGTAGCTTGCAGAGTCGCAGCAGAAATACACATCATAAAGCATAATTTCTTAACCTTATCAAACAAAATATTATTGTACAATGGAAACACACAAATGCTTTTTTACGTCAGAATCAGCCCATTTATATATATGTGTGTGTGTGTGTGAATGTAATGTTAAACAAAATCTTAGCAAAAGGATGAAACACTACCTGGACAACAACATCTGAAGAATCTATCACTTTGTAGAGTTCACCCCAAATGCGTTTGCTTTGACCCTTATCAAACATGTTATGCCGCGCTAAACCTCTAAATCCATCTGCTTCATTGTCTTCTGCAGACACACTAGAAACACGCTTCTCTTCAAAAGCATCTGCAAAGTAAAGTAATGTAGGAAAAAGACAATTGTAACAGTTATCAGATTAGGTACAACATTATTTGATTAAGAGGGAACAAATCATCTGTGAACAAGTATTCCTAATAAAGAAACAGAAAACAGCTGAATTATTCATTCAGTCTTGATTAAGCAAATAAACTAAGCACACCAATGAAAAACAAGTAACCAAATTACAACGCATGTGGATATTGGTTAAGCTAAAAAACCACTTTGATGTGATTTTTTTTAAGAATTTGGTTTTAAGAAACCATTATTTTTAACTTAAACATATATTTTTGGGCAAACCACCATTTTAGTCCCTAAAAGTGTAGAGCATTATCACTTTGGTCCCTGACTTAGTCAAAAACTCAAATTTTAATGATAGTAAGTTGTATTTTTCAAGGATTATTTTGATGATTCGATGACTAATTTGAGTTTTTTGCTAAATTAGGAACTAAAGTGACATAGTCCTATAACGGTGGTTTACCCTATTTTTTAAATTATTGTTTAGTATAAATCACTTTTTCTTAAAAGATATAAATAAGCACAATAAAACTAGGCATATGAATATCTAGTGCTAATGCTTACTAAACAATCCAATTTAGAGAGAAATCATGATATCTACCTTGAGAACCATCAGCTTTCTTAGCTAAAGACTCATAATCAGGCGCCACAAGGGTTGGACGCTTTCTTTTAGTCTTAGGTCCAAATGCATCTTCAAAAGGCTCTCTATCAAGAACGTGAAACCTAGATTGCTACATTCAAAATCCATATAAACCAATAAAATAACATAATTATTTTTACTTAAAGTTTTAAAATAAGCATAAAATCGTTGCAACAACTAAGCAAGTGAAGAAAACAAACCTTCTGGTTATCTTTGAGAAGCGACATCGGCAGCTTCTTCCCCTTGATAATAACATTATAATTACTCGAATTATGCTTCTCCATTGCTTCTCGGAAACACTGAATCTTTTTCTGAGTCTCGGTATGAACAGGCTCTGCGAATCACAAAACAAAAATAGAAAGCATGAAATTGACGAATTGAAATTGAGGAATCGTAATTGATAATGAAGTGATTGATTGATAATTGGACTAACGGAACCAGCGACGATCGGGTTGGATTCGAGTAATGGGAAGATCCTTGGACTGAAACGCGTTGGATACGACTTTCCCCTTACGATTGCGAACGGGTTTGGTTTCGTACATCTTGAGACGGCGAACTTTGGCGGCGGAACGGAATTCGTTCTTATCGGCATTGCTGCGGTTGACGTCGAGAGAGTGCTTTGGTTTTCCGGAGATGTTAACGTTTCTTTGCTTCTTCTTCGCCATTGTAGAGACTGGCGGCAACTAGTGCCGCAATGCAGAGTTATTATTAGGATTAGGGAATAAAAAAAACAGAGTATGTTACAATTTATTTTATTTTATTTTATAATAAGGTGAAGAATGTGGTGATAGATAATTAGGTTATGTATTAACGAGGGCCAGAATTATGTGCATCTTTGGTGCAGACTATATTTATTGCGTGAGCAGCAAGTAAGTGGGTTCGTACCAGCATTGGGTTTTTCATGCACTTACTACATTTAGCCTCTGTTTTGTTATGAAAGAGAAACCGAGGAAAGAAATTGAAAAGAAGTAGAAAATTAGACTATGAGATAAAATAATAGAAAAATATAAAAAGTCGAAATTTATCAAATGGCATAAATATGCCTTACGTGCATTATTTTATGTTTTATTGTAGTGTTTAAAATAAATAAATATAATCTAAAAATGTAAACTAATTTAATTGACTGAAATTAAATGAATCAATTATAAAGAAAAATTTAATTAGAAAGTGAAGAATCAATATGTATTTTATTTTATGTTTTATTCTATTCTCTTCTTCTTTACATTACAATACACCTTGTCTTTACACATTGTCTTCAAATTCGTAGATAGTAGAATAAAGAAGAAAAAACAATAGGGACTACATAATGTATCTTCTTCGTTGTCGTTTGTTCTATTTCAGTATCGTTTGTTTAATTTTTGTTCATTGCCGACGAAGATGGTCGTTTCTTCTTTACTTTTGTTTGTTGACTTCATTGTCCTAGTTATTGATTCTTCACTTTCTAAAATAATAAATTAGTTAATTAAGTTTTTATTTTTCATTAATTATTTTATTTCAATCACTTAAAATAGTCTGTGCTTTATAAATTATGTTTATTAATTAAATTAACGAAATGACACATGAAATTAAAATAAACCTAAAGTAATTCACCTCAGTGTGCTACACCAGTAGATTCACATGAGCAAAGTTAAATAAGAGATCCAAAGCGAAAAAATCTAATATTACATTTACAGAGATAAAATTTAAATTTTTTTTATAGTGGGCTAAAACAAAAATCTGACCATATTACAAACACCAAAATAAAGATTAACCAAAAATAAAATATGAGAAGAAAATAAATTTAAAAATTCCGTGAAACTTATGTTTAATTGTTTGAAAGGAGCTTTTATGGTACAATTGTACATTAAAGGGTTTTGATTTTTTCTTTTTACAAGTGATACATTTTTTCCGTAAATCAATAAATTAACGATTATTTTTATGTATAAAAAACTATTTGTTAACTTTTGTATTTTTTGAAAGACCATTTTATAAAAAAAATTATTTAATATTCATTATTATGAGTAGTAAAAGTTCTGAAAAAAATAAATTTTATTTTGCTGACAATTTTTATAAATAATATTTAATTATTATAGTTATATAAATGATAGGAAATAATTTTTCTAAAAAAGAATTCATTTAACCAAATGTATTAGCACATATTAAATTAACTCATATACTATAGAAATTCTCTCGTATGAAATATAATTGAATATTAAATATTAATTATTAACACATGATCACCTAGTTAATTCAAATAGCTTAGACAACATCAATTGTCACATATTTGCTTCTATATTGCTTGTTCAAGTCTTCTATGTTGGTATCACTGTCATTGTTGAGAAAACTAGAAAACCATTGAACAGAAAGTTTGGGAATCCGTTCAAGTGTTTGTCTATCAACATAATAAAGTCCAAATCTTATATCATATCCACTAGCCCATTCAAAATTGTCAACCAATGACCATACCATATATCCTCTTACATCTGCACCTTTCCTGCACATAATAAAATTAGCCTCAGTCAACAAACAAAATAACAACAAACATTCCTAAAAACAAGGTTGTTATCCATATATTAGTCATTTAGTTTTTTAGTCCTCATCATCATCACTCACCTTATGGCTCTAAGCAATGCTGTAAGGTAAGCTTTATGATATTCTATCCGTTTGAAATCATGTAGTAAATCATGCATTGTCATATTAGGATTGAGTGGCGAAGAATATCCTGCGACAAATTTTGTGTAGCCATCCATGATATATTAGTCAATTAATACCTCCAAACTCAAATTTACATAACCAAAAAAAAAAAAAAACTACCTTCAAATAGTTACTTCTTTGTCTCTTAATCCATATTGAAGTGTTTGATATATTATATTACACAAATGACCAAGCAAAAACATATAGGAAAAATGAGATCATATAATGCTATTAATTATTCATATAATGCTATTAATTATTCACGCACCATTTTCTGTAATATACATGGGCATATTATGGTATCTTATCTTTATGTGGTCTACAATCTTCTCCATGCCATTTGGAACCACAAAGAACCTTGTCATTCCTGTCTGCTCAAAACAAAAAAGAAATTATATCCAATACTTATGTTCACTAGTCCATACCTAATCCTTTATCAAACATTAATTGAAAAGATATTTTTAAAGTTGATGTATCTGGTCTAAATTTTTAGACCAGATACACCAACTTTTCAAATACCTTTTTGTTGGGAGTACATGTTATAACCAATATCACAACATAATGATAAGAGCAACTGAAGTACATATGAGTTACCTTATCACCAATTGGAATGCCATCTTTCATCCCAGTTGTTTCCACAAAGCCTTTTATTGGTTGAGCTGCTTCGAGAGGACAATTAGAGAAGTAACAATCCTTGGCATAGAGAGCTCCATAATTATTGATTCCAATGAAGTCCAGACTGCCTCTTAGGAGACTCTTCTCCTTAGGAGAGAACTTCGGCAACTGGTGACCAAGAATAGAGCGCATTTCAACTGGGTACTCACCAAAAACTAGAGGATCTAGTAACCTTATTGCCATAAAAAAGCAGTAAAAGTTACTCAAAAGAATGAAAGAACCTTGTTACGTTAATTGTTGCTATCAATTAATAATAATGTACATTCAAGAAGCGCTAGTAACACACTTTTCAACACATTCTATTCTCTTAATAGTTTTTTTTATAACAAAATTTAGGTGAGTTAGGTTTCGGAGCTCACCAGGGTCTGTGCAGACCTCAAAATTCAGAAAACATTGACAGAGGTACTTACAGATTATCTACCAAAGAGGTCCTCACGCTGGCAGCAGGAGTTGAACCCACACCTTTTTGAGGTATGAGTCAACTCCTTACCAACTTTATCAACCTTCACTAGCACTCTCTCTTATTAGTTGAAATTCAAACAGATCTTGCCAAATTTATGTGGAGCCAACATGATTTAGAAGAATTCATTCCCAAAATAGTGAAGCATATTTGAATTTCAACTAATAGGAAAAAGTATGGTGAAACTATAGTGTATTGCTAGCACTCTTTGTAAGCATAATAGTGTATGTAGTAGACACTATTAAGCCAAAAGTAAAACTCTTTTTAATGACTTACCAGCCAATGACAAAAGCCAAGGCCCTGTTTGCAGCTTGTCTATCACACTCTTCATCTCTAAGAGGTTCATACATGAAGGTATGTGCAACAATACCAATAGTTCCACCTTGCTTTGCCTGCATCAATTCAGTGCTTCCTAATTAAACATTTCATCTTATCCCATAGTCCTATTTTCTCCTAACCTAGAAAATGTGACAAAAAATGCCTTCAGTTTAGGTCCAATTTTGTTACCTGATAGTGATTGCGGTATAACTCAACAGCCTTAGCATGTGACAACAACATATTGTGCACGACAAGGAGAGGCTCAACATCAGAGTTACCAGTATAACAGTTTCCAAAAGGAAGGGAACAATGACTAGGGGGGTATATTCCCTTTATAAAGGCGTGGTCTGCGACGAGAGTCGGTTCGTTGATCGTGATCCAGTACTTAACCCTATCTCCAAAGCTCTTAAAACAAATTTCAGCAAAATGAACAAAATCTCTCCTGCAACAACCAAGTATACAGTTATCAAAATGTCACTGATCTCTTAACTCAAACTTTTGGACTACAATTGGTACAAGAGAATTCATCAGCTCAAAGTATTGTCATTTTAAGATGTGACAAACTTCAAAATTTTTTAGCATTATATAATAATACTTTTGACTAAAAAAAGGAGAGTAGTGAATTTACTGAATTAGGGGACTAAGCCAACCACCATATCTATCTTCCAGCTCTTGTGGCAAGTCATGATGATGAATTGTCACAAATGGCTCAATACCTAGATCAAGCAAGCCGTGTTCAAATTTAGGTATAACTAAGGACAATTTATACTGTTATAAATAGATGAGAACAACTATTCGTCACAAAGTATATAACTAAGAAATTGAAGAAAACGCTGCAACCGATCACATTTGCTACTTAGATTAGATTTTTCACTGGAAGTTGTCATAACAATGACCATTCTCCTAAATATTAAACCACGGTTCAAAAAAATAAAGATATTAAAACACAAAAGAAAAAACACACGATGTTTGATCAAGAAGTTCGGCATATTGTGCCTACTTCTCCTAATGCGGAGCGGGTGCGATACCTTTCTGTTATGATTCAGATTAAGGTTTATATTTAAATACTCACTACCGCTTGAGCGACTTGCCCACTTAACTCTAACTACGAGTCATACCCAACAATTCCACAACAACTTAAGTTTATACTTTTTGAGATAATTGGTTCATATACCAAGACTGAAATTGATCACTCTAAAATCAAAATAAATTAGCATTTCCATTACAAAAAACTAAGCGGGGATTCTTACTCACCTCTAAGTAGCAGATTGTCAATAATATTGTTGTAGAACATTACCCCACTTGGATTTATGTTCCCATATATCCCTCCTGTTACAACTCAAGAGCATGGACTTTAGAAGCTAATTTAAAAGATAAGATTGTGGAAACTAGTTAAGTGAATTGGGAAATACGTGGCATTTAAGTTTGTTGACATGTCCAATGTCCGACATATTTGACATGTTACTTCAAAGTGTCGTGTTTGGTGTTTATGTTTGCGTGAATATTTCGTAGAGAATACTTACTGGGCAAAATCCTAGTCCATGAAATTGAAAATCGGTATACATTTATCCCAAGAGAGGACATCAATTTGATGTCTTCCTGTCAAAAGGACTTTAGAGAGTAAACTAACTATATTAATAAAAGTGTAGTGAAAACAAGTAAAATATGAAGCTGATATAATAATAATAATAATAATAATAATAATAATAATAATAATAATAATAATAATAATAATAATAATAATAATAATAATAATAATAATAATATTATTATTATTATTATTATTATTATTATTATTATTATTATTATTATTATTATTGATTATAATCATTACCAAATACCGATGATAATGATCATCAGCTATATCACCATTCTCATCATTGTTTATCTTTCCTGAAAATTAATCAAATTGTATTTATAATTATTCAATTTCAACATTAAAGTTCTATAACTATATGCACAACAAACAAGTTGACAAACAAACAAAAAAGACAAAAATGAAATGATTAGTAAAAAAATTACCTGGTGTATGACTGAATACATCCCAATTGCTTAAACCTTTACCATCTTCAAAAGCTGCTCCTTCAATCTGTTTTTATTTAAAAGTAAATAAATTTCCATTAACAGAAACAACAAATTTTAAATATTTTAGAAGAAACTTTTGTAAAAAAAGAAAAGAAATGAACTTGAAGGAGTACCTGGTAAGAGGAAGTGCTTGCTCCAAAGAGGAAGCCTTTTGGGAATTGAGATCTGCTGATTTCATCTTCAACTTCACGAGAACTTTGGACATGAAAAAGGAAATAGCAAAAAAGTGTAAACACACGCAGAAGCCATTTAGGCATTTTTTTCATTCAACTGTAATGCAACAAAAACATTATCAGAGGCAAATATATTATCCTCTCAATTATATCGATATAGGGCCCATATTGTAAATAGTCGGTTCATATTATTAGTATATATGATGCCACATTAAACTCGTGGAAAATTGATATATTACAAATTATATATGATATATTACATAGGTTATGGATGTTATTTACTAAAACATATTTTTCACTTTAACTTAACAGTTAAAAAATCATCTTATTTTTTTATTTATTTTCGTCCCTTTAAAAAAAGTTGTAATTCGGTGAGAGAAAAAAAGAAAATGATGTTGCACGAACGTAGAGAGGAATTGATGAAACAGCTTGACTCCGGTCTGAAATGATGTTGCACGAAATTCGAAAAGAGTAGCACTACTACACTCTAATGAATTAAACAATCTAGCGTTAATTATTTTATTATATTCTTCAATCACATTATCACATAATTTGAAATTTGGATTTCAAATCGGCAATCCTTCTCAATTCTAACCTCTCAATCTCCGATCTGATCCAAATACGTTGCTGCCATTTCCATGGATCGTGTTCTCAAAGCGGCGAGAGCATCCGGTTCTCTCAACCTCTCTAATCGTTCCCTCAGGTAACACAAAACTCTTCACTATCGCTCCATTCATCTCTATGTATTTATTCTCTTCACTAACTTACGCATTGTTGTTGTTATTGTTGTGCTGCTGTTTTGACTTGCAGTGAAGTTCCCGATGAGGTTTATCGGAATCTGGAAGGGGTCGGTGGTACTGATGATAAGTGGTGGGAGGTACTGTACTTGTTATTTCCTTCTTTCGTTCAATAAGGGATTAATTATTTGAGCGTATATAAATAATTATGAACCTGTTTGATAGATGTGAGAATAACTTTTTTTTGGCTGATTGTGAGGATAAATTATGAAAGTAGCTTATAGTTTTTAGGAAAATAATTTGACTTTATTTTATCTTTTGTTATACAAATATCTTTTACACAAATCTTGTTTGTTTCAAGTAATAAAAAAGTGATTTTGGGTTTCAATTACCATATCAAAATCATTTTTATTTTTTATTCAACATGATTTTCAGGTAAAGCTACTCAAAACAACTTGTCATTTGAGGCAATTTTTAAAATCTAGAACAAAAGTATGAAAACTCCTAAAATTGACTTTTTTTAAAATGTGATTTTTTTGAAAAATAAGATGTAATAAACAGGCCCATAAGCACTTACATGACAAGCACTTAATGAAACTGTTTATCCAAATAGTGCCTCTGAAGATTTGAACGAAACTTTGAAATGAAATGTGAAATGTAAAATGTAAAATGCTATTTGTGTTCTGTTGTTTTATAGGCTGCAGAGCTTCAGAAACTCATTTTGGCTCACAATAGTATTGAATTGTTAAAGGAAGATATCAGAAATTTACCTTTTCTTACTGTGTTGAATCTTAGTCACAATAGCCTTTCTCAGCTTCCTGCCGCTATAGGAGAGTGAGTTTCTTTTATACCTGGTGAATTTTGTTTATGTTAGTTTTGTTTGGTTTTTAATTTTGTTTATATCAGAAATTTACCTTTTCTTAATGAATGTTGTTTCTAACTTTTGCAGGCTACCTCAGTTGAAGATGTTGGATGTTTCGTATAATTCGATACTGAGAATACCTGAGGCGATTGGATCAGCTGCTTCGCTTGTGAAGTATGCCGAATTCCATGTTCATTTTCTTCCATAGATCGATGATATGGGAAAATTGACATCTATTTACACTCTGTTTGCATGTGGCGTCTTGCACAAATCACTAAGGTTTTGCATTTGTTCTTTTAGGTTCGATTGTTCAAATAATCAGCTCACAGAACTTACTAGCTCACTAGGAAGATGCTTGGAGTTGTCGGACTTAAAGGTAATGTTGTAATGGTCTTGTCTTGCCAAAACTATCGGTGTTGATGTTAGATGTATGGTTGGCATGCTGCTTAGCTGGCATTGAAGTGGTTTCCTCAAATTATGCCTGTAGTTAACATGAATTCAACCTTGGAATGTTGTCAAGTACTCGCGTTTCTCTTTTTTGATGAGTATAAATGGAATTTAGTTGTTAGACCCTACTTTTGTCTCTACAATAGTGTTATAATAAGGCACATACTTATCGGTACCAATGAGATACTTATAATGCCAGTATCCAAACTGTAAGTCTGTATTTCAAAGAATGAATGAAGAGTGATGTGTTTTTTTGGGTGCTTGATTATGGAAGGAGTTTCCCTTGTGATAACAACACTAGTGTACCACAATTTGTTGGCCAAATTATTTTCTTGTTCCAAAAGGATTTTTTTCAATTCCTGTTACTCCCTAAGAACCTTCCTTGTTAATTAACTGTACATGCATATCACATTTCCCTTTATCGGTCTGTTGCTTTCTTTTGACATATTAATTACTTTTCCATCTATGAAGTTTACTCTCTCTCTCTCTCTCCTCATCATAATATGCAATCTATTACTGCTATAGACGACAAAATCTGGTGGATTTCTTAAAAAGAAAAGCAAGCATGGAATCGGTTTTTGTAACATCACGTGTATCAACAAAAGCTGATGATGTGTAGACTTTCAATAATTTTTTTGTTTCAGATACAGTTTTCTGTCACCCCTTGGTTTTTAAATTCTTTGACTTTGTTGGATGACTTTGACAGTCACCACAAAACATTTATTACATCCCTGAAACCCCAACGTTAAACAGCTGTGGGAGGGTTTCATCAAATAGATTGATTGCATTTTACCTTTTTGATTTCCTTGGGCCTTCCTTTAGGTTATACTGCATACATAGATCTATTGATGAAGATCGTGTTTACTTTAAATGGGGGCCGTGGAATTTCCTTATAGATTCTACTTTCCTTTGCTATTTAACTGATGAAATCTGTTAAAAAAGTTTTCTATTTGTTGGTCTGTATCCATATGGTCACGTATGCTGAAATGGGGTTTTGATACTCTTTTTGCAGGGATCAAACAATCTTATTGCAAGCTTGCCAGAAGATTTGGCAAATTGTTCCAAATTGTCTAAGCTAGACATGGAGGTAGTAACTAGTGGCAAAATCTAGTATGTTAATTGATGACAAAATCTCCATGAATCTTTAAGAATTATGGTTTTATTAAGCCGTGGTCTCTCATTATATCGTCGTTTTGCCTTTGCCAGGGAAACAAGCTTACAGAGATATCTGAAAATATCATTTCATCATGGACAAGGCTTACTGAATTAAATGCATGTTAGGGCCTTGGTTCTCTAAATACTCAACGACAACAGTTATTTCTTTGATTTTTATATGTAGGTTCTTTGTGTTGTTAAACTTGTTTCCATTGTTTACACTATTACAGCAAAAAATATGCTGAATGGCATACCCGTCGGCATTGGAGGCCTTTCACGTTTAATTCGTCTTGATCTCCATCAGAACAGTGAGTTCTTTAAATAAAGGGTCAAATTTTTTTGTTTCTCCCCTTTTCATCTTGATGTGGAATTTGTATGAATGTGCCTTTGCAGGAATCTCATCAATCCCTTCATCAATCATTGGTTGTCATTCACTTGCAGAGTTTTATTTGGGGTCAAATTCTAACCTATTATGATGCAAGTCTTCATATTGTTAAAAGCATATTATGCATTTGGTTTTCTTATACTTATGACTTCTACACAGTTCTGATATATATTGCACTTTTTTAACACAATTTAGGAATAATAATATTTCTACAATACCAGTGGAGATAGGGGAACTTTCTCGGCTCGGGACATTAGATCTTCACTCTAACCAGGTATCAAAGACTGAAATTATTTTTGTTTGTTATTACATTTATTGTGAAGGAAAGGAACTCATATTTTGTTGAAATACTGGCAAGTGACAATTATAGATATGTTGCCATTTTTGATTCTGATGCTTTTGTTCTCTTCTCCCTTAACAGTAGATTATTTGTTCTATTGCTTATTGATTTTGCATATTCACAGCTGAAGGAGTATCCTGTGGAGGCATGTAAATTGAGTCTGTTAGTCTTGAATCTTTCAAATAACTCATTGAGTGGGTTACCCCCTGAAATGGGTAAGGTCAGCAAGTTTTAGTATTATGATAGGTCTTGTTTGCCTTATTTTGGAAACATAGCAGTTGCTTTGCATGTAATTAATGAAAACAGTTTATGAGTTTGCACAGAAAATATAAAGGAACACATTTTTTTTTACCTTGACTTAATTAGTGGGGACCCCTCTTTATATTAATTTAAGTATCTCACAGAATTACAAAGATACTGTTAAGGAGTAATAATATTGTAAAAGCAGTGCAACCTTCCCTGCCATAGAAGAGTTCTTAATAAGCACTAATAAGAACCATATATGTCTTGGCCTGAATCATTCTTCAAAATATAAACAATCACGCTCACCTCAAGAGGAATTTGTTACCTGGGATTCACACAGTTGTCAAGGGAGTTGTTCATTCTGCATCCTCACCAATTTTATGGTCTCTTTAGGTGTCATTATGTCATAGACTCACTGGTTAATAACTCAAGCTATTTCATCTAGTAAGCGGACACCATGCTGCATCCTCACCAATTCTATGGTCTCTTTAGGTGTCATAGACTCATCGGAAATAGTAAGTGGACACCATTACCTGGAAGGGTCTGGCTCGATGTCCTGTTATATGTTATACCTGAACGTTTAGTTAAACAGCCATAGTGCTTCTGAACTTCCTTACAGTATGATGTTATTTTGTGTTGAAACAGTTTAAACGTAATATAGAGATAATGTGACACGAATGAAGAGATATTTATCTTACTATTGTATCTTGTTTAGGCAAGATGACTAGCTTGAGGAAACTTCTGCTTAGTGGAAATCCATTGCGTACTCTTCGAAGGTATAGGGAATGGTTTGGTCCTTTATGCAGTCAATATTAGTATTTATATGTTTTCGACTAATGTCTTTTCTCATCAGCTCATTAGTCACTGGACCTACACCAGCATTATTGAAATTTCTCCGGAGTAGACTTTCTGATGGTGAAGGTATGCTACAGTGTTAGATGCATTAGCATCATGCTCACAATTTAAGCTTGAGCCCTTTTACTTAGTCTTGATATAACACTTTCTTCTGCAGATTCTGAAGCTATAACCACATCAAAAAAGGACATAATTGCAATGGCTACCCGACTATCTATCACTTCAAAGGTATTGCATTTTTGGAAGAGGAAAACATACATTCCATAGATTGCATAGCTTTCTTTTTTATCGTTAACTGTTTATAGTATGTGTCAGTGCATTAGTATTTGATAGAACAACGGTACTGAATGGAAATGAGAGTTTTATCAACTTGAAATAGCAAATTGTTTAAGAACAGGTTCAAGAGCCAAGGTTCCCATAGACAGTATTCTTTGCTCTAACTAGCATACAATACGATACGCTTCACACACAGCTCTTACTTTCCTGTACTACAAGTACAGCATACGCTTGGATAATGTTAATCGTGATCATAATAAGTATTTAATTTATTCCTTTTTCCTGTTATTACACAACATATAATTAGATAATATTGACTGTAAGTGTAACCATAGATAGCTTTGGTTGATTGATTTGATCTCAAAATTTTGGGATCTTATTTTTTCTTGTATGTATATTTGTTCGACCCCTCGTCAAAATAGGGGATATAATCTAGATCCAATCAAGTTGGTACCAAAGCTTTCTGATTCAATCGTCTTACAGTTTGTTTTGAGTTTTAGCTGCTGTCATCACTAGCCCACTATCTATAGTTGTTTGGTGTCCAATGTATCACCACTGTTAACTTTAGAAGTTGTTGACTAGCCATCATCCCAAGCACAGTCACAGATATTCCATCACAACCAAATGATTGTGGAAACTGAATGATAAGCATGGTTTCCAAAACAATGTTGCTGGAGGGAGTTGGTCCACTGGGTACTGGTAGGCACAGTTCTTAAGAGAAACTCGAGGCATGAGATGTTGAAACCATGTGTTTCAACAGAGACTAAAGGGCAGCCAATGCACGAGTCTCCCACCAAGTGGAGTGTCTGAATAGGGTAGATGTACGCAACCTTACCCCTTGCAAGTGGAAAGGTTGTTTCAAGATTTCACACGACAATCAACCTTACTGTTGCACCATGGCTTGCCCTCAATGCTCATTATTGACTGATAACTAAAGAACAAAATCAAGTCGATTAAGGATCTTTTTGGATAAATATAACAAATTTTGAGTATCTTTTTGTCTATCAGTTGTGGTGTTAACATCTAAGTTGATTATAGTGAGGATGACAGCAGGTTCATTAATGATATAATTACATGATAGACTAACTAGTGAACCCATATACCTTTGATAGCTTGCAGTTTCCAATTGATTGAATTGGTGCAGACAATTCTGTTCTATATTGTGTCTGTCTTTCCTATTCAATTTATTTAGCCTGAAATTTGTTTCCTTGCTAATTGCAGTTCTATTTATAATTGTGTTCAGGAACTTTCTATGGGAGGGCTGGGGTTGAGTGCTATTCCATCAGAAGTATGGGAATCAGAGGAGGTCATAAAACTTGATCTTTCCAGAAATTCAATCCAGGAGTTGCCAGTTGAACTCTCTTCTTGTGTCTCCCTACAGGTTAAACTTCTCTTCTGGTTTTAATTCCTGAAGGATGCTTTACAAGTTAATACAATTATCTTCTGGTACTGATGGGCATTGTCATCATCTTAATATGAGTTCCTCACTAACAAGAATCAATATGAACACTTAAAACTGACCAGTTGTCCATCTTAAACTTTTGTAGTAATTCATTTGTATGTTTTACACTTTCCAGACATTGATTTTATCAGAAAATCAAATTAAAGACTGGCCAGGTTCAATTCTTAAATCACTTTCAAGTCTTTCATGTTTGAAGCTGGACAACAATCCCCTCAGACAGGTAATGACTAATGATTTGGGAGTTTCTCTCTGTTCTTTTGCTTGTAAATTAAATTATGGTATCAATGTGTCTATAGAACCATTGCAAGGCATAACACTTTACAATAATAGCTAATATGGCTTTTCCATTTGTAAAACCCATATAATTAATTTTTCTTCTTTCTCATTGGAAGCCATTGCTTTTTGCATAACTTAAAGAGTTATATTTAGATAATCTGAACAAAATAGACAGTGCATGTTTAATTCCTCTGTCGATGTATCTTTCTTTCTTGTTTTTTGTACTCTACTCCATTGTTATTGGCAGTGTATCTAAAATGTTAGTTGTTAGTACATCTTAAAACTTCATTAGGTTAGTTTTCCTAAAAAAGTCATGTACTCTGCTGTATACGATGAAACATTTCCAGAAACATCTCTCTTTTCTCTTGTAAATATACCTGAAATTATTGTGCAGAAATTCTAATGGTAATATAAAGTATGTATCAATGTGCTTTATTCTCTGTTATAAATTCAAATAAAAAAGTGTGGTATTACTGACTTTATCTGCCCCTTCAATGATAGATACCTTCATATGGTTTTGAAGCGGTGCCTAAGCTTCAGATCCTGGATCTAAGTGGAAATGCAGCTTCATTAGTAGACGGGCCTGCATTTTCTAGTTTACCCAACCTGCAAGAGCTTTACCTGAGGTTAGTTAGTTGAAAGCTGCAGGACGTGCAATAAGACTCCATCACAAACACACACACACACTTAATTCATATACTTTAACCTCTTGAGAGCCTGTGATTAACTTTCATGTCACAACTCCACAGAAAAATGCGTCTCACTGAAGTTCCGTCAGATATATTGGGGTTGCATCAACTGCGGATCCTTGACTTGAGTCAGAATTCTCTTCAATCAGTTCCAGAGGTAACTTTTTTTAGAGGGTATAAAACAGGGATTAGGCTTGTGTATGTATATACCTCTTGGGTTCAGGTCCTGTGAAAAATTGTGATAATATGCTTGAACTTCATTGTAATTTGACAGTATAGTTAGGGTCCAGCAATTTGTATTTATGCCACTAAAAATTCAGATCTTATCAAAGCTCATATTGGCTTGAAAGTAATTTGAGTCCACTATTTTTTCTCTCAAGTCTCAAGTCATAATGATGTTCATGTCTTGTTATTCTCTATGATAGGCAATGTATTTTTACAGTTGCATGTTCATGAAATCAGAATTCTGTCTACTATAGAATGATGATTGAAGAAAGATGTCACAGCTCAATCTCTATCTAGGTTTAATTCGTAACCATATTTTCTTAAATTATTAATGATTAGTAAGAAGACTTAGAGTCTGTCTGTTACAACTTTTGACCACTGAGGGCTAAATTACTCACATGCAGAGGAAATCTCAGTTCATAAAACCTGTCTTTTATAGATCATTGATCTATTTTTAAATTAGTATATTCTCCTATTTCTCCTTTTTGTTTTTTTTTTTTTGCGATGCTGAGCTTTCAACTTCTTTCAGGGGTTAAAAAATATCACTTCTCTTGTGGAGCTTGATCTATCTGATAACAACATCTCAGCCCTTCCACCTGAGCTGGTCAGAAACAAAAACTGCTGTTTCTCATTTTGTTAACTTTCTGTTTTCATTTCTTACTAAATGTTTCATACAAATCTTTTGTAAAATTTGTGGTGCTATGTTATATGTCTCAATGATGTTTGGCATGTAAAACTGTTAAAAAGAAAAGAGAAAAACAGATGATAGTTATTTTGGCCTACTCCATCTGTCATTTTGATCATCTGCATTAGTTGTGGTTCGTTTGTCATTTTGATTCAACACATTTACTTTGATCAGGGTTTGCTGGAACCGAGCCTTCAGGCATTGAGACTTGATGGGAACCCACTTAGAAGGTAACTTCCTCATGCCCCACCTTTGTACGTGCTTTTTCTCAAAATGTAGGAATTTTTGTGACTATAGTATGGATTCTACAAGTGTAAGAAGGTTTTTGCAACTCTAATATATTTGCAATTTAGAGCTTACAATTTCCTAATCCGGAAAGATTGACACAAATATCATCGTCAAAGAAGTAAATTTTTAAATATTATGCCCCTCTCTTGGAACTCAAGCATTGTCAATTTTGTACTCCTTAATTTACTTCTCCAACAAAACAGAAACTAAGCAATATAGATCAGCTAGTTCTTCTGGAAAGCTTGGTTGATGAAATCATCCCAATTTTGTCCTATTTGTTTCAGCATTCGGAGAACTGTCTTGGATAAAGGAACTAAAGCTGTTCTGAAATATTTGAAGGACAAATTGCCAGAGCAATAGATTACTATTTATACTGGACAGAACAACAAAATTCGAAGTGTTAAATACCTTTTTAGGAAGAGTGCTTTTCCACAAGTGTCTGTGTGCTTCATGTTATTTTATTCTTTCCCGCATGTGGTGCCTATGCTTTTAATTTTATGAGCGCCATCTTATGCTTGACCTTTTGTATTTTTTGGTGCCTAAATATGCTTGACTTGACTTGATTATTATGTATATACAAGGGGATGAAGGGTGTTTGGTTAATGTTATGAGTTCAACTCATTTATTTAACGACATCAATTTTTAACTCAAATTCAACAAGTTCATGACCTAATTATTGTATGAGTCTCAAACTAGTTTCGAGTTAGTTGGATTCCATTGCCAACCTAACATCATTCAGAGTGCATTATGGATACTATCCCATTCCACTTTCTTATTCTATGAATTGCATTCCAGAGGTTTGATGTCATAAATTCATTGTGTATGGTAAAAAAGTGATTATAAAAAATTGCTCGGTTTCAATTCTTTTTTTTTTTTTTCATTCAAAATCTCAATTTTAATTTTCAAGAGCCATTTAAATTTTTGCTCGTCATTCACATACATTTTCAATATAAATTAATTGTATATTGTGCAGCACTTATTAATCAAACTTTATTTTGAGGTAAATCAAAATTTGGTTAAAGGTTCATTTGTTATAATATTTTGGCTAAATTATTATTTTAATTCCTTAATTTATTTTTAGATTTTATTTTGATCTCTTAATTATTTTTCGTTCTATTTTGTTTCTTTAACTATTGTTCTATTAGTCATTTTCATCGATTTAAAATTGAAACCCTTAAATGAAGTCCATGTGTTGAATTGGTCTAAATGTCTAACTCACTATGCAAGTGACTCAAACCAGCCTTCCCATCGATTCTCGTTTTGACCGACCAGTCTGAACAATGTTTCAAAACATTGATTGTAAAAGTGTATCATGTTTATTGGAAGATAAACCAGTGCGTTGATAACTGGACAAATATGAATTGCAATGAGGAGTTTGGGTTCCTTGAGTTACCAAATCATTCACATTCTCATTCTCAGTTTTTATTTATTAAATTCACATTATCATTGTATAACAAAATTATCAAATTCATATAATTTTGATTTTACTATAATAATGTTTTGAAAAAAATATTACCATAATAGTGGTTTTATTTTCCGGCATTATAGTGACTTAATCATGGTGTCAATTAGAAGAGTTTTGTTTTTGATCTATTCAATTAGTAAGACTTTAACTACATGTATTATGTAAAAAAAATTATATTATTAATAGATCACAATTACAACTAATTTGTGCGATTTTAAAAATTGTCAAAAATTAAATATTTTTAATAGTATGAAAGTAATGAAAATGTAAAAACTTTTTACTCTATAGTCAAAAAATAATTTTTATTTTATTGGGTATAAATTAAATATTAATTATTTAAGTTTAATTACAACTTTGATTCTCCTATTTTCATTTATTTTTGAAATTGGTTCATCTATTTTAAGATCTTTTAGTTTTTGTATTTTCTTTAGATTTTGACTAAAAAATATAGTGATATGACATATTTTAAATAACATGACATATA
>JBBPBQ010000003.1:46362250-46381891 GCA_037974755.1 Cicer yamashitae
TACCTCTTCTGTCTCTGATCTTTAGTCCTTTAAGCATTTTACTTTTGTCTCAAAATTTTGATTCTTTTAATATAATTGAATTTTGTTTTTATTTAATAAATTAAGGGAAAAAAGACTAAATCAATTTAAATTTATTATCTATTAATATGTGTGTGTAAGTTTAAACGAATTAAAATTTAGAAATAAAATGAATAATATAGAATGATCAATACTTATGACATTGAAAAAAACTCTATTTTCAACTTAAATAATTATTCATTTATGTATATTAATTAATATTAAATAAATAATTAATCCATCATAATGATTTTATATTATTAAGTTATATGTCAAATAAAAAATATCACATCATTATTTTTGTGTCCATAAATTTTTTTAAAAAAAGTTAAACTAAATAATCTTAAAATTAAGGAATAATACCAATAATAGATTATATGAGAGCTTGCAATTAAATATATATTTTTTAAATTTAAATCCTAATTTTAAATAGCTAATAAAACACCATAATCGTGAATAGGTTGGGAAGTGCAGTGGTGCGTGGCGTAGCAAGGGCAATTTGACATCGCCGCATATGCAATAAGCAGTTGTATTTCAAACAAAAGAAGAAAAAAAAAAACCCTTTAAATTTAAAGTCAGGGGAGGGACATTTTGGGAATTCCGAAATTAAAATAACACGAGAAGAGAGGTTTTCTCCTCTCTCAACCGGAAGAAGCTCCGGCGGTCACGTCGTCTCTGGTGGTCGCACTCTCTCTTTCTTTGCTTCGTCTAAAACTCTCATTCACTGGTTTGTCTCATTCCTGTTACCAGTTTAGATTCTGCAATTTTCAAGCTCCGGCTGTCAATTTTCACTCTGAAATTCCAATTTACACATAGGAATATGGAAGCAAATGCAACACCAGCACGTGATCATGAAGATCAAGATGAATATGTTTTGCTTGACTTGGACGCTGTTAATGACCTAATTAGTTTTCCACCAAATGCAAACTATGTTCTTACTGTAAGTTCCCAATCTGCTCCTAAATGAAGCTGTATAACACTTGACATTGAATGCGATTTTTAAATTTTTTTCTATGTTACTTGCATTTTCTTCTAATCGTCTATTCATAAGTTGCTTTCATATATCATTGGGCTCGTGAGTTTCAAATTAAGGACGAATTGTTCATGAGAACCCGAGTTTGAATCATGTCGGAACAATTCTTGATAAGGCTATACTTACCGGCCAAACTCCAAGTCCGAATTACCAGGGTCCCATTCCCCTGGGAACTAGAGGTTTCATATTGATTTATTATATTGTGAGTAAACATTAATTTTGGTGTTTAAATATGTGAGACTTGTCATTCTAATTCCTGTATCAAAACTTCAAAAATATTCGTGTGGGTGTGTCTTCAATTAGTAATTTTGTACACCAAATTAACTGAAGATATATTCGAGGACCAAACTATCTAACAAAATACACATTTGAGGAACAAACCGACTAGTAAAAGACACATTCTAAAATGTTTTTATAATTTTAATGTATTTAGGGGCTAACCTGACACTGCCTCATATATTCAAGGATTCAAATGTCTGTTTAATCATATATTCTATATTGTAAAGTTTGCTTATATTACATTATTTTTAATTGTAGGGTCTTGACACTTTAAATCCGGTATTGGTCATTGATGACAAATTTAAGCTGGTAAGTTACCTACTTTGAAATTTCATGGTCTTTTAGAATATGATGATTGGGAATCTTTGGTTAAGTGATATTTTGATGCTCTTATCTGATATGAATCTGTTGGAAGTTATTTAAATACAGTGATGAAATCTGTTTATTTGTTTAGATGTATGTTTGTATAATTAATGTGTATATATATAGGACTAGGCAGATAATTATGATGCTGTATTTCAGCTAGAAATTCCAGCAAGCTAAAATGACTTTTAATACTTTTGGTAATTCTTCCATTGATAATTTAGTCAAAGCTGGGGACTCAAATGATTTCTTCTGTGTTTTTTTCCCTTCTCTGAATGGATGATATGATCATTTAAGGATTGTTATGCTATATTGTCTGTAGATTGGGGAATATGAGGAGACAATTGGAACATGTATCGCCTTCGAAGAACAAGGTGAGTTACAATTCATGGATGCAGAATCCTTCTGAAGAAGGGAATTAGGTCTTGGAAATTATGTTGCATTTGTCAGGATACTCTGAGCTCTTAGTTTCCTTTACATTGATAACTGATTTGAGTGATATCCACACTTCCTTAAAATGATGGATATACTATATCTGTGTTCTTGTTTTCATTGAGAATGGAGTATCATAGTTTTCTACTTAAATATTGTTATTGGATACAGCAAAGAATTTGCACAACTTAATAATGTATGTACTTCATTGTAATGATTTAGTACACGCGTAATAGTAGTTTATACAATTTAGTCCACTTGAATTGCTGCTCCTCCACCCTTGCTGTTCTAGAGTTTTAAACAGACCCAAAAAAATGAAAACTTATATTGGATTAGTTTCAGCCTATGAAGAACATGTTATGCTTCTAATTTTTTCTAGCTGCCATCCAAATGGTAAATTAGATGTTGGTAGAAGCATAGCCAAATTTTAATCACTTTCAATAATGATGTCTTTCCAATTTTACATTTAAGATAATCATATTTTGTGGAAGACATTCTTGTAAGCATTGTAGGAAACTTCTTTAATTTCATTTGCTTTCTACTTATTAAGACTGCCCAAAATACATTGTTTGATCAATCAGCCTCATTGTGCAGATACCCCAGTGGTTCATGAAGAGACAGGACCATCTGAAGCGAACCTATTTTCCGGAACAAGACTAATCGATTCAAGTCAACCTCCAACAAAGCAAGTCAGACCTGTGTGTCAGCTTCATAAGGTTCTCAAGTTTAAATTATCACCTGATTCTGAAATTCAAAGTCGCACAGATGAGGAGGCCAATTGAATTTGAAAGCTGATATAATATGCAGTTTCTACTTACTTTGTTGATCAATTATTTGGTGGTGGATGACATTTATGTTCTAGATATTAGTTATGTACAAAAGAGTTTTTTTTTCTCAGTAGGACTAGGGTACTAATGTAAATTCATATTTTGCCCGCTTTTAAATGAATTGTGATGACATTTTCAGAACATTTTCAGAACAATGATAACGAAAATGTAATTTTACATAGTAGATATACTTTTCTTTTATACATTTCTAAATTAAAAATAATGTAATTTTTTTAAAAAGAAAAGGCGTGTAAGCTGAACAGGAAAATCTTGTTTCGGTGCCTTCTTTTTTTGTCTGAGTTTTTGTGAAGTATATCAACCATGTCCAATGAAATATATCGCGTAGTCTTTTAAGTTACATGAAAATATCAAATTGATTTTTTAAATTTTTTAATCAAGTTAGTCATTTATGTTTGTAATAGTTACAATGTTAGAATTATTTTTAGTCATAATTTCATTTCAATTATTTTTAGTTAAAGATTTTTAAAATAGTATTATGAGTTTTGTTATCAATCACATAAATAACAACATGATTTTTCATGACATAAATTGAGATAATTTTGGGTTTAATTTCTAGAACCCTAAAATCAATTTCACTTGAATTCTCTCTTGTTTAGTTAGTTTTATAAAATTTGATTGAGGGTTTATTGCAATTAAAATTCCTTAAGAGTTACACGAGTTTATTGAAAAAATTGAAAGAATTTTAGATTTTAATTTTGTTGGTTTGAAATTAGAATAATTGATATATTTACAAATTTAAATGATGATCTTAACACTAAAAGAAAGATAAATGACTAACTCGTTAAAAAAAAAAAAAGATGAAAGACTAATTTGTTATTTTCGTGAAACTTAAAGGATATAGGGATTGGATGTATTTTTTCCATATATTTATTTATTTTTGAATGTATGATTGTATAGTTATCATGGGCATCTTTTTTGCAGATGAGATATGCTCCATTTTTTTCTATGTGAATATGCGATCCTTTCATGTTAATTGTACATGAATATATGTTTACTAGGAATTAATTTGTCTTTAAAATTTATGTTATCTTAATGATAAATTTGTCAATACTTGCAATTGTGAATGAATTAATTACCGACAAATTCATTCTTAAGGATTTGATTAGTTAAATAGAGAGGGAGGGAAACAGATTTTAATGAAAGGGAGAAGAGGAAACAAGGAGAATATATATATATATATATATATATATATAAAATTTAAAAAACAAAATATTTTACCTAAATTTATGGTTGGTTCAAAAAGAGGGGATAAATTTTAAATAATTTATAAGTGATTTTGGTTCCCTCTCATTTCATCTAAATCCTCCCAAATAGAGGGGGAGCTAAGTATAGGAGAAATTTCATTCCTCTTTCATCCCCTCTTAAAACTAAACCAAACAAATATAATTTAAAAGATTTCTTACTCTTTACTCTAACCAAACGGAACAAAAGAGATTTAAATTTTCTAACCAAATTAATTTATCTTGTGGTAACACTAATGTGCTATCAATGTAAAAGATCTTCATGTTTAGTTAATATACTACGTCATAATTTCTATGATAAAGTTTTAATAAGAAAATTAGTTTACTACCACTATAGAATTTTAAAAATGTATTTGAAAATTAAAAGAGCTATTTGAATATAGACTAAATATCACATGTGGTCTCTTAACTTAATTTCGATTAACGATTTAGTTCTTCATTTTTTTTTTCTTTCCGATTTGGTCTTTTATATTTTTAAATAATTTCAGCGTTACCCTTTAAGTGGGATTCCGTTAAGAAAAAGTTAAAAAATCCCTCATCCGTTTTCAGAAAAAAGTTACCCTTTGTATTTTGGAAATATTTCAATAAAATGTTCAAAGTTTGTTCTAAATTTGGTAGGAGGATTGATTTGTTAAAACTGAACCTATAGGGTATTTATACTCCATATACATCACTTCAGATCAGTGACAATCGTTTCTAGAGGTTTGATAAACATATGCAATGATCCAGATGAGGAATTTTTTAACTTTTTCTTAACAGAACCCCACTTAAAGAATAACACTAAAATTATTTAAAAATATAAAGGACCAAATCGGGAAGAAATAAAAGATAAATGACTAAATCATCAACTCAAATTAAATTAAGGGACCACATGTGTTTAATATATGGTTACAATTTAGATAACTAATTCTCTTATTCACTCAAAATAGAATTGTTGATTTATGTGTGTAAGATATAGTTTAACTGGAATCTTTTTTATGATAACTTGAGTTCAAATCTGTAATGTTTATTTTGTGTATTTGAAATTATTAGTAGTTTTTTTTACTTGTCTAGAGATTAAAAAAAAAAAATTGTTGATTTATTTAGTACTTTACAGTTTACACAATAGAGTATGTCCCCAACATAAGGGAAAAGTAGTGGCTAAAAAGCGAGCTTTAGTGAGTTAAAAAAAAAAACTAGTTTCAATACTGCGCGACCACAGCAACAGACCAGAAACGAAGTGCATAAAAACCTAACATCAGCTGACGTGGGTCATTCATAGAGCGCCACGTGTGACAACTTCAACAACAAGGAATCTACCTAGGTATCACCGACCAACGCCACCCTGTTATTTTCCTTCTCTTTCCTTTTCACTCTCTCTCTCTCTAATGTTCCACACAAAATCACAAATGTTCATTCACACAAAACCTCCAAAATTTCATTAGATAAAAAAAAAGACCTAATAAGAAACACACACGAAAATGCCCCATACACAAACACATTTCTCAAAACCCTAATTTCTTTCTTATTTCCTTCAACACCCACCAAACCTTCTCTTAATTTAATTTCTTCCCAATCCTCATACTTTCCTTTTTTCTTCGATTTCTCTTCAAAAGTTTCTACTTTTCTTCACTCAGCTACTTGATTCAATTCACGCTCTTTAATTATTCTCATCTCAAATTTCAACTTTTCAATATTTCAGATCAGTGTTTGATTTCAATTCAATTGATCTAATTTCAAGTTGTAATTTTTTGTTTGCTCGCAAAAATTCAATTTTTGAGGGTTAAAAGGTCTTGTAGCTGAAGAAGGTCTTTAATTGATCTTCTATTTTTCAAGGTGATTTTGTGGGGGGTGTGATTAGTTATCTTCTGATGTTTTATTTCCAATCACTTTTTCAATCATCTCCTTTTTCCTATTCAATTTCTCATATTTTTCTCCCTTCTGATGTTTTCTTCATATGCTGCTTCAATTGCCTAAGATTTCGTCTCAAAATTTGATTCTTTATCCCAAAGGGTTGTTCCTAGTTGCAACTTCTTTGAATCACGTTTTGTTTTCTCTGGTGAAAAAGTGATTTCAACTTTCTCAAACATGGTAGACCGTTATAGACCTGTTTCAATTGAGGAATTACCTTCACATTTGATTTTGGAGATTCTGTGCTCAGGGAAGCTAAGTGCAATAGACCTTGTTTGCTTGGAGTTTACTTCAAAAACTTTTGGTGCTAGTAATCATGGCTTTTACCCTTTCAAGTTTAAGTCATTGATAGACTTTGCTGCATTTCAATTGTGTGCTTCGAATGCCATATATTCCATGATGGGTTTGAATTGTCAGAGAGAGTTGTATGATCGATGTGGCGGAAATTGGAAGCGAGTTTTGAGGTTCTTGCAGTCTGTTGAACAATCCTCTGACATGGTTGATACATCATCAGGCAATGTACTATTTTGTTCATTGTATAAAGCATTGTCTTTTTTGTTTGTTTTCTTTTGAATTAAGCGTTGCTATTTTTTGCACTTTGATTCTATAATAAGTAAGTTTCTTAAGAGTGATGTTTTAACTTTTATGTTTTTTACTTTGTTTTTCAACCCCAAGTCATTTAAACTTTAAACAGAACAGTTTATATTGTCATCATTGTACATTTGAAATTAGTGATGTAACATTGCATTTGTGCAATTATCAGAACAAAAAAATAAAGAAATGGAAATGGATTTGGAATTGTAAATGTAGAATAATGATAGTTTAAGAACAACTCTCATAATTTGGATAATTTTTTAATGTTCATTTTTCACTTGGTTGTCTTTAGTATTCTTAATGTCCTTTTATAAGAAGAGTTGTGGAGTTGTAAATAATGATGAAGACATTTTATTGGCAGATGCAAATTACAACAGGAAAGTATCACACATTGGCGATCAGCAACTCCTCGATCTATTCTTGTGGTTCTAGTTTGTGTGGTGTACTTGGTCAAGGGCCTGAAACAACACAGCGTACATCGTTTACCCGAATTGATTTCCCACCTTTGGCGCACGTGGTGCATGTTTCGGCCTCCTATAACCATGCAGCTTTTGTTATGCAATCTGGAGAGGTTTGTAGCTGCTTCACCTTTATTCAATTAGTAATGACTCATGAACAAAGAATCATTATTGCTTGATAAATTTCAATCATCGTATATGTAGGGGATTTTGCTGCAAATTTATTATGATTGATTAAAGCTCTGTGTATACTGCTTGATCTATTAATTATTCTGCATGTTCCATTATTGCTTTATTTTCTTGGAATTGAAACCGATGGTTTTAGATTGTAAAATGATTTATACTTGTTTTCATCGTGAACCTGCGACCTCCCCTTGCAGGTATTCACATGTGGAGATAATTCATCTTCGTGCTGTGGTCATAGAGATACAAGTCGACCAATTTTCAGGCCACGTCTTGTTGAATCCTTAAAGGGGATTCCTTGCAAGCAGGTAAATTGAAGATCGCCTTTCATCATCGCCATATATTATATAGATGACAATTGTTGGTCACTATTAACATGTGTTAATATTAATCTGATGGAATGGCTAATCTCACATATGTCCAAGGAGTGAAAACGTAGCACCACAGATGAAAGCTAACTTTGCTTCTATTATTTTACTGTTATCTTTTGCTAGAAGTTTTGATCTTAGTCTGATATATTTTAAAATTGGCTATTAAATCTTCCCATGTAGTCTGCAATTAAATGCATTTTGTACTTCCAATTTCTTTCTAAGTTATTTTGAAGGGGGTTCTTCTCTCTTTGATAAAAGTGTTAATAGTTTTGTCATACATTTGAAACATTATGTGTTGTTTCAAGCTACACAAAAACAAATCTTGAAATTGTCCATTTTCAATTGGCATAAGATGTTCCACCAGTTTGCTGTGGTGCACTCTAAACTATTTTGAATATCATCATAAAAGATATTAAATACAAGAATCTCTCTCAGGTTGCAGCTGGGCTAAACTTCACAGTCTTCCTCACTAGACAAGGTCATGTTTATACGTGCGGAGCCAACTCACATGGCCAACTTGGTCACGGCGACACTCAGGACAGACCGACCCCCAAAATGATTGAAATCCTCAGTGATGTAGGCCCTGTTGTTCAGGTTGCCGCTGGACCAAACTATATCTTATCTGTAACACAAGATGGAGCAGTATACTCCTTTGGATCAGGTTCTAATTTCTGTCTCGGCCATGGTGAGCAACACGATGAATTTCTGCCACGTTCCATACAAAAATTTAGAAGGAAAAGTATTCATGTTGTCCGTGTATCTGCTGGGGATGAGCATGCAGTCGCACTTGATTCAAATGGATTTGTAAGTGTCAATTATACTTGTCACACTTGGTTTTGGACTATTGAAGTACTTGTGGGAATGGCTTTTAAAGTTTCTGTTATTGATGGTGCAGGTATATACATGGGGCAAGGGATATTGTGGTGCTTTAGGTCATGGAGATGAGATTGAGAAGACAACACCAGAGATGTTGTCTAGTCTCAAGAATCACTTGGCTGTTCAGGTGTTATATTATATCCATAATAAATGCTCTCAATCTTTGTTTAGTTCTAATGGTTTACAATGAATTCTTTGCATTATAGGGTCTGTATGGTTTGAGAAAACATTTTATGTTCTCATTTTCTGTTTACACTTTTAATTGCAAAACTGTCACCTATTCTCAAATATATGTATAGGAAACAATGAAAACAAAAATAATATTATATTCACTGTTTTCTACAGAAAACTTTTATAAGGAAACAAAGTGAAACATGTTTTCATTTCTTGTTTTCACTTTAAGTCACAAAACTGCCACCTTGTTTTCAATTCTATTTATCATTATTAAAACAATGATTTAATGAGACACTGTAATTTTGTTTTCCTGCCAAATACCTTTTTTGCTATTACCATTGTTTCATGCTTCAAAAATTTGTAGGAAAACATAAGGGTGTGTTTATATTGTGAAAATGAAAACACTTGTTTTTATTTTTTAAAATATGTGTTCATTTTAACTTGTTAAGAAGAAGATGAGAGACTCCTGAAGTGAATCATGGTTATAGAGATGAGATGAAGCACTAGTTAGAGATGATGCATTTCGAGAAATAATGAAAATAATTCTTTTGAGATTTTCATTGCTTTCAGAAATGCGGACAGTTGTTCACTTCAAGAGTCTCTTACGTCCTTGTTAGCAAGTAAAATGAACACTAATTTTGAAAAATGAAAACAGAAAACTGTTTTCACAAATTAATGAACCCTACAAAAGTTGTTTTCAATATATCATGTACAAATCTTTTAAAATAGAAAACAAAGTAAAAAAAATTGCCAACTAAGGTTGGTCTAGTTGGTATAGGAGTCTACTCATACAGGACAAGGGCATGAGTTCAACTTCTGTTGCTAGCATAAAGATCCCGTTGGTGGGTAATTTGTAAGTAACTCTGTCAATGATCTCTAAGCTTTGAGGTTGTCCTGATCCTATGGAACCCAACTTATCTAAACTTTTTCTTATAAACAAAAGTTAAAACAAAATGACACTTATAATTTAAAGTGAAAGAAAAAACAAACCGCAAAACGTTTTCTGAAACCAAACAATTGTTTTTTCTTTTTGAAACTCAAGTCTTTTTTCATCCTTATATTATGATTCATGATGAGACTACTCAGTCCTATTCTATTCACATTATTATTATTATTACATGTAGGTGTGTGCAAGAAAGAGAAAAACCTTTGTTCTAGTTGATTCAGGTTTGGTCTATGGTTTTGGCTCAATGGGATTTGGCAGCCTAGGATTTTTGGACAGAAGGGTATCTGATATAGTCTTGAAGCCTAGAATCTTAAACACATTAAGATCTCACCATGTTTCTCAAATTAGCACTGGCCTTTACCACACTGTTGTAGTCACTAACCGTGGACAAATATTTGGCTTTGGAGACAATGAAAGAGCTCAACTTGGTCATGACACATTAAGAGAATGCCTTGAACCTACAGAAATTTTCATAGGAAATAATAATACATCTGAAGATGTTGACCCTATGTTATAAAGCACCATCTAATGACACATCAAAAGCAATCACATATTTTTTATGTGATTTTACCTGACTTTTCTAGTGTGATTAATTTC
Organism: Cicer yamashitae; assembly: GCA_037974755.1. Lineage (NCBI taxonomy): Eukaryota > Viridiplantae > Streptophyta > Magnoliopsida > Fabales > Fabaceae > Cicer > Cicer yamashitae. The sequence continues at coordinate 46,372,593 of JBBPBQ010000003.1, forward strand.
TAATGTATAAGTTTAATGTTTTATATTATATTTTATAGTCGTGAACAAATAATGATAATGATATTAACACGCATGATTGTGAGTGTAACCATTTTTCAATAAGTTGAAGGGTGTGTTTTATTTTTGCTTAGCTCTTACTGTTCTTTCTCCCAACCATTTTATTAATGAAACTTTGGTAGTAGTCCTCCAAAGTCTTTTTAACCTGATATTGATATATTTTTATATAGTCTTCTCTCAATTTGTCAATGTCGGGGGATTCAATAATAAGATGTTATTGCTGTCAAAAAAATAATAAGTTGTTTTTTTATTTAATGATATTTAAAATACATGATTTTTTATACTCTTTCAATAAATATGACAACACACCTTTTGATAGAAGGCTTAAAGTTGACCTAACCCATGAATTATTAATTAAGACATTTCTTTTAGTATTTTAATATATTAGTTGTTACTTTAATTTCCTATGTTTTAAGTATTTTTTAGAACCATTAAGATTAGGACACATAGATGATTAACATCTATTTAGATATATTAAGTGTATTGTTCTCTTTAGAAAAATGATTGAAAAAATGTTTGGGAAAAATGTCTAATATAGATAAATTTAAATAACAATAAAAACACAAGAAAATAATGTATAAATTTAGAAAAAAAAACTACGATCATCGTCTACCAACAATTATAAAATGACATTGTGTGAAAATTATTGTAATACATAGATTTCTCTCATCCTTCCCATGACTGTCACTATATCCACATTCTCCAAAGTGAATACTTGAATTATATCTCATAACACTCTAGCATAATAATATAAGAGAAAAGAAAAAAATTATATACAAATTTTAAGTAATGTGAAACTTTTTTAAATCATCAATTTCGACCGAACTTAATAGAAAAATTGTTTTATTCGAACTTAAGAGAAAAATTGTTTTAATTTCTAGATAGTTTCTCTCCTTAGTATTAGAAGTTAGAACTATATAGTTTATGTAGTTTTCATAGTCTTAGTAAAAAGGGGCCTACTATTTTTGGGTGGTTAATTATTTGCTACTTTTGCAACACTTTTAGAGACTATTAGATTAAGAGAACAAACTTTTTCTCTTTAAATTTAATTGTTCTTATAAGTGTTGCGCAAATGTAGATAATTCATTGATGTCTTTCATCTCACCGGTGTCAGAAGAAAAAAAATGCAAAAACTTGTTAAATATAGGAGTTTACATAAATAGAGATTTAATGTTCTGTTTCCCTGAAATTATAGAAAATAATCATTTATTCTCAGGAACTTTTTTTAGGAAAAAAAATAGTTGATTTAAAATTGCACCTGCCTACATCAATATAGTTGCATTATTACCTTTTCTTTTGTCATTAATATCAATGTATTTTACGGTTTTTGTTCTTTTTTATTTATCAATTTTATAATTAAATTGTGTTCCTATTAATTAGTCGTTTTTAAAATTCAATGTATTATTAACGGTGGTTTTGTCGGTAATACTTTTAAGTACTTATTGTAAAGAGAAAAATAGTTGAAATGAACTATTAGTTAAAAGTATTATAAAAAAGATAAGTAATTTTATTGAAAGTAAAAATATCAATTGGCTTTATTAGTTTGTTTAAATGTCATTAAAACAACAACTAAAATTATTTTTGCTCTAAATTTTTATCAGCAAAACTATTTTATTTTATTTTTTGAAAGATATCTGCTGAACTATTGAAGTACTAACGACACGGATTGATACATGCATGTAATTTAGGTTTTCTTTTAAAAAACGTACCTTTTCCTTATGTCCCCATATGTTTCAATATTTACAACATCTTGATATATGTCATTTTCCTAATATCTAAAAATGATGATGAATGTGCATTCATTTTTATTGACATTTTCCTGACATTCCTACATGAACTTGTCTCAGTGCAACTTGATATATATCCATAAAAAAATTAACTAGATCGCATCATTTCCTTTTCTTATTTTCTTTTTATGAAAAAAAAAAAAGAAAAAGAAATTACGGGCACATTATCAGGTATATTTCGTACAATAGTTGTGTTAAATCCCATCTTGATGTCCTTGTGTTCAGCTGGTAGTTGCAAGCAAGGACGAATATAAAAGATTATTTAACTATATAAAAAAAAAACCTTGCTTGTTACCAAAAAATAAACTTGCTTGTCACATGAGAATAGTGTGGCTGTACTTGCTTTATCTACAGTGTAGTGTAAAATGTCTTATAGTCGATAAATGTCTTTAATGACTCTCTAGCTCTAGCAAAAAAAGATATGCAATCTTGCATTTTGTTTCTTGTTCCAACCTTAAATTCTTCCAAGGAAACGTGTCATGTATATAAACATCACTTTTTTATTGCTAAAATGTTGTCGGCATCTAAAATTTCAGCTATGACTTAATTTAGGCAGGCACATAAATTTCAATGGCAAGGATATATAAAGTGACTCAAAAATCCAAATCAAAGTTGGTACCAGAATGGTGAAAGTATTCAAAACACAATAAATAACATACCAAGGTTTGGTAACAAACTTAAATACGAGTCCCTACCACATTTTTACTATTTTTATTACTTACTTTTGTGTTTGTTTTGAGATACGTTCATTTATTATTTAAAAGAGCGTAATAAATGAATTTTAATGTATAAAAATGAAAGTAAAAATATTAGTGCTTGTGAAATAATAAACGAGAGTATGAAAGATTGAGAAGGATGTTTTGTCTGGATTATGGATTTTAATCGTCCTTTCTTTGTGAATGCTTCATGATAAAGATGAAATAAAGAGGAGGACAAATGGGAGAGTGAATTGAGAGAGTAAGAGTGGAGGAGGAGGGTGAGTTGGAAAATGATTGTTTTAAGAAAAGAAAAATGATTGTTTTAAGAGAAAATATTTGAGTGGCTACAAAATTTTAGGTATAAAATTTCGACAAATACATAAAAATTTATATCATTTAATTATTTGAAAGATACGTACTACTTAATTTTTTTTTTTTTACTTTTTTTTTCTTTTCATTTTTGTGAGTATATCTAAATCTTGTAATTTTACAAAAGTTTTCCGTATTTTAAGGAAAAACTAATGGAAAAATGGATGAAAGAGGGGAAGAGAGAAAGTTGAAAGTGGAGTATTTTTTTTTGAGATTGCAATATAAACGCAAGAGTTCATCTTAACTATTAATTTCATATTAAACGATTCAAATCACACAATCAAATTTTATTGTGTGAAACGATCTCAATCGTTGATCTAAATTGAAAGACTCAGAGCTGTAATTCTATTATGCTGTTACAATGAGTAATCTGATTTCATTTGTTTAGGACAAAATTTAATCTGATGAAAATTGAATTTTAAATAAAAAAAGAGTTACACACAAAAAATTAATTTTTATGGATTCTTGTTAGAAAAGTTTGAATCTATTTTTTTTTTACAAGCTACTTTTAATGAATTTGAGAATTGATTTGAGAGTTGGAATCAATTTTAAAGTTGAAAGCTAAATATAACTAATTTGTGATCAAACTACATTAAGACCAACCCAAACCTGGTTTTTAAGGTGTATGATCTTGTAACCAAACATAGAGTTAAGGGATAGATGAGTTGAGGAGAAAATGGTTGAATATTTAAAATTGAGATAACATGAAAGAGCTTATTGAAAAAATAACAATAAGTTAAACATTTGATTAGAGATTTGAATGATTTATACATATTAAAAGAAGTCAATTCCTTAAATAGATCCTAAATTTGTTAGTTACACGTAGAAGGTACATTAAAAAAAATTTTGAGAAAAAGTTAATAAACTTGACCATGTTATGCTTGAACAATATTTCAAAATGAACCATTATTTTAACTTTAAAGGCGATATAATCTGTCTTTTTCTATTTTCTTAATGAGTTTCGGTCAAAGAAAAAAACAACTAGTACAATTTGCTTAACTAGTGACACACTTAGAAACAATGAACCTTCCTATCAACAGCCGTAAAATTTTGAATTCTCATCGTAGAATATTTCTCTTCTTCTACAGATGGAAGTGTTCAATTCTTCTTCTACAAACCATTTTATAGACAAAAAGTGGTAAATGATTCAATCTTTATGAGGGCTCCGATGTGGAGATGGATAACCCAAATTGAATATGTGATATTATGTACACATGCATAATCAATCATGAATATTGAGTGGTTATAATATTAACAATTAATTCATTTACTTTAATCATGAATATTGAGTGGTTATAATATTAACAATTAATTCATTTACTTTATTAATTTTTCACTTTAGAAGAGCTAAAATTCTCAACTTTTATAAGTATTACTCATCTTTATAAAATCAACTTGTAAAATAAAAAATGTTACTCTTTATAAACTATTTTTGAATTTTATCTCTTTTAAATGTGAGATTTAAATTTTCTGGAATTACACCTTTCAGAAAGTATTGTCAACAGATGTTTTACTAACCAAATAAACAGAATACTTGCTTCTAACCTAAACCAGAAAACATCTAAAGCCAAGACGATGGAGAAACCTAGTTGCTTTCTTACAATGTATCCAATTTCATTTGTTTTGGTTTTAATAGCATAAACACAATTTTCATGGAGAAAAACATTTTAAGTATCAGAACCAAAAAAAACAACATAAACCTGGTTCTTAACAAAGAAAATGTATCAAAGAGAAATTTATTAGAATTGAGCACACTTAAATAAAGAAAAACAAAGATCAGGCCTCATTAGCCACACTGAAATTATTCATAACAGAAGGGCCATGTTCACAGGCCAAGGTTCATGCTTCACTATCCACATCCAAAGCAAAAATATTGTCTCAATTATCCTAACATCTAAATAATTTCTAAATGATCTCTGAACACCTTCAAGATATTAGAAAAAGTAACAATACCAACTAAGCTGCAATCATCTTCAATAACCCACAAGTAGTTCACTCTATGAGCAATTGCTTGAATCATCACAGCAATCAAAGAGCTCTTAGGATGACACACTATAGCCTCTGCCTTCCTCACGAACCTAGCCGAGAAGCTCGATGACCTTGAGTGCTTCAGCGACCGCGTCGTATTCCTTGTTGGAGTCTCCTCATCAGAGGAAGAGGATGCCGACACCTCGCCAGTCAAGGAGGTCAAAATCGTAAACTCCTCTAGCATTTTCTCCAAATTCTTCTCCTTCAGCCTTGCCTTTACAATTCTAACCAGATCCTCTGGTGGTCCACCGCAGTCAATGTAGGACATCAAGTCCCCTGCAGACAAAGTTGTGATCGCGGCCGCGACCGTCTCGTCACAACAAGCAAGTGTGAAAGGTGATATCTCACCAATGAAAGTCCCATCGCTGTCAACAATTGCAACAGAAGTTTGTTCTGTGAGGGATTTCGAGATGGCCTCGACAGCAGAAGATGCAGGGGAATAATAATCGATGGCGAGGACATCGGAGCCGATGATATCAAGAGCATCGATGGAAAGTGCTGGGAGCGGTGTGAAGAGGCCAATGGAACCGAGCAAGAACCTTATCACATCCTCTTGAGTTAACCAACAGAATTCAACACCATTGTGGCTGTTGATTGCTAGTGATTTCTGCTGCTGTTTTCTCCTTGAATTGCCACCTCTTTTTGTGGGTAAAATTGGCACCACAAGATTCTGTGCTCCCTTGAGTATGAGATCAATAGCTTCCAATAAGCTGAAACATCAAAATAATTAACAAGAAGGAGGGTTAATTAACCACAACTCTTAACCTTTGATTATACTAAAAAACACACATTAAAACATAATTTCAAACTTCAACAAGAACCTATAGATAACTAATTACCCTCCCCTTTCCCTGTAAATTTCACACTTCGAAAATTAAACCCCCCAAAAAAACCAGATTCAGCAATTTCATGGCATATTTTTGATAAAAATAAAAAGTAGAATCTCAAGTTCCATCTAGAAACTTCTAATTGGTGTAGTTTCAATGTTGTTGCATTCTCAAAATTCAAGATTTGGTGACTTATTGTGTGATGTAGTTACACCAGCAAATCTAGACTTACTGTGTGATGCAGTTAGAAGAGTGAGTACTCTCCATACTCTCTTTTGAATCTAGATTCGCTGTTTTAATTGCATCACACAGTAAATAATCTCAGTCATTAATTTGATATCAGATGACTTAAATTTACACATTCACCATATCAACTTTAAATAATCCATACAATTAATTCCACCAAATCAACTTCAAATAATCTATGCCATTAATTTAAATCAGATCCATAACTACGTTAACTCCCCCTCTTTTCCATCTAAATTAAACACTCCCAAATCCAAAACTCAACAATTATCAAACCCCTAGAAGCCAAATTTCAGATTCACCTAACTCACCACATTATAATTAACCAAAAAAAATAAAAAAAAACTCAACAACTTAAATAAACTATTAAAAAATAATAATAATCAACCATAGTATTATAAAATAATCCTCAATTATAATAATTAAATAAAAAGTACCTAGAAGAAGGTTCTAGATGCACAACAAGACCATGAACCCTAGGCAAAACCTGAGAAATCGAAGCCTTAAGAGCAGAAGAAGGACACAAAAGACTTTCCTCTTTGCAAAGGAAACAAATAACATCAACCATACAAACTTTCCCCACACATTCACATCGACCAAATTCCGAATGGTCACACTTCCAAACACTCACGAAACTCTCGCCGGAGCTTCTCAAAACTTCAATTGCCTCCGCGATGGTCGCCGACGCCGATACCGACCTCAACGGCGGCTTACCGAGACAGAGTTCAGATAACTCATATGCCAGAAAGGAAACTGCCATACAATGAATGGTGCTCCGGCGAACGCGGCGGCGTAGAGAGTTTTAAAGAAGAAAAAAAAAGATGAAAACTCGTGGTTTTTGGGAGAATGAAAATTGTGAAATGGAAAGCGTGTATTTATAACGTCAATTTCAGTTTTAAGTGGGAGAAGGATACGTACTATAGTACAAGATAGTTGTGGGACCTACGTTTTTTTATTAAATTAAAAATTAAAAAATAATATACACTTTTTTCTTTTGAGGCAAGTGGGGCTCGGGATCCGGCTCAGTGATTTTACTTTTACTTGGCTAAAAGATAATTAATTTATTATTTTTAGTTTTGTACCAAACTTTTAAATTGTTCCATCCAGATATGTAAAGATAAAAAAAGTACAGCTAGTACCAAAAAAGTAAAATACAGCTACGCTTTATATATAAAAAAAGTATAGCTACTTTTTTTTATTTAGAATTAGTATACTTGTTATCTACTTATCTACTTATCCTTAATATAAATTACGTGTTCTTTTTTATTTTTACAAATTATGTGTTCTTTTGCAATCATTAAATTAAATTGTGTTTTTTTCTTATCTATAAATTACGTTATTTCGATCCTTTAATTTTTTTTTTTTGATAGAATCAAATTTTCTTTAAAATAAAATCCTTAATTTTTGGGATAAATTAATCTGTCAAATTTTTTTAACTAGAGATAAGTAGATAGTTACACTTTTGTTAATGTAGATTACGCTATCTATTTTAAGGAGAGAAATTATGAATTTTATATATATTAATTTTTTTTTAGTGAAATTTTGGATTTCAATTAGAAATTGTCATTGTTGTTAATAATAATTTTTTTTAATTTAAAAAAATAAATTTTTTTAAATAGAAAAAATGTATAGTTTTAGAAAAAGGTGTAAAACGTTATAATTTTAATTTATTTTTAAACACTTTTTAATTTAGATTGCAAACAATACAAAACATTTTATTAAAATACATGTTAAATATTAAAATATGACTATACGTGTGAAAATAGCAAACTCATTTTTTTTACTAGTTATATATGGAGAAGTATTTTATAAATTTGTTGCTAAGTGATCTACAGAGCAAAACAATGAACAGTGGGAGATGGTGACCTTATTCATATATAGGAGGATGGTTGGTTGTCTCTTTGACATGGCTACAAGGTATAAACTCTGAAACTCTGAAACCGTCACATATTGATATTTCTTTTGTTTCAGAGTTAATTAATTGATCATGATACTAGATGTTGGAATGAATAGTTGATTCATAATATTTTTCTTTCTTTTTGAAGCACATCAAATTCTTCAAATCATGTTGCCTAACACTATGCAATTTGGCTCTTTTATTTGGGGGCATGAAATGCATGAGACATTTAATGTTAAACCTGCTTACAAGTTTCTTAAAATTAGATGGGGATTGATTCACTCTCATCAGTCATAGTTTGCAAATGAGAAGACTCTCATAAGTCAAATATCAAAAAAAATATGTTTTTGAGAAAAAATCAAAAATATTTCTTTCAATAAATAATTGAAACTTTTTTCTTGAAAAAAATCAAAAAAATTTTGTCAAAAGAATTTCGAAATTCTTTTTCAAAAAAAAAATTAATTTTTTTTTTGTCAAACACGAAAAACTAGTTTAAAATCGATTTTAATTAAAAAGTTGTTCAAAATATTAAACTGATTTATATTTATAAATCAGTTTCAAACCGGTTCAGAACTAAACTTGATTCGAAAGTGGTTTTCAAAAATTGAAACAAATCATTAATATGATCCAATTCAATTTAATTTTTGTACCACAAACACCCTAAATATAGCTACGCGAAATGGTTTAGAGTTTGCGAATGATTTGATATTTTTAGATCTTATGGTTGAGTCATACTCTTTATATTATTTTGGTTTTGATAGTGCATCATTATCCGATATCTTATAAGAGTTCTATCATAGAAGATTGTTTGTGGCTGTGTTCTAATTTTAATAATCTACAATTTCGTGAGGTTAGACGTGAGACTAATCAATCTACTAACTATTTAGCTGAATTTACTCTTCATAGCTTCAATCATGTATACATTAAAGCGTTACCAAATTTTATTTATGCAATCTTCTACCTAACGTGCATCAATGTTATCATTACATTTCACTGTCAACAACTAATTAATAAGCTTTTCAAAATAGTAGACTAATTCCTTTCCAAAAAATAGTACACCAATTCTATTTTGTCATCTAATTAATAGATAATTTACTTCAAGAAGTATTTGAATTCATAGTTTATAATATACTATTTTTCCTTTTTTTGGTACAATTTTTCCTTTTATTTTTACTCACATAATTTTAATTAAGTTTTTATCCTTTTCAAATAATTTTATTTTGCAAAAAAGTAAAGAAAATATTGTTATAACCTTTTATTAATGAATTCTTCTCAAACTATGATTTGAATAGAATTGGAAAATCTCTTAAGTAGGATCTCTCGTAAGTATAGTTTTTTACAAACTTATTAATTTTATAATTCATTTATTTCTGTAAAGCATAAAAGTTAA
>JBBPBQ010000003.1:46382249-46413908 GCA_037974755.1 Cicer yamashitae
TTAAGGTTTATAATATACTCCTTATGGAATGAATGATAAACAAAAAAAAAAGTAATTAAAAAGTTGTGTAGTTGGTCTTATAAAATGGTAATTAAAAAACAAAATATTTAGTGTTAATTTAAGACTATATATATCAAGATTTCAATTAATGTTTTACTCATATTTCACTTTGTAGGGAGTATAAACATAGAAACAGAACAGATGTATTTAATAAACAGTTTTATCACACTAACTTACAACATATTTTCGCTTTTTATGAACATTTGTCCAAATGATATCTCAAGTATCATTTAAGCATATAGTATATCATTTTTCACGTTTTTATCCTTGTTTAAATAGATTCCTAAACTAAAAAAATGTATAATCAACTTCATTAACTAATAGTTTTTTTTGTAATTAGATCATTCCCTTTACTATTGTTTGTTAACGATGATATAAGATTAATTTAGTAGCTAAAAAGAGAAGAGTTAGAGAGTAAAGTGTAAAAGAAGTCGGATTGGATGTTTGATGTGCGCATTCAACAAAATACTAACAATATTAATAATATTAATTACTAATATTGACTTTTGTAAAAAAAAAAAAAAAAACTATTGTTTGTTAACCGCCGGTCAACTAAAATAGAAGGATCTAATAGCAAAAAAAAAAATTAATCCAAGCATATAATTACAATCTATTCTAATTTAGGGATCAATTTAAAAATTTATATATAGTTTAAGAATCTACCTGCTAGTTAAACTTTTAAAATATATGTTTAATTAATAAAATATATATTTTATTTATTTATATAAAATTAATCTTGTAAAGATGGTATTTTTACAAATTATCAGACTAAAATGGTGAAAACGGAATTAATTTGGTTATAATTTTTATATTGAGGAGTGTTTAATATAACAATCACATAATGGAAAATGTTCAAAAGATAGACAATTATATTTAATTTGGTTATAATTTTTACTGGTTAATTTCAATCACATTTTACTTAAGTATTAATTGATTTAGACATATCATATATATCATATTTTTTTGTTGAACATGAAATGTATATATTTTTTGTTTATATTAATTATGAAAAATTGTTATAGGTTTGTAAATGTTAAGGGATTGATGACATTCTATAGATAAATGTTAAAAATATTATATTGACATGGCCATGGAATTATAGCTTACTCTATTAAAGATGGAGAGTGCAAAAGAACTTGATAAGAAAATATAACCTTAAAAACATTCTTGTTTTTAAAAATATCAAAATTGAAGTTACAAACAAAGATATTGAAAATAATAGTACACATTGAGTAATTATCTTTATTTTTATTTTTATTGATCATAAATCCCAACAGTAAACTAAAAATTACTACTATTATTCGAAAAAATTATCCCTACAATGAAGATAAAATTGACAAACAACAACATTTGTGAATCATTGAAACGAATAATATGAATATAAAACTTGAACATTCTTAAAAACTTTTTGATAAACATCATTTGTAATTGAACGGCAAACTGCAACTTCATCATTAAGTAAAAGCAACTTGAGACCCTTTCTAAACATATGTACCTCAACTTTAGAATATTTGGCCTTGAATTTCTCAAGCATTTCATCATTGCTTTTTCTTTTTTTTTTGCTCTACAAAACTTTTCAAACTTTGTTTGTTCACCAATATTGGATTATGAAAAAAAAATCAATTAATTAAAGAGATAACACTGAGTACAATTATAAAATTATATTATAACTAATAAATTTATTTTAATCAACTTATATATTCAAACCCTCTTTTTTTTTTATACTCATTGAATATTTCATGTTTTCCTTATCTCTTCATTTATATCATGTCCAATATATTTCATTTATCACATCACTCTCGTAAATTTTATCTCTCTTAAGGTGTAAGATGGGTGTGTGGGTAGCACCAAATATTTTTCATTGGCTAAATTACTCTATTAATTCTTTAACTTATTTTCTTGTTTCATTTTAGTCCCGTACTTATTTTTCCTTCAATATTGGTCCCATAACTATACTTATGTTAGTCAAGTTGATTATTTCCATTAATTTCTGCCAAAAATGTTAACTTTTATCATATTCTTCATCTCACACATCTTCAAACCAAAAAATTTACGATATTTTCGAACTAAAAACCTAAACAAATTTTATGACCTTCAAACATAACATTTCAAATCTATAACCCAAAGTCAAATCCACAACATTTCAAACTCATAAAACGAAAAATCTCATTTCTTGTTAATTCACAAAGGATTCTATACAAGAATACTCAATGCTTTTCATCAATCTCAGATCTGTTTCTTAGTTACTCGATTCATATCGATTTAAGGTCGTGTTAGGATTTTCTTTAAATTTTACGGATTCAGGATGTTTGAATTTGAATTTTTCAATTTATTATTGGTGTTTGACTTTAGATAGATTTGTGTTTTTATGTGTGTATTGCAATTATCACATAAAGTTGTGTTTTAAATTTGTTTTATGTGTGTATATTTGACTTATAGATTCTTTTTATTTTAAAGTCATGTTTGAATTTCATGTCCAACATTAAGGTAGATGTTTATTTGTAGCTGTTTAAATATTCATAAATAGGGGTGTACGTGGGTTGGGTTGGGCCGGTTTTGACAAAACCTAAGACCCGACCCGATCGATTATCTTTGGGTTGGGTTAAGTTCTAAACCCGTATTTTTTTATTTAACCCGAACCGAACCGACCCGATCAAGAATGGGTTGGGTTGGGTTGGGTTGGCGGGTCATACATAAATAATAACCTATTTTTTTATTTTACAGGAAAACATATTGAATGAAAATATATTTAATACTTGAATGTCTCAAAACTATAAAATTTCAATCAAATTATGCAATTCTTTAAAAAAGTCATCAACCTCTCACACAAAAAAATAAATCCAACAATCTTCAAATACATAAATAAATTCAACAATAGTAAATCAATAAAATATGAAAATTCATCAATTCTAAGCAATGTCAACTTCAAGTACAAACACTTAACAAGTTTCTCAAAGTATGGAAGGAAACAATTGGGAATCTGCAAAAACAAATATTAATAATAAAAGTGAGAAGATAAAGAAGGGGAAATAATAAATAAGTAAAATATGCATTAAACAAAACAATAACAAGTACGTTAAGATGTAGTAGTGATTGTGTTAAGCTCAGATACACAATCTCATTAGCACACCAAATGATTAAAAGAATAAACAAAAATAAAGGAAAATCAATTTGAAAGTTAAAATAAAACATTCGTACCTGACTCAATCTTTTGTACTTCAACCAACTCAGCTGCTAAATCAAATAAAATACTAAAAACAAGTGTTTAATAGATTTAAATATAAAAAATTTAAACTAAATTCATCGTAAGCTTTTGCATAAGCATCAATTTTGCTCATAAATAGTATTTAACTCAAAAGAATAGTATTTAACTAAAAAAATTTGTATTTAACAAATGTAAAAAATTTAAACTAAATTCATTATAAGCATAAGCTTTCTGTTCATACCTTTATTACGTAAAACTATAACAAAATATAAGATTTAAATAAATAGTATTTAACTCAAATTAAATTGCTCATTTGAAAGAGACAATTCAAAAATTAGATATGAATTTTATGAGTAGGCATATACGAGATTACAATGTCAAAATAAATTAAACGAGTTCAATATTTAGCCTAGACGCATGAACACCTTGCATCAACATTCATATAAAAATCACTTATTAATAATATCTTATTATAACTAATTCGTATAAAATCACTTATTAATAATATTTTATTATAACTAATTCGTATAAAATCAGTTATGAGTACCTGTAGAACAAAAGAAGAAGGTGGACAGCGCCCCGCGACTTCAAGAAGTCTCGAAAAAGGTATAGATAAAAAGTGGATGAAGGCAGCTGAAAATCTAAATAAGAAGAAGAGTAATGAAACCCTATTGGACTACTGAACCTGCCAAACAAATTATTTTAAAAAAATATAATTAGTTATCGGGTTGGGTCGACGGGTTTATATTGTTAAACCCATTACCCGACCCAAATACAATCGGGTTTTAACGGGTTGGGTTGGGTCGGACCCGAAAGTGATCGAGTACGGATAAAAATCGGGTTGGGTTGGATTGGGTGATCGGATTGGCGGGTCGACCCGCGCCCATGTTCACCCCTATTCATAAACATCTACCTTGAAATTGTTTAACCTTTATCATCAATATTACAACTATTGCATTGTATGTCTGGAACATATCAACGTAAGAACCAAATAAAATATACACTTGAAACGATATCCCATGTCGTACATGACTTAGGTGATTGATTTAAAATATTTGTAAGTTTTTTCAATCAAATCATTTTACATTGTATTTCATCTTTCATAAGTCTTTTCAACTCCCACTGCAGCTAGCATTCTCGTTACATCTATAATGAAAATAATAAATAATCAGCGAAACATCAAATGATTAAAATTGTATTATGAAAAATTTGCTTTTCAATTTGTACTTACCATTACAAACCAAGTAGTTAGTATCAAACTGACTTAAAAATATCTCCCTTGATGATTCATTAAGTATAAAGTTGATGGAACCAAAATCAACATTTTTTTCTAGTAGCTATTGGAAAGTTACCTTATACTGATACTTGTTATATTATTATATAGGATCTAATGTTAGCCACAACGCCAAAATTAGAAATGATGTACACATTGTTCTTACGGGTGTGTTTGGTTTAACCAAGTTGAATTGCGCCACATTAATAGTGCAGTTCAGTTTTTAAAAACCATTTTTAAAAAAATCGGTTATTTTTTGAACCACTTACAATCAGTTCTAAATCGGTTTAAAACTAGTTTATAATTATAAATCGGTTTAATATGTTTGAACTGGTTTGAAACCAATTTTTATTAAAACCAATTCGAATCGGTTTTTACTGAATTGTTTAAAATCGATTTTCCAGTGAATTTTTTAAAAGATTGATTTTAAAATCAATTTATAATCAGTTTTAAGTGTATTTCTTTTAAAAAAAAATGGTTCTAAAACCAGTTTAATTGTATTATTTGTAACAAAAACTTATTTTTAAGTGATTTTGAGTCAATAAATAGTGAAGTATTAAATGATAAATTTCAAAAACACATTTCCCTTCTTTTGATAATGAAAACTACAATTAAGTTTCAACTCTCAAATGATAAATTTTAAAAATTAGACATAAATCATTCAATCATTCGAACAATAATTGAAGAATTGAAATAGTTTTGCAATGTGGTAGATGTAGTCGAAATAGTAGTTGCAATGTCAATGTTGATGCAGGGACAATCATGAACTAGAACAAATAATTCACCACCAAAAAGGTTGTTGTAGATCAAATTAGTTCGACACATCCAATCAATCACCTAAAGGAACTAGTTGATGTTTTTGATCTGCCATCTAAACTTAGTTTCTTAAATGGAGACTCAGACTCTTCAAGTAGTTCAATCTCAAACAGGACATCTTCAATAGCCACTACAAGTTTTTATTTCCTTTGAAGAGTTTTTATTTATCCGCTACAAGTTTTATAGAAATATGATATAAATTATTATTATTATTATATATATATATATATTATTTTGGGGTTTAGGGTGTCACATTGCACCGCCACCGGAGAAAGTAGGAGGAGGAGAGCAGGGGACAAATTGATTTGGGACTAGGGTTTAGTTTTTTGATGTGTTCAGTGAAAAAAATAATTTTTTGCTATTGAATACAAAAAGGTTTGAAAGTGGTTCAAACTGGTTTTTTTAAAAAAGTTTAGTTAACTGGACTTTTTAAATTTATGGTGCAGTTCATAAACCATTTAATTGGTTTGGACTTTTCTGGTGCAGTGCAATCCAATTTATGAATGCAGTCCAGTTAACTACATTTTTTGCACACTCCTATAATTGTTTGCGACAACTCCTCTTTATTTATGTCACATTCTTTAATATTTGTTAATTCATCAAAATTTTGATATGTTGTCTTTTAAAGCATACTATTTTTTTTCATCTTTTACTTCCGTTCTATTTTGTTTATCTAATATGTAATACAAACATTTTCACTTGTCCATTTAAGTATAATTATTTCATACATTATGCAATTTCAGTTTTAATTTATCACTCAATGACTTATCAATACACTTAAAGGCTCTAATTACTCGTCAAAACTTTCATTTCAATAACTCATACAAAAAAGAACAAACCATCCAATATATTCAAAGCAACACAATGCAAGTTCGATTACATACACATATCAAGATGTATCTTCTGTTTTTCAACCATTCTCTTGCATATTCACAGTTCAATCAATGATAACTACATTATGAAATACAAGCAAGCTACACATATTTGTGTAACACATTCTCAGTTCATTGATACTTCAATATTATTGTTCAAGATCATATATAATTATTATTGCAAAGGAGGTGAGTTTTTTCCCTATGACGTTGAATGTGTCTCTCATAGCATTTTTTTTCTTTTTATAATTAAAAAAACACAAATCATAATCGAAACAAAAAAAAATGAAATATTTGGAAATGAATAACTACTAAATATTCTACTGTTCACTGAAACTTCCTATGTCTTAAAATCCACAAAGTTTATATATCTTAAACATCCACAAACTTTTCTTGCATATAATTTTTTGCAATCCATTGTTGAAGTTTTTTTACCGTGTCAAATAATTATTTAAAAATTCAATTTCACATTCTAATTATTTAGACGAAACAATAGTTATAGTAATTGAAATTGTTCTTTATCCAAAAAACCATAACTATAGAATTTGGTTATATTATGTATTGAATTTTTATTTGACTTGACAATTTTGTGTAACTAACATTTTATTATGTAAGAAACATTATTATTATTTAAAGTTTTTGAACCTTAAAAAATTTCTATTTTACTTGTATTGTTCTTTTCATATATCAACTATATTTACACACGTGAATAATTATTTCAATATTTTGAATATTATTATGACCATTGTTTTTAACAAACTACCACTCACAAATGAATTATAATAAACCGCAAGACACATAATATCATTTAGTTCATACTTAGATTGACGACGAAATTGACAGAATTACGATGAACATCTAAAGTTGAAAATGTCAAAAGTACATAAATTTATAAATCTAATGTTTCAAAACTAATATAAATTATATAAAATGAAGAGCATATTATAGTTAAATATACAACTTTAATAATAAAGAAATGCATAATTATTTAATATATTATTAGAAGGAACACTTCAATGAAACTAAAAAACTTAAATAAAATAATTCTACATTTCAAAAATATTAAAGACAAGAATTGCATCTCTAAAGTTGTAAAATCTAACAAATAGTCTCATATTTCAATATATTTTGCATGAATTGCATAAGTCAATAATATTTTATTTTTTCTTTTATACTAAAGCAAACCTAACTTATATATAATTATTCAAAAATATATTTAATTTTAGACACATAAACGCTTGAATATATTTTATTTTTAAACAAAATAATATTATTTTTATTTTATATCTACTAATATATTAAATTCTACAATGCGGCGCAGATTAGAATCTAGTTAAAATTATTTCCATCTACATGTGGGGTAATTAAATGCCAAATGACTAAATTAATTTTTTTTTAATTCCGTGATGCAATTTTGAAGCGGACGACCAAATTATTTCTCTGTGAAGGTTTAAATGTCAAATGAATCCTACGAGAGGGAATGTTGTAGGTTGACACGTGGATAAAACTTTGTTTAAAATCGGTGCTTATAATAATAGTATAGATTACTAATTACTGAGTTTTATTTTGGAAAGAACTAAATAAGTAAAAAGAAAAAAGAATGATACAATAATTTATTTAAATGTTTAAGAACTTTAGGTTAATTCTAAGGTGAATAAGTATATCATAAATTAATATTTTAACATTACTCAAAATGTTAATGATAATTGATAATACTTTTTAGAAGTATAAATTAATAGTTATTCCTACTTATATGAGATATTGATCAATGTTCGTTCGATTAGTTAAATTTTAAAAGATTTTTTTTTACTTTTAGATCCTTTAAATTGTTATTTTATTTGTCAAATACAAAAGAACCGTGTTTAGAAGTGTAATTGAAGTTTATTAATTAGAATTTCAAATAATTTTTAAGGATTAATGATCAACAATAGATTAAATACGAAGATCTATAATATCATTCGCCTCGCTTATAATATTTTCTTTTTGACATAATTTTGCTTATAATATTCATACTTTTTGTTTGATAAGGTGTTGTGGTGATTAAAAGTTGATCGCATAGGATCGACAAGCCGGCATCTCCACGTATATTCTTATATGGTATAGGAATATATTCTCACAAAGTTTTTATTTTTATAAATCATTATTTTTTCTAATAAGTAAACAAATTTTATTAATAGGAGTATAAAGAATATTCTAATCCATATATCAATGTGAAAGGGCAATTTGAATCCAACATCATTGCGAATATATTCTCACAATGATGTAATCAACTTGAGTAATATATTAATGTTTTTGCCTTGTCATGCATGCATATCAACTTGACAATTGAATAGAAAAAGAACAAGTATGCATACTAGATTACTAGTACACAAAATTGATCAAAAACCAACAATTAACAAACTTTAAGATCTAGAAGCGCGTATTAGTTAAAAAACTAAAATGAAACTCACCTATCTCCAAAAATTTTAAAAACAGTTTTTGATCTATAAATAACATGATAAATATAACACTGAAAAATTACATCAATTATAAAATCTCAAATTTAAATCTATGATATAATATTCAATTTAATAATATTCAATTTAAACACAAACACATTGTTATATTTAGAAGCATGTATGTAAACCATCATGGTTTAGGGTCAGTAGTTAGTGCGCATGCAGTATGTATGAGTTGTTGTAAAATCATACTAAATTTGATTCTCGATTATAGGGAGAGAAAGAAAAAAGGAAACATGTATTTGATTCACAATTGGTCAAGTATGAATATGTTACTATTAGAAAAAATAAAATTAATATCTGAAAAAATGAAATATTTCTTTAATTTTTTCATCACAATATTATAAGTGTTGAATATAGAGAAAGTTTTTACTTTTTTCTTCTTTAAATTTCCATCCTTAGTTTATGTTTTTTTAACAGTGTATATACGTAAGTTGCTTAAAAACAACTATATAATCGTAGAGTTAATAATAAAAATATACTCGTAGTGTTAATCATATCATAGCACGTGCATTATTAATTTACTTATAGTAAAATTCTTGTCAAGGGTCAACAAGGTAATTAATTAATTGAGTTCAAGAGAAATATTTTTAAATGTAAATATGAGAGGCTTCTACAATACATTTGAAAATTAATATGTTTTGGTACAATCAAATTAAATCACTAATAGTTGAATGACATGTCATCTATGAATAAGTTTGACTATATTTTATATTTAACACCACCAAATTTTTAAATTTTATCTTTTGATTCTATTTTGGAATGACAATTTTGTTATGATTTTAATAAAATAAAAATTTTAATTTCAATTATGGAAACAATTTATTTAATTGTCGAAGTCAAGATTGAATAGATAAATATACAAAAACTCTTAATTTAATCAACTTTAATAGATATTATATTAATGTCCACATGAAAAAATTAGAGAAAATTATTGGTCACATTATTCATTGTCCGATACACAATTTTGTTTTATATAGTACCATAAAAGAGCTTGTCATATAAAATATTGATGATCAAGAAACTAGTTATATTGAGTAGGAGCTTGGAGATCATTACATTGAGTCAAAAACAATCATACAACAAGTGGAATAAATTTTACATCTTTACTCGAAACCTTAAAGTATTGGATATATCAATTATCTCATTTATATATATTTAATATTTTTTTTCATTCAATGTGTGACTATTACTCACACTTGATACGACAACAAACTACCACGACTTGTTTTAGTTACAGCACTCTTAAAGACTAGTTAACTAGTTAGGTTAGATAGGTAATTATTTGTGAATTCTCCATAGACTCTTTATATATAGCATCTCACGTACTTATTTACTATCTTTTATCAATCAACTCTAAAGAGTTCTTTTTTCTCTACCAAGCTTTGAAACTTTTTTTTATTAGAGATAAATCATTATCTCTTTGATTTTGTGATTTGTAGCATATTTCTCCAAACTTCAATGAATAATAAATTTTTAGTGTCTTTAAAATTTTATTTTACACATTTTAGTCACTATAAAATTATTGTAAAAACAGTTTTAGTCACAAATGGAACAAATTATATATTTAATTGTCAATCAACTTATAAATTCTTGGAACCTAATTTAAAATATATTAAAAAGTTCTTTCATAAAAATTTATTTATTTTTTTAATTTTCATAAACTCAGAATAAGAGTAACAAAAACATAGATTTAGAAATCAAATTTTGAGATAATTTTTTTGCAGAATTTTTTTTTATAATATAGTAAATATGTCTGAAAAATAATATAAATTTTTTCAAACCTAAACACTTCTTTTTTTTTTCTTTCTAAAACTAAACACTTATTTAATTCTTTAAAAAATCTTATTTAATTCAATAATATATTAACGATGGCATACTCCAACTAAGGTTCACGTTACTGAATAATTTTTAACCCTTATCATAATAATTTGCCATGCGTGGTAGTGACTGGTGACAAACATGTTGTAAGCAAGAAGCATGCAAACACTATGTTACTGGCTCTCAAGAACTTTTAATATAGAATAAACCAAAATCTTATACCTAGCATGTTTAAACAAATAGAAGCCTCTAAAATATAAACTTAACACAACTAACGTGTGTATAAAGATGATTTTATAAAAAAATAGTTATAAATTTGTCTTGGTGTGTTAATATTCAAATCAAAAGATATATAATTTGTTTTTTTTCTTTTTGCAATAAATCAATCAAAGGATAATTATTTAGCGTAAAATATTCATATTTTATACCAAGGCAAACTTACCCAATAAGTTATAAGATAAGATGAATCACATAATTAGTCTCAAGTGATTAATAAATATTGGTTAAAGACGAAGTATTTAAAAAATCGGAGTTCAAATTTTAACTGAATAATTTTAAACAAACTTTACTTATTATGTTATCTTGAAAATCAAAACATTTAAAAAAAAAGTAAAAATAGACCCGATAGGAAGATATCGATAGCTAACCAACTAAATGCATAGTAATGCATATGCCATGCGTGGTACAATATAATTAAACTCTTATATGTTGCTCTCCATCCGAGCTGTTTTTAGGATGAATAAAAATTTGACCAAAAAAATCAAATAGAAAATAAACTTAATTTCACTGTCTCTGGAGTGGTTTATATATATATAACGGGTGGGTAGAAATTTTGGTTTTAATTATTTAGATTCGTGGAGTAATTATTTGATTGGAGAGCGAGTCATAAAAGATTTGGCGGTTTAGAAGAATTGAAGTGACACGAATTTATGATTTTTAATTCATTAATATGATAAAATTAATAACTAATTATTAATATTTTCTGTTTAAAAAATTAATTAAGATGTCTTCTGACAATTTAATCTCAAAACTTGATGTAAGAACTATAATATTTCTTGGGCTTCTAGTAATAAATTTGGTGCTTATAATATTCATTGTTGGTGAACACTCCAATACCTAAAATTTTGTTTGACATGGAATTTCAATATCTAATCTTGCAATGATATGTTATTTTCTTCTATTTATTTAATTCAATTATGAATATGTATGTATAGAAAACATACAAAACAACCAATGGAATTGGATCTAGAAAACATATAAAGCAAAAGAAAACAAAACCTCGCTCTATACAACAACAGAACAAACAAAAAAACTCACTTATTTTGTTTGGTTTGCAAATCAAATTACTCACCTTTTTAAATAACAAAACGCAGGACATAAACAATTGAAAATTTGAAAATGTCTGTTCCAAAAAATAAAAAAATTGTTTAAATATTTGAAAATTGCGGGGATGCTTGTGAAAGTAAATTATGGTTGATGAAAATATATTATAGTAAAATATTATGATGAATTGACTCTAAGATTAAAGATAATTTTTTTATACAGAAAACATCAGTAAAAAGAGATATTGTATTTAGGAGTAAAAATATGTGAAATTGACTTAGAGAGATTCACAAATTACAAAACTTTTATCATATTTAGACTTAATCCGACTAAATATTTTTTAAAGTCTATATTTAGCTAGACTAACTAAGAAACATACTACAAAAAAGAGTTTTAGGTCAAACAAGGTCTAATTTTTTTTACCTGACCGGCCTATTTAAGTAAATGTGATTAATATTTATTATTATTATTATTATTATCATATATGATTTTGAACTTTATATTAAATTATAAATTTATTAACTTTTAAATAATTTAAACATATTTGTTTAGATTAATTTTTGATATATTTAAATATCTAATTTCTTTATATGTCTCATTTATATATATATATATATATATATATATATATATATATATATTTGCCTAAACTTTATATGTCTCATTTTATTTTTAAAACATTAATATAAAAGAGATATTTAAGTAGACTGATAAATCATATCAAATTTTTATCAAAATTAAATTTAGATCTAAAAAATCTACGGCAAATAACCGGTAAAATTTAGGGACTGTTTGGCAATGCAGAGAAACTAGCTTACTTAAATGTTATGAGATCTATTTGATAACACTCATTGTACTATGAGCTTATAGTTTATACCTTATAGCTTATAGCTTATATCTTCTAATTTTTCTATTATTTTACACTTATTATCTTAAGTAAAATTATTTTTTACCATTTATAATTTATTTTTTATAATTTATAAATAAATAAACAAGCCATTTCTATAAATAATTTAAAATAAATAAACTAAATAAATAAATAATTTAAATTAATTTAAATAAATAATATTTTAAAATAATTTGTTTGAACTAATTTAAATAATATTTTAATGTAAATAATTTAAAAAATATATTTATAATAGTTTAAAATATAGCTTAATAAATAAAAAAATATATCAAATTAATAACAAATAAATTTTAAATTACTAACTTTATAATATTTTAAACATTAATTAATATAAAATTTATTACTAATTAATAATGTTATTTTATGTCATTCTACATTTTTAAATTAATTGCGATATTAACTTTACTAAGCACTTCAATTAACTTTAAGCACTTCAATTAACTTATCAAGTATAAACTATAAGTTATCAGCTATTAACTAATTTATTAATTAAATGTAAATTCTTAACAAACAGAGCTTTTGATTTATACTTTAATTTTTTTTGACATACCAGACTCAAATTTTGCAAAATCTAATTTATTCTATAGTATATTCTAATATCTAACGGGAGAAACTTAACATAATAAAGATTAGTTAACTCAATCTAATTTATTTGTTCAATTTTTTGTGCAGTTTGGGTAAAACCCAAACCAAACCCGACAAACTTTGAAGTTGAAGTTTATAGCGGAAGAGTGGAGTTTAGTTGTAGAAAGCTTTAGTAGTGATTAGGATGAAGAGTGTACAAGTGCATTTCCTTATTTTAAAAATTAGACAACTAATTTTTTTTTCATTTTTATCTTTTATATGAGTTTATTTTGATACATTTTTAGAGCCACCAACCAGAATTTTTATAACCCATCGTATTTGCTCATGATCTCGAATATGTTAATGATGTAGAGGATGGTTATATTTGAGCAAAGATTTGCGATGGGAGCTTTATGTTCACACTATTCCGCACTGCAAGACTAATTATCTGTAGTGTAAAAAAATGTTGATAGTAGAAATCACGCTCTGTCGACAACGAGATAGTACTCTCACACTAGAAAACCACGCGAATATGTTTCTCAAATTGAAATGGACTCAAGTATAAATTAGATTTAAAATTGTTTCTATTAATTAATTGTTTTAAAACACTTATAAAATCAATTTAATCTTTAAAAATATTATTTAATTAAACAAATAGTATATTATAAAATTTGGAGGTTAAAATACATATACTAAGATTTATACAAATTAGGTTATAAAACCCTCTTATAATTCATACATAAACTTTGACATCCGAACCTTATATTTTGAATCAGTCAATTTTGATATTTTTAAAATTGATAATTCCGTTTGAAAATATATAGATAAAATAGAATTAAGACATTAATGAAATCAACTTTTAAAAATATTTTCAAAACTGAATGCTGTTAATATTTTATTTTGTCTATTTCTCAGGAATAAAGTTTTTCATTTTATTGAGAAATTGAGAGCATCTTGCCCCTTTTGACCTCTAAAATCCAGAGACAACAAATTTGTGAGGTCAATTAGAAATGAAAATTGCAACCATATTCTATAGACATCCACAAAATATATCCATAATAGATAGGATTAAAACCGAATAAAAGTATGAGTTTGAGTGATTACCAAAAGTATAAGCTGAGTATAGGTGTGGATACGAGCATTTTAATATCCTCTTCACTTTACAACCGCATGTATGAATAAATATATTTATGTATATTAATTTATATAATATATATATTAAATGCTTTTATTTGACTAAATACCATCATTTCTATTATTTTATGAATTGATATATTTTAATTGATAGTGATATTAATCATTCAATTGTTTTGGTAGTCAAATTATGGGAAGTGGACGCATGTACGAGAAAATGAATGCACAAAGGGTGTGGAGACATGCGTTACTGTTACTGCTCACACAAGAATGGGCTCAAATACGAACATCTTTTTTTTTTCCACTGTGGATATGAGAATTGATATTAGAGTACTTCACATGTCCCAAAATAAATGAATTATTTGAGTATTTTCATACCTAGAAGAGCTAAATATTACTCTTACTAAATCACTTTTCTTTTTTTATGATATGGTGTTTTTTAATTATTATTATAAGAAAAAAAAACATTTTAAGATGTATTAATTGTTAAAAAGTTTGTACCTCTCTTTAATATGAGATTTATGTTTATTAGAAACTACCATATTCTTTCTACTTTTTTTTAAAAGAAATAATTTAATTAAAATTTAATCAATAAAAATTTATATATTTAGTCACTATTATCAAAAAGAATAATATATATAAACTATTAAATTTATATTTGGAATTAACTTGAAATTTTATAACATTAAATGAGTTTATATGTGTTTATGATTTTTGTAATTTTTCTTGTATTACAGACTAGACAAGTATTGGTTTTTCATTATTACTTTTAATCTAAAATGGATAATTTTAACTTTAAAGTGAAAACATAATATTAATAAAAATGTAAATTTTAGAAAGTACTTAATATTATTTTGAAAGTTTAAAAAATAATTTTTGAGGAATCTTTTCTATAAATAGGGGGAAGGAGTGAGTACATGCTCCTTTTGTCTTATTTTAATTGTTTAATTTAAGTTGTATACAATTTTTATAAAAATGATTAATTTTATTTATTTCAATGGTAAAATAATTTCACTTAATTAAATATTTTTATTAATTATAGTTATTTGAGAAATATAATAAATTAATATACAATAAATAAATAAATATATTAATAAAAAAATTAATTAATAATATATTGTTATTATAAAATGAAATAGAAAAGATATTTAGACCGGTAGGAGTAGGAGAGTATGAATTGGCGTCCCTATCTAGATGAATGATTAGAGAGAAAAGTATAGATCCGAAACCAAAATAAGAAAGAGTCAACATAGGCGCACATGATTGAGTCAGGGAAACGGTGCTGCACTGCATCTATGAGCTGTCATGCTCCGTACGTTTCACATGCAACAAATAAGTGCTTTGGTACATATCAACATATTAATTGTGTGAGGCCTTGACCGATGAATATCATCTTGTCTTTTCCTTGTCTTTACATTTCCATTTATCTTTGCTGTTTGCTCCTAACACGCCTCTCATCATTCTCAGTCTCTCTAACTCGATATTCGAGACTGTCTCTCTGTTGCTTCCTTTATTAATACTATTTTTCTTGAATATAAAACAATAGGGAATAAAAAAATTAATATATTTAATTTAAAAGTTAAAAAAAAAATTATTTTTTAAAAATAATTGATTTATTTATATAAAATTTATTTCAAAATAATTTACCTTTTTAATTTTTAATATATTTATTTTTAATTATATCATCTAATTAATATTAATTACATTATTTTTCATGTAGTATTTTTTAATATAAATTTATGACATTGATAATATATTAATATAATATAAATAATTTGATAAAATTAGTATTTTTTATATTTAATTTATACACTTTGTATAATACATGTGAATTGATTAAATGATTTAATTATTTTAAAACAGATAAAATATTTATTTTAATTGACTCATTTTCTCTTATATTACAAATGAAAGGAGTGAATCAAAATTAACGCTTCAAAATATAAATTTAAAGACAAATTTTTTATATTTGAATTATTATATTTTTAAATTTTGAAAGTTTAAATATTATTTTTTCAATTAAATTTTTTTAAATTTTGATATAAAGACATACCTTTGGGACCGTATATGTTAACATGACTTATAAAATTATTCTTATTTTATTTATTATTATTGTTTAATGTAACATTTGTTAGTGATCTATTATAATTGGCTATTATTTATATACAACTATATTAAATAAATAAAAAATAGTTAAATATATAAATTTAATTAATTTATATATATTACCAAAATAAAAAAATTGCACTTAATCAATCACAACAAATATGTTATCAATATTATTTAATTGTTATTATAATTACTTATAAGTAACTCACATAATTTATAAATTATGATTTATGGACAACTTAATGTAAGTTATACCGGTATTAGCAATATGATATGGTAGACACTATATGGGAATCATTTTTGTCGTCCGATCAAACATATGATTTGGTTAAACTTTACAATACTTCATATAGAAGGTGAGTAACTATCTTTTGCTATAATGTCATTTCACTTTGATGTATGAATTGAAGGACTTCTTATACTTCTATTAATAAAATTAGTTTTCTGATTAAAAAAAATAATTGATTCTTATTTATCGACTATGTAAAAAAAATTATATTAACAGTGCATATAAATTAAACTCTAAATATATATAGAAAAAAAGGTATATGTTTTTATTAAAAGTAACGAAACTTCTAAAGGTATATTTGCCTCACATCTTCAATGTTTCTCTAACCATTTTCATTTACAATTTTTTTAAAATAGATTTAATATTTTTTAAAAATTTGAAAATACTAAAACATTATTTTAGTTGTTTCTGAAAAATGTATTCTCTTTGCTCTTTTATCTTTCCTCTATTATGATTATCCACTACACGAGTCTCATCGATTTGTCCACAATTTAAAATAAGCACAAATTTAAGAAAATAAAAACTAAAAAATGTTTTCAGAAAATAAATAAGTCAAATTTTTGAGGAAAAAAGTAAACAAATCCTAAGTTTATTTTCTTAGAATAAGTAAATAATCTTAAGACAAAAATTCAAAAGGAGAGAGTACTTTAAAGAAGAAAAAATATCTTGATTATTAAACATGTGAGATATTATAAATAAAGTGTCTAAAATTTATCAAAAATTACAAAATACAATCAAATTAGTACTTGTTAATTAGTTTAGTTTTTAAATGTATTTTTCGTTAACTAATCTTTTGTTTTCAAATATTTATTCTGTTAATTACTTTGAAATTTGTATACTCATAAAAAATACTTGGGGATGGTTTTATAATTTTAATAACTTTAAATATTATACCATCTCACACATTTATAGATTTAAATAATTGGTAACTCTACTAAGTCTATAAGATATTTCTTAGTGTTATTCACAAAAAATAAAATCAAATATATACTTTATACGTTTATATATGTCTGTTTGTTTTTGAAAATTATTTTACATAAATTATTACCTCCATATCTTACTATAAACAAATTTTGATAATTAATTCTACACATTAAAATAATGGTGCAATATCAAGTTTTATCTATTTTGTGTACTAATATTAAAAAATGGCCCTCTAATTAATATTAATTTTAATTAAATAATGACACGTAAAGTACTGTCAAATCATTTCGGGGTTGTTTTTTAGTTAAAAAAACTGTGTTTGAAATTAAGCTTGTATTTAGAAACAAATGTTTTTTCAAATAGAACTTATATGTAGGGATTGCCCTATCGTCGTCTTCTAAAGATAAGTGGATTTGGACCTTAGATGCTTTGCAATGGTTTTAGTGTTAAAAGCGCGTATGCCACTTTGTTGAAGAAAATAATGAATGTGGCATGGAATGGTTGACTAGTCAACATGTGTTTTTCGAATGTCCATTCGCCGCAAAGATGTGGGTTGAGGTGGTGGACTAATTGGTTGTTAAAACGGTGCTACATAACACCGGATGTACACATTTTTTAATATTTTATCGCATCACTCTAATTTTGTAAATCTATTATAAAATTGATGAAATTAAATAAAAAGAAATGATCTATCTTTAATGTTATTGTTTATATTAAAAATTTAGAGTAAACAGATAGTGTGTAATTTAAAGTAAAAAAGATGTTAAAAGTCTTTCTATATATAAAAAAATAAAAAAAAATAAAAAAATAAAAAACTATTGTGCGGCTAAGTTTTTTAATCCCAACATGAAATTGGTTAACTTTTGAAATGCATGAAAGGTTAGTTGGCTTATCTTATCTACCATGTGCATGTAGTCTCTTTTGTCGCCATTGATTCATCCGTCGAATCACTCACATGCTCAACTTTGGCGTCGCCAATGGCATACATCGTAGTAGTACTGGTTATTATTATATTATGTATGATATGATAAGTTATAAGTACAAGTGGTTTTAAATAAAGTACAACTGATTGGGTCGGTTCCAATGGATCTAAAGGATGCTAAACTTATAAACTTTGGTATGGATCTAAAGGGATGCTAAACATATAAACTTTAATTTGGAGTTTATAAAGTTATGGTTAGAGAGGATATTACTTATGGATTTTAATCATAAGCATAAATAAATACATGTTAAAACATATTCACGTGCAATGGTGTTTTTAAAATTTGAGAGATTGTCGTAAGAGAATAAAATAAAAGGTAAATTATCATCCTTAGAGTTTGTTTAGACCTTTCACTATACATAATAAAATGACTCGATTCATTATGATTTATTCATAAATAAAACACAACACATTCGTCGATTAAAATAGTACTTAATAATAATTGATCATAATATATATATATATATATATATATATTAATAATTGATTAGTGTCACTTCATAATGGATTAGTTAAATAATTAGTCTAACATTGACAATAATAAATTACAGTGAAAATACTTATCATCAAAAGACAAGTAAACTTTTTCACCGCATAATTTGTATTTGATGGGAAAATAAATCAACATGTCATAAACTTACATTTTATTAATAATGATGAATTTATAATGATCCAAGTATCCGGAAATGTTATAACAAACTCCCACTTATCCAAAAACTCGAACTTAATATAAACAATATGAATTACAATATTCATAAGTCAATAGTTAGTGGTTCTAAGAACTGAGTTTTTAATTTCATAAATATCATAAAATATCCACATAGATATATGACTCATTACATGAGTAATTATGTTAAGTGAAAATCAACAAATGCTCTACATTAGATCTAAGAATAGTAATTTACATATAAACATAATAAAATTATTAAGACAAGTGATTTTTTTGACAAAATGGTCTTTTAAGACAAGTGATTAAATGGTAACAATATAAAACGAAATATATACGTACATAATTTATCAATGAATGATTTTTTCAAATTGAGTTTCAAAATTAACGGCATATTTTGCATATACAATTATTAAAATAATTTATAATATAGGATCTTATATCACAAATAAAATTTTTAAAATAAATTTTATAAATAAATAACATTAACATCTCTTAAAAAAAATTAACATTCACATAAGAGAATATGATAATCATATAAAAGATTTAACAACATATATATGAGCGAAATTAAATCCTTAAAATTTTAAAAATAGAATGCGAAATTTTATATATGCAAAAATTTAATCACTCAGTCAAAACACAAATACTACAAATATTATAATAGTTACACACATTTGAAAAAATAATTACATTACACACGGCTGAAATATTTGAAACTTACGTTATGCTGTTATTGAGGATATGAGAAAGTAGTTGCAAACTTCCATAAATTTTAAAATGGATAACAATAATTTAAAAAAAAATAATTGTAGTTTCGGTGTTGTATTACTTCAAATATGATATGCAATTGCATGCGTTTGGGAAAAGGTCTTGTTTAGTGTCTTGGGAGTATTTGTTCATGTCCTAACTAACTATTTTAGTTTCAATTACATGATCTATGCCAATCCTTAAAAAGAATGGGATAATAGCTGCAATATGTATGTCATTAGGCTTTGGTACTAATAGATTAAAACATTTATAAATTATCGGATAAATACCACCCGTGGTCTCTTAACTTAATTTCGGTTAACGATTTGGTCATTTATCTTTTTTTTTCCTGATTTGCTCCTTTATGTTTTTAAATAATTTCAGCGTTACCTTTTAAGTGAGATTCCGTTAAGAAAAAGTTAAAAAATCTCTCATTTTGATCATTGCATATGTTTATCAAACCTCTAGGAACGATTGTCATTGATGTAAAGTGATTTTTATAGAGTATAAATATCAATAGCTTCAGGTTTAACGAATCAATCCTACTATCAAACTTAAAACAAACTTTGAATATTTTTCTGAAATATTTCCAAAACATAAATGATAACTTTTTCTGAATATGGATGAGAGAACTTTTTAACTTTTTCTTAACGAAATCTCACTTAAAGGATAATGCTGAAATTATTTAAAAACATAAAGGATCAAATCGAAAAAAATAAATAAATAAAAGACTAAATCGTTAACTGAAATTAAGTTAAGGGACCACGGGTGATATTTAGCCTAAATTATAATACTTAGACTCAACAATTTGCATAAAAATACCAATACAATACAATGAAACAATGCACCACTACAAAAAATACGCTAGATATTAGCGGAGGTTTTCAAAAAGCCCCTTAAGTTCTTTACCGTTGTGCCCCTAGACAATTTATATTTATCAGCCAAAGAGTCAACATATATAGCATACATATATATTAATTAATATATTTATTTATTAAAAATAAAATAGATCTAGAAGAAGATCTAGAAAGATGTCAATGAATTATCTTCGAAAAATAAAAAGCTAGGCACGCGTCAAATTGAACAAAATATCTAAAGAGTGCCTAATAGTTAGAACAACTGAGTACACAGCTGTAACAGTACTGATCAATGAGGTTATCACCAAACTTTTGCAACAACTGATTCATTGAGCCTCCCACATACATGTACATGCTTCGATTATGTAGGACAAGTATATTCACTCCAAAATTATAATAGTACTTTGCAAAAATTAAATGTTAATCGAATATTAATATCCCTCTTTTATTTATTAATAATTTTTTTAAAATTAATATTTAAAATTTAATTAAATGTGTCTTGCTGATTATTCTTTTTTATTTTATTTCAATAACATTTATTTATTTTAATATAATTTATTAAAAAAAATTCAGAAAAAGTGAAGTGAGAGTACTTGTATCACTATCGTTTATAAATAGCCACTTACATTTTTTTCATCCTCAACAATGTAGGTTAATAGGTAGTGATTCTTTAAAAAAAAAAAAAAAACCTAAAACGCATCCTATTGGAGATCCTCTTATAATATCAATGAAATAGTAATATTTTTTCTATCATATTTTTCATCGATTCCTTTTTCAATTATTTTAATTTGTCTCTCCTATACAATTATTGAAGGATAATTTAGTTAAGCAATTTACAATTTCTCTTTTCTATATTAAGTTAAAATTTAAATATACAATTGATTCTTGCAATGATATTAAATAAATAAATAAAAAGAATAAATAGTGTTAAATTAGCCACCACTTAAAAAGTTGTAGCCATTAGTTAACAAAAATGTTCTAGATGAAGAATTCATGAGAAAAACAACAAATATCATTGACAAATATCTGAACAAAAATTTCAAAGCAAAAAGCAATCATGCTTAGAAACTTTCTTGCTTCAAACAGAGAAGAATTATTTCATACAAAGTTGTTGATATTCTTTATTCTAAAAAAAGCCTAATGACATTTTAGCTTTTATCCAAAAATAATGGATGATTAAGTGCAAAATTTTATATATTCTTTTTAGTTGATATATTTTTGGTGATGCAAAATTTTTTAGTCAATGGCTTTTCTGCATTTCAAATTCTTTTTAG
Organism: Cicer yamashitae; assembly: GCA_037974755.1. Lineage (NCBI taxonomy): Eukaryota > Viridiplantae > Streptophyta > Magnoliopsida > Fabales > Fabaceae > Cicer > Cicer yamashitae. Next base: position 46,404,575 of record JBBPBQ010000003.1, read on the forward strand.
TTGAATATTTATTTAAAATATTTATTCCTTGATTAACTGTGGCTAAATGAAAACTTGATGCAGACATCCAAACTAACATTCAAATCGTTCAACATGTATCCTTTTGAATGGATTAAGATTGGCGGTAGCATGTGACCGCAGTACAATCATATATATTTGAATAATCTAATTAAGATCAGATGATCTAAATTTCAAGTTCAAATTTAAAATTTAAAATTCAAACTATATGATATTGATTAGACGATACAAATAGACTGACCTTAGTGTAGTCAAGTACAATAAATTCAAATTCTTTCTGAACATAGTTAAAATATACCAAAAAGAATTACTATTGTGGAGAGGGGTGCTTTAAAGAAGTGAGAGCGTGGGAAAGCAACACCCCACTAGAAAACAATTGTCAGGAGCTTCAAAAGTTCCCAAACTTTACTGGGTCATGTCCAACACTACCTTTCTACTTCGAAAAATTGACTCTGTACTCCCACTTTTATCCCTATACCTCCACAATTTTTTGAAAATACCAAAAGTATCCTCAATTTTTTTTTTTCAAAATCCACTTTCACTTTCCGGAAAACTATTTTCAAGAATTCCGGTACACAGAGTTTTACCGGAAAACTTTTCTGGTACAGAAGGATGTTTCCGGAAAACTAAAAAAAAAGATTTCCGGTACAGAAATGAAAAATGTGTACCGGAAAACTTTTTTCAACTTTTCCGATACAGAACGTGTTTCCGGAAAACTTGTCAAATAAGTTTTCCGATACACACCCTTATTTTAAAAAAAATAAATAAATTTTATTAATTCTTTTATATTACTTAAAAAATTATTGAAAATTTTGGGATGTTCGTGGCAACTCTATATAATAATGAAGTCCGTGGCTAAAATTTTGGGTGGTCGTGGCAACTCTATATCATAATGAAGTACGTGGCTATAACTTTGCCGTCTTTATCTCTATTCCTACCCACCGAAAAAAAATATAGTTAAAATCAAATAAATTAATTAAATACTAATATAATTAAAAAATTAAAATAAAAAAAAAATCTGAAACTACCGGAAAACTTGTGGGTGAAGTTTTCCGGTAACTTCCGGAAAAGTCATTAACAAGTTTTCCGGTAGTTCATTATTTCCGGAAAACTTGAAAAAAGTTTTCCGGAGTGGTGTTCTGTACAGGAAAACTTGAAAAAAAATTTCCGGTAAAAATGAAAATTTTGACGTAATATATACGAGGGTATTATGGTATTTTCACTGACTTTTTAGGGGTACAAGGATAATTGTATGGGTACGGGGTCAAATTTTCTTCTAGTTCTTGTGTTACAAGCCCAAAATTTAGCCTAAACGCAAGAATTTGCGAAAATTGAATATTTTACCTTATATTTAGACTTACATTCCTATATATGTAATTTTTGTCTATGAATTTTTTAAAATACCCCTTAATCAATACTAAAAGTAAAAAATAAAATGAACAATTCACATGTATTCTCTTCGAAAAAATTCATTTTCTGAAATTTTTTCAATTTTTTTTGTGCCAACTAGAATTTTGAAAATAATTTGTTGTCTATTGGAATTTTCGAAAACAAAAAATTTGATAAGCAAAAATTTTTCTCGAACATTTTTTTTGCCTACCAAAAAAGGTTCAAAAGAGATTCAACCCACTAAGCTGGTTATATATATATATATATCATCTTTTGTGATAAAATATTATCTTTAATTGATTATATATTTGTAACAATCAATTTCTTTATTTTGTAGAATACGACAATGGTAATGATATAAATCAAAATGATTTAAATGGACAATCATCCAATACTTTGAAAAATGTGAACATTGCTCAAGCAGTCTAAAAAGATTTATTTTATAGTCGCATTAGAATTATTTAACCCTATTTGAATTTGTTTTGAGTTTGGGTTATGTTAGACAAATCTAAATTCATTTGTGGTATGCTAGATAATATCTCTAAATTTTGGACAATTTAAACTGATTTTAATTTTTGTGTTGTTATGAAAAATTTAAATTGAGTTTGTGTTAATTGGAAAATCAGAACGTAGTTTTTGTATATAAAGAATAAACCGTTATTTTTTTTAAATGGACATGAAAGAAAATGAGCATTCAAATTGATTCATACTTAATACATAAATTGTATATCATAATTTTTTAAAAATAGACATCAAAGAAAATTTTCAAATTAAAAGAGTCACAAAGAAATTAAAAATATAATGAGTGAAGAAAATATTATAAAAAATATGTGGGTTACCTGTCCAGCCTAGACTCGAGTCTAAAGAAGCCCGCAACCCGTTAGAGCAGAACATAAATGAGTTGGGTAGTCCGTTTAGACAGTTCTTACTATGTAAAAAGAGATACTAAATTTTGAAATAGTCTTTTTCTTCTAATTTTATCGATTCATTTAACTTATTTCAGTTATGATGTTGGCCTTATTTACTCAATCAAATCACTCAAAAAATTTCATAATAAAATAACTAAGTATATATAGGGGATACCAAGTTTAAATGTGTTTTTCTCTTCCAAAATTTACACTCCATTTATACTATTTTATTTATTATTTTTTCGTTATTTGTTCAATAAATGATTCTTTTTAAAACCTATATATATATATATAAATGGGTTTATTGTAACTTGTTTTCTTCCAATTTTACTATTGATTTAAATTATTTTATTTATAAATTTTTCTTTATTTATTTAATCAAATATGTGTTTTGTTAAAAATAAAATACCTATATATAAAGTGGATGAGAATTTTTCTAAAACTAAGTAGGTTTAAAATGTTAACTCTCATCAATTGTAATATTTTAAAAATGTTTGTTCTTTTAAGGCAAGTTAATGGCTAGTCTCCAAATCTTACGGTTGAAATTGGAGTGAATAAAAAAAACATGAATTTTTCTCATGTTCTCAAATTCTCTAATATGTATTTGAATTGATCAATTTAAATATATAAAATAAATTTTTAAATTGACTAATTTGAATGTTATTTAAAAGTTTTTGAAGAGATTAAGGTGGGCGAATCGTGAAAAAAAAAACACAAAAAGCAAAGTGATGTGCCAAATCATAAGACCCAGATTTTCGAGCTAGAAAAATACCATGGCTGTACATAGGCTTGGTCTGTTTCATAGTAACTAAAATTCTTGTTCCTTGTAAGGACCCAAATTCTGGGGGTTTAGCAAAAGGACCCAAATTCTTGTTAACTTTTTGCAATTTGGGCTAGTCGAGGTTTTGTTCCTTGTAAGGCCCTTGACACCCCCACAACATAAATTCAGAAGTATACTTTCTGAAAAACCATAAAATATATGAACACATACCTTCATCTTTTTCTAAAAAAAACCAATATTCATTTTTTTAGATGGATAAAATATATCGATCGAGAAATATAAATTTAAAATTAAAAAATTTAATTTTTTTAAAGAGTTTAATTACAATATTTAGAAAATAACATAAAACGATAAAATAATTTGAATATATTTCATTTACTTTATAGAAACATATGTGTTTTTATTTTCTAAAATGTATATCTATTTTATTTTGATGAGAGACTTCTTGCGAACTTTTGATATTTTCATTATTTATAAAAATATAGATAATTATTCACTTTACAAAGTTTCGTACCTCCTTATCAACAAGTAAAATTAAAATAAAATTTAAGAAATAAAATAGAAAATGTGTTTACAAAGTAAACAAGCCCATATAGATAAAAAAGAAAAAACTTTAATTTCTATACATTGTCGTATAAAAATAATAATGTGACAATAATACATAATTAATTGAAAAATATGTTTTTATCTTACTCAATAAATGATACAACAACACATCGTATATTAAGTTTTATTTCGTGTATATATATTTTTTTTATTTCGTTGTTTTATTGTGGTGTTATTTTAATTTTTCGATTTAGTGTGTTGTTGATTTAATTTAGATTGAGATAACATTATATTATACTATTATATTAAAAGAATATTAGTCAATAATTAGTGAACTTTTATGTAAATTCTTACATGTCAACTAATATGAGGCAAATGAAACATTGAAATAACAACATCAAAACTAATGAACAGTTTTGTCGTCTCCCATCATCGTGCACTCACGGTGGTTCAGAGTGCAGTGGCGGCGTGACCGATAGTTGAGACGCTCAAAAGTTGGATGAATTATAAAAAATTATATATCTTTATTTACTCAAATTATATATAAACTTTGGGAATCCTCCAAATTGCAATCAACACAACCATATAATTATTATTATTTTTGTTTGATCTTAACAACCATATAATTACATATAATTATTTAGTGCTGTACAAAGGTCGCTTGATTAAGATATTCACTAAATTTGTTGGTTTTTTTTATTTTTATTTTTTATGTATATTCTATTTTTTTTTTTAAATTCTCCATCATTTTCGATATTGAAATTTATACACTAAAATATTTTATTTTTGTTGATCTTCAAGAGATCGCATCTCCGCCGATCACCTAATGATGATTTTTTTTCCAAGTAGTTGTAAGACGGGGATGCGACCTCAGATTAAAAAAAGTAGGACATTTTGATATATAAATTTAATATAGGGTATAATAAAGATTTTTAAATAAAAGAGGATATACATGAAAAAAAATAAAACCAAATTTGTTACTTAAATGAGTTGATTTTTTTTTGGTTGAGTCTAAAATTCCTAATTTTCCTTTCAAATTCAAATTAAAACAAAACTAACTATGTGATGAGTAAGTTGATTCGAGTTAGATCATTCTAGACATAGACATGACATGTATAACAGCTAAATTAGATTGAGTTATTAGTTTGATGAGATCAATTTAATATCACCCTCAAATATAATGGAGACTAAACTCAATATTTTAAAAATTGGATGAAAAATCAAATTAACAAGATCTTTTGTATCACAATTCAATTAGTTCAACAGTTGAATCAAATGACTAATAATTTTTTTTAAAAGAAATAAACAAAGTTGGTTGAACCAACTGTGTTAACACATTTCATCTCGATTTATTAATAATTTAATTCAATTTTACTATGATTAAAAATGAAAGTAAACCAAATGTTTTTTTATTAGATTCCATCTGATTTTAAAGCATTGGAACTTAGCCAGATTGATGATGAGGTGGGGTGTCCAACTTAAAAAAGGAAAAGAGAAAGCTCTTTGGTAATTATTGAAGGAATGTTGAAGCTCATAGTAATAGTATATACAGAAAGAGATAAGATAATGTTGGAAACCCATAGGATGTTACAAATACTATGGATGTGACTTTGTGAGTTGTCTTTTCTTATTGCCCTAAAAGCCGCCTTGGCTAAGCATATTGGAATTGCTTTCATATATTCACTTTTTTTTAGCAGCATGTTATTAAAGAGTGTATAAAGAATATTTATCTCTTAGAAAAAATAGCACAAGTGAGACCCAATATTATAGTAAAAAAGTACTATCAAATTTGTATGAACTCCCACTAATCATATGTTTTGAAAGTCGACCGAAGATAATAAATATATTTAATGTTAAATAGATTTTCAAAATTTTTAATTTAATTTTAATCCTTATTTTTCTTTTTTAAAAAACTATCTTGAGAGATAAAAAATATCAATTTATTATATATTTTTTTAAAATAGAAACGAAAAATAAATAAATTTTTTGAACCACTAAACTTCAAAGCTGATAATAAATTTTATAAACACTATAAATACATTTAGCTCTTCCACTAATTGATTAGCATAACTTACTACTTTGAATGATCAATTGACACTATAATAATTTTTAATTAGGATATTGTCACTTCTATTTCTATATATAAGAAAAAATAGACAAAATATTTGTCTTGTTCTATTTGGAAGAATCATATTAGCCAGTGAGTAAAGATAAATAACTATTCTACTATTAAAATAGAAAACATAGAAGATTATTAATTTTGAAAAAGGAAAATTCCATTTTTGAAGGATGAAAGAATTAGCCATATGCATGGTTTACATAATAAAATAATGTGAGTTTGGTGTCCAACCAAGGGAAACTTGTTCCCATCTCCCATGGAAATAGCAAATATGGTGTGATTTCGGAAGCAGGCAGGCGATGATAGTGACTTCGTGGGGCCAAAAACTATCTTGGTAAACAAAAAACAAAGATAATGATAACTTTTTATATTCATTTTAGTTTTATGTTTTGGTTTGGTTTTGGTATCCGAAAGAAACGAAATATAAATAAATAAATAAATAACAGGAAAAAGATCGATAGTTTATATAAATTTAAATAACTTTTGCGAATTAAATTCAAACTAATTTAACACGATATCAAAAGACCAATTAAAGATGATAATATGAGAATTAAACTCAAGAACAACATTAGATAGAGAGTGGATATTGAAGTTTTATTAGAGTCTCACATTTTCATAGTTTCTTGCTGTTGGATAAATTTGTTATTTTCTAAAACTTTATTTTTCTCTCCATTTGTAATATTTATTTTGAAAAACAAAATTATTAAAACTTAATTCTTGATTAAATTATAATTTTTCTCCCTATTTTTTCTTCATAACTAAATGAAACAAAAAATTATTTTAAAGTTCTAACTCAACTTTCAAATATCAATATTGTTAGGTTGAATATTTTGTCACAGATTCAAACATGAAACCTTACAATTGTGTGTGAATTTATATTGATATTTATTATCTTTTCTACAGATAAAAACAAATTATATCATTTTTACTTTTTCTTCACTCAACCTTTCCATTATTTATTTATATCTTTTGAAAAAGATTTTAATTGTTTTTGTCAAATAAATTTTTATCCAAAGAATGCATTTTGATACAATCAAATCAAACTTGTAACTTAGAGAAATATTCTTTGTGAAAGAAAAAAATAAATTGTAATTAGAGCAATACTTTTTAATATTACAATTTTTTTTTAAAGTCTTTACAATAAAAATAATCTGCTTCTAAAAAATCAAAGTAAACTTCAAGAAGTTGGTTTAGTGAAAAAAATTCAATATGTTGTTGCATATTCGAACTTCTTTAGATCCTTTAAAAGAGGAAAAATGTAAATTCATTAGTTAATACTATCAAACATTTCAAAATTAGAAATTTCATGGAATGACTCTATTTTTCTAGTTTCTCTTTGTGAGTATAAAAAAATTATACATATATGACAAAAAATTATATATAATAATTATAATATAGACCGCATCAACTAAAGATTAATATTAGTATTTAAAAAATATTTAAAACTACAAAGATCACATATTTCCTCTTTAAAAATAATATTAACTGTCATTTTCATTTTTGTAATTGAGTTAATAATTTAATTAATATTAATTTAATAAAAAATAAATTTTATATTAAATTGACATTAATTAAATTATTATCTTATTTATAAAATAAAAATATAAATAGGATAATAATTTATTATTTTTGAAAAACATAGTAAAATATTATTCAAATTGCTCATAATAATTAACTATTGATCCACGTTATATCATTTATGAAAATGGTCTATCCTAAAACTCATTTATAAAAAGTATAAAAAAAAAACTATTAAAAAAAAAAACTTTATCACGATAAGATCAAGAGAGTACTTCTTGGACTTTCATACTTATCCATCAAAGTAGGACCCACGGCCACAACTTTGAACAAGACAAGAGCACCACCTTAACCACTTTTGTTCACTTTGTGGTAGGTGTTACGTAATTAAATTTATTATAAATAACCATATAAATATCCCAATGACCCTTCCATTTTAAAAATCTTTCAATGAATTAATAGCCAAGGTAAATAAAGTTATTATTACTTTCTAAGATTTGGTGTAGAATCAAAAAAACAAAAGATGTTGGCAATTTTCCACAAAGCTTTTGCTCATCCACCTGAAGAGCTTAATAGTCCTGCATCTTACAAAGGTTCCAAGAAACCTAAGCTTCCTGAAGAAACTCTTAGAGATTTCCTCTCTCATCATCCTCAAAACACTTCTTATATGAGTTTTGGTCAAGCTGCTGTTCTTGCTTATGTTAGACCTGATAAGCCTTTTTCTGTTCATCAAAGGTTATGCTTAGTCTAAATTTGTCAATAAAGTTTGAATTATGTCGAGAATAATTTTTTGTCAGACTTTATTTATTTTTGAGTAGAAAAAAAGAGTTAACTAGAGATGTGATTTTGCAGGTTGTTTTGTGGGGTTGATGACATATATTGTTTGTTTTTGGGGAGTTTGAACAATTTGTCATTACTGATCAAACAATATGGTTTATCAAAGGGTACTAATGAAGCCATGTTTGTGATTGAAGCATATAAGACACTTCGTGATCGTGGTCCATACCCAGCAGATCAAGTTGTTAAGGATCTTGATGGTAGTTTTGCCTTTGTTGTCTATGATAGCAAAATTGGTACTGTCTTTGCTGCACTGGTATGTATATATCAAACTAGATCGATCAACTTTATTCAAATCTTGCTAATTGCTTAATTAATTAATCATGTTTCTTTTTTGAAGGGTTCTGATGGTGGAGTGAAGTTGTATTGGGGTATTGCAGCTGATGGATCTGTTGTCATCTCTGATGATCTTGAAGTTATAAAAGAGGGTTGTGCCAAATCCTTTGCTCCTTTTCCACCAGGTACTTTAATTAACCATCATTTTTTTTTTTCTTGACTAATCTCATATTCTCTTCATTCACACCTTTTTATCTATGAAAATAAAATAAAAAAACCTTTCAAATTAGTGGAATTACATTAATTTATAAGCACTTTTAGTACTTTTCACTTGTGATAAAAAAAAATTGTAGCATATTTAATGTGTTCATTGTTGTTGAAAAATCTTTTTTTATATAGTTGTGTTTACTTTTGATTTTTGGTCTATCAAACCACTTAATAGTAGTATTAAGAATTCTTAAAAAAAAGTAGTAGTAAGAGTATGTATATTTTAAAAAGAATAAATGTATCTAATAATTTAAAATAAAATTTATATTTTGAGACAATTATTGTTCCTAGGTTAAATGAATAGTATTGATAAGTTAAGGTTGGATGCAGGGTGTATGTTTCATAGTGAAGGAGGTTTAGTGAGCTTTGAGCATCCAATGAACAAGTTGAAGGCAATGCCAAGGATAGACAGTGAAGGAATCATGTGTGGGGCCAACTTCAAGGTTGATAAGTTCTCTAGAGTCAACAGTATTCCTAGAGTTGGTAGTCAATCCAATTGGATGGAATGGGACCAACATTAGCTTAAATTGTAAATTAAAAAAAAAAACTTTATGGTTCATGTAAAATAAAAATGTCATCAATATGCTCCTTTCCTAGTCTTACCCTCCACCTCCTTGCCTCACCCTTCTAAGTTTGTCTTGTTTATGCTTTCTTTGTGTAGTTTTTTTTTTTTTT
>JBBPBQ010000003.1:46414028-46451330 GCA_037974755.1 Cicer yamashitae
TGAGCAACATGGTATATATTGAAGTGTTTTTGCCTGCATAATGTTATGTTAATTGTTGACCATTTACTAATGTTATGTCATCTAGCATACTTCAAAAAAAAAAATATATAAAGAATTTAATTTCGATGCAATATTAAGATAGAAAACCAAAATGGATTGAGAGTGTAAAATTCTTTATGTTAACAATACATATCAATTAAATTTTAATTATACTTTCAAAAAATTTTAAATTTAAATTATTGTCAAAAAATTAAATTCATAACATAAATGTAATACATAAATGTTTTCTCTTATTTTAGTTTGTATGAGCATTGTAAAGTGATATAATGATTGTTTGAAATGTTGTTAATTAATAAGTTTAGCAATGCATGTTAAAAAATTTATGATGCTATATTTTAAATAAGAATATGTGATTTTGTTATATAAGTTTTTGTTGTTAAAATTTAAAGTTAGTCGAGTGATCGATTAATAACTCTTAAATTTTGATTCTCTTTTGCTTTAAATGAGAAATGAACTTTGTTCATCAGTTGTAGATTTTTTAATTCCTCTAAAGATTGTTAAGTACGAAGTCAATTCTTTTGTGAGTTATCTAAGTTAAAAATGCATAACTAAAATAAGAAGAAAGATAAAAGGGCGAAAATAGACTTGTTTGATTGATTGTGTGTATAAAATGAAAAGCACGTGAGGTATTTATAGGAAAACAATGCATCGTGGCCAACAACATTTACCCTAACCTTGCCTCAATGCATATATGCTTTCTTCCTACTGTTGGATCTATCCACGTGATGTCTCACAATGGTATGTATTTCTCTATTTTCGTGGCAACTTTGCTTAGGTTATCCTCGCGTGCTCTTTTGGTCCATGTCGCCCCTCTGCAAATATAGTAGTTTGTGGTTAGTAGCACTATAGACTTGGAACACAAGTTTTAATATTGAATTGTCAATTTCAACATGTTTAAACTATATGATTTTTGTAAACCTTCATGGAACTGAGAAAGACTCCTAACTCGCATTCAGCTATTGCTAGTTTGACTAACCCTTATTCGATTGACAAGGATTCAACTGCACTAAATTCAGTTGTCTCTCGTTCTCAACTAACAACTTAGAATATTTTTTTTGTATAAACAGTTTCTAAAAGATCTCCACAATTCTTTTTGACGAAGTAGGTGGATTTATGTCCTTTAGTAGTTTCGCGGATTAAGGTTGCGCTTACCGCTTCGGGTGAGACAACTAGGTACAAATAAATAGTTTTTGCTTCAATCGAGCGTGAAAGGACTAGTTGTTGGGAAATGGTTTCCTTCAACCATGTCAACGCGACCTCGCATCTTCCAATCTAGTAGAAACTGCTTATTTTCTTAATAGCTTGTAGAAAGGAAATGTGTATCGGGCTGACTTGGCGATGAATCTTGATAGGGTGACCAACATGCTACTACATACTTGAATTTTCCTTTTGGAATCAGCATTGGCATTGTCGTGAATGCTTTGCACTTATCTGGGTTGGCTTCAATTCCTCGTTTTGTTAGGTAAAATGCTATGAATTTTCCAGATTAAACTTTGAAAACACACTTCTTGAAGTTAAGTCTTATGATATGCGTTCGAACTTCTTTGAAAATTTGTGAGGATGAGACGTGTGGTCGATCTCATCTTCGGATTTCACAATCATATCGTCCATATAGACTTCCAACATCTTCCCATTTGGTTTCTAAATACTTTGTTCATCATGCGCTCATAGTTCTTAGTCCAAAAGGCATTTCGTTGTAGCAATAGCTCCCCGAATCAATCATGAATGTTGTCTTTTCGCGGTCTTCAAGATATACATAATTTGGTTGTATCCTGAATAAGCAACCATAAACGATAACAGTTTGAAATCAGATGAAATATCGACTAATTTATCGATGTTGGGGAAGGGGTACACATTTTTGAGACACGCTTTGTTAAGATCAGAAAAATCAACTTATAGATGCCATTTATTATTAGATTTCTTAACTAGCACAACAATATAGAGCCAAGTGGTGTACTTGGCCTCAAAAATAAAATTTGCATTAAGTAAATTAGAAACAACATTCTCAACGGATTTTTCCTTCTCTAGAGAATGTTTGCGGCAATGCTAAGCTACAGGACACGCATTTGGGTGAAAGAAAATCACGAGTAAAAACAGATAAAAGCACAGTAGCTAAAAATTAAAGTTTTCCTCCACACATCCTTACGAATGGTAATGAATCAAGGTTTATTAGATTACATGTTGTAGCTTGATAAAACTATGATGATAAATGATGATCACAGACGTTGTTCTATCGACAACGTCTCTATGTAGTCCACACGAACAAAAATCGAACGAGGGTATCCTTAGTTTTAGTGCTAGCTAATGTAGAGAATGACTAGGGTTTTTGCTTTTTCTGATTGCTCAAATCTTAATTATGTATAACACTTCAATATGTAGACCCTTATACTAACCTAGCGTACTAGAGCTTACGGTGTTATGTGTTTCACTTAATATGTCTTATTTATTTATTTATTTATGCTTTTAACCCCTCATTAATCTATTCTTGTGTGTGTGACCCTATAGGTTGTCGTAATGTTGGTAATAATATTAAATCATCTATTAAACAACGAGCAATATCTAGCAGCGCATCACTGCTACCCAAGTGACGGGAATGTCATGTGATTGAACGACATTTCTGTGATAATGATATTGTGTATAATCTCTTTTTGCCCTCATATCTAAATCGAACTCAAGGCATATAATGTGTCACCCTTGTATAGTTTGATGTCTTATTCCTTGATACCCGAGTATACTTTACAATAGTCAATATCTCATATTGACTTATCTCAGTATGGTCGTGTTTAATAATCATACTCTATTAAGTGACATATACATATTACTCTAGTCACGTGGGAGGAACAAATCCCATCTAGGTCATCCATGTCCAGGATCGGTCCAACGTAATGCTACTAAAGCTACTGCTTTAAGCTTCCATGAAAAACAAAATTTGTACTTAATCAAAAGGCCTTAAAAAAATTTATTTAATAAAAAGGCTTTAGATTTTAATATTTTTAAAATTAAAATATATAAATCTTTTCTAAGTTTAATATTGTCTCAACAATATTAAATCAATTGAAAAATAAATATTACATGAGATCAATTATATTTATCTAGTGATGTCAATTTAAAATTTAGAAAATTCACTTTAGGCCTCCGCATGTGTTGGACCGCCCTTGCCTATGTCCCTCAACATGACTCATTGAATGTCTAGTTAACCGACTTTATAATCATCTTGATACAAACAATATTTGACGACAATAAAACAATCAACTCCTCATCTAAAAATCATAATGGTTTCAGGTCTGAGGGTGGTATACATCATTATCACTATGAGAATAATTTATGACACTTACATAACATACTATGTAATATTCTCATAGTGGATCAATCTAATATACATTCATCATAATATATATTCATGTTGTGACTTGATATCTCATATTCATATATGTGAGATAGATTTATCGAATCCATATCCTAATGTATACCTATGTTGTAACTTGATCATAGTTTTCAAAGATGATTTTTATGAAAAACTTATCAAAATAACTTTTTATTTGAATCATCTTTTAAAATTTTATTATCCAAATAAAATTGTAGCAAATAGATAAAATACTTAAAATGATATTTTAAAATAAATTATTCAAACTAATTTTTCATTTTAAATTTTATATTTAATATTTTTATAAAAAATAAATATTTTAAAAATTATTTAAAAAAAATCTTCTTAATTGAGTATTAAAATCAATTTTTATTTTATTTTTTTATCCTAATGAATGGGATGAGTGAAACAATTTATGACAAAATCGATGGTTTTTGTGAAATGTTGAGACACCGGTAACTATTGTTTGTACTCTCTGCATTTGGTCGGTAAGATGGCTGATCGCTTCTTTCCGAACGACTTGCCACCATTCATTGCAGAGACCACACTTGAAGAAGAAGAAGCAACTCATTCCCAACCACACTCTCTCACCTCACTCCTTTCTCTACCTTACCAAACACTCTCCACAAACCTCCAACAAGCAGCACTTCACTTTAAACAATCGGTACTCCAAAAATTCCTTCATTTTTTTCCCTTTTTGTGTTCTTATATATCTCTACAGATTATTGGGTTTCTTTAAATTTATCTTCTTTTTTTATTTTTATTTTTATTTTTAATTTTGGGTAGGTTCAAGTTAGTAACTTTCACGTTGGTGCCATAATGGGTCGGTGTGTTTTTGCACACAAAGTGTTTGTGCTATGTTTTCTAATTCTTCTTTTACTTTAGGTGGTTAGTGAGACCTGGGGTTCGAGTGGGAACCGTGTGAAGGACTATACTCTCTACACGGGGGCTCTTGGAACAGCTTACCTGGTTTTCAAGGCTTACCAAGTAACCAAGAATGTGGATGATCTTAACTTGTGCTCCAAGATTGTTAAGGCTTGTGATTCTGCTTCAAAATATTCAAGGTACTCTCTTTCATGCGTTAGAGAAGACTTAATTTAGCATTGTGATTTGTGAAGCTTAGTTCTAAAATGCTTAGTTTGAGGATTTTAATTGTTAAGGATAGCTTGCTATCAATAGTTGGATTTTGAAGCATAATGCCATAGAATTGCTTGTGTATTAACATTGTCAATTGTGGATCGTAGAAAACAGCAGTATGTTCAAATTCTGCTACGCCATCATGTTATAGCACTGTTATAGTTTTTATTGACAATACTTTGTATTAAATTGCATATCATAGAACAATCACAATTTGTTAAAATTTCGCTATGCTATAGTGCCACAATAGCCACTACCACTACTTGACAATATTTCTGCGTATTAGCTTATCTATTAATTAAAATATTTTGTAACCAATTATGTAACTTGAGAAATTTCCACTCTTGTTTTTCCTTAGGATTAAGTTAGGGAATGCTTTGAACTATAGTTTTAAACTTATGTTGTGAAATTTCATAAAATAAAAAAATTACAGTTTCAGCCGGATATGGGAGAATGGGAAATAAAGTAATTTTAGTTTTATTTGCTATTGTACTGAATTGCAGCCGTGTGACGTTCATCTGTGGGCGTGCCGGTGTGTGTTCTCTTGGTGCTGTCATAGCTAAGCACGTTGGTGATGGGAGATTGCTTGACTATTACCTTAGACAATTCAAAGAGGTATTTTGTTGTATTTATTTCCGAGTCATGATCCATATGAGAATCCAATTTACACATCAACTTTGGTTGTTTCATTTATTTTTCATATTGGTGCTTTTGCTTTGTGAACAGATTGAGCTACCCCATGATTTGCCCTACGAGGTATTGTATGGAAAAGCAGGTTACTTATGGGCTTGTTCATTCTTAAACAAGCATATTGGTAAAGACACAATACCTACTGCTGATATGGTAACGTTTATGTGCTTCGTCGTGGAATTCTTCGTTGCAATTTATTTTATCAAAATCACGTCAACTTTTCATGAAAATCGGCTTTTGATTTAACTTTGATAGAGACCGATTGTGGAAGAAGTTATAACAGCCGGTAGACAATTGGCTCACAAGGGAAGATGTCCTTTGATGTATGAATGGCATGGGAAGAAATACTGGGGTGCTGCTCATGGACTTGCAGGAATTATGAATGTTTTGATGGGCATGGAACTCAAGCCAGATGAGGTGGAAGATGTCAAGGGTACACTACGTTACATGATTAAGAATCGTTTCTCGAGTGGCAATTATCCCTCCAGTGAAGGAAGTGAATCTGACCGTCTTGTGCATTGGTGTCATGGTGCTCCTGGAGTAACTCTTACGCTTGTGAAAGCAGCCGAGGTAATCTATTCCGTTATTTTTTTTTGACAATGAGGCAATCTTTTCCTTAGTTACCACATTCAAATACAAACTGCATGCGGAGTTTATATGATGTAAAGGAATCGGTAAATTGATAATTTGAGTGAATCTGATTGTAATGGATTTTGCAATGTTTACTATATGGTGTACATGAACTAAAAGTGATCTAGACAATTCAGTTAACAATTCATTTTCTGAAGTACTGCAATATAATTTTCTTTTTCTTTACTTTACTGAATTTATGCAATAATTCTTGAGCCAAGTTTTCAAAGACCTGATCTCATGACTAATTTCTTTACCATAATTAGGCTTTTGAGGATAAGGAATTTTTGCAAGCAGCTGTAGATGCTGGAGAAGTAGTATGGAACAGAGGTCTTCTTAAGCGAGTTGGAATTTGCCACGGCGTCAGTGGGAACACCTATGTCTTTCTTTCTCTGTACAGATTGACAGGAAACAAGGAGTACTTATACAGGGCTAAAGGATTTTCTTGCTTTCTACTTGATAGAGCACAAAAATTGATCGTCGAAGGAAAGATGCACGGTGGAGATCGTCCTTATTCCTTATTCGAAGGTCTTGGAGGAATGGCAAATACCTTTCTAGACATGGTTGATCCACAAGTGGCAAGGTTTCCTGGCTATGAGCTTTGAGTCCCTTCATATATGAAGCAACATATGTATATTATGGATGTATATTCTCGTCCCTGAAACCGAAATATTTAGGGTTGCCAAGGAGATGTATTAAATTTCGTAAATATGAAGAAAAACCTGCAACTCTGGAAGTGTGGTTTTTTAGTGTAATATGATATGTTTAAGGAGTAAACTGTGGTGTTTGGGCGACTGTAGTGACCGCATGTTTATGCGACTACTGCTAATTCGGATTCAATGTATACTACCTTTGTTTTTGTTATAGATTAGTTTCTTAAATGCTTAAAAATAAGAGTGAAATATATAATTTTATACGGAAAACTCATCCTGGCTTTTGCACTCAGTTTTGGTAATATTTGCATTCAAATAATAAAATGTCACTTTTCAAAGGAATAAACTCTCATAGGCCTTCACCTCTGGTCTTTTCTGTGTTAGGCCGGTACAGTTACCTAAGCAAAATCTTTAGTTAGTGTTTGTTTGCATGGTACTCTCGCGTTTCGAGGCATCTTTACTGCTATAGCTTTCTGTTGGAGGTGTGTCGATAGATTTCTGGGCAAAACTTAAATAAAATTGGAGAATTTTCAGATGCTGACCCATGGTAGTTAGCCAATTTGTAGTCACTATGCACAGATATTTCAGAAAGTTTATAAGCACTTTGCCACATGGTTGAATGATTTTATTGATCCATGACTCCTACATAAAGAAAAAAAAAAAGCTCCTATCTAACAAAACAATTAATGCACTCAACATGACAATGCCTCTGCATCATACTCAGCATAGATGTTGGAGGATCCGACTTTAGGCCAAACCAACAAGCTTCTCGCTAACCTCCCACACCTTGCGAGCCTTCTCGGCATCACTGGCCTCTTGGGATAGCTGGTTTTCAAATGAAGCAGAAGCTTTGTTCCAGCTCCAGTAAACACCAGACTTTGTTAGGCTTGGATCACTTACAACCTACATTCAAAACAACCATACATGAACAAAAATGAAGATACTTCAATGATTCAATCATTTCTTGAGTGTTATTGCTATTATTACCTGAGCAAGTCTCTTTCCTGATTCTTCTTCTGAGACATAACCTTTGGTTATATACTTTTGGAATGGAGGGAATAGAGTTCTGAACAAGGGAATGTGTTCCCTAAACAAGCCTGTTGTTGCAATGCAACCAGGATAGAGGGAAGCAAATGTAATTCCAGTTTCCTCATGGTATCTTCTGTGGAACTCTTGCATTGTCAGCATATTACACACTTTGCTGTCCTTGTACGCCTTTGCACCATCGAAATCTCCACCGTCTATCATGGATGAACTGTTTAGCCCATTCAAGCCACCGGCAAGTCCCCTCAAGTCACCAAGGTTAGCCTTCGGAGGTACATTTCCGGCCAATGTGTTTGTGTTACCTGTTTAATTCATACACAATCAGTACAAAATGCAACTAGATAATCCTTGATATTACAGATAATCTTGGTGAAATGCGACCTCAATGGCAGTTCCGTTGTGGTTGCAGATACATCAAAAACCTTGATGTTGCAACCAGATAGTAGTCCCAATTTTTTTTCTAAACCCTAATGGACATAATCAACTAGATAATCTTCGACAATACAAAGAATCACAGTCAAATGTGACCTCAATCGCAGTTACATTTTGGTTGCAGATACATCAAAAACCTTGATTTTGTGACCAGATAGAAGTCACAAACCATGTTTTAAAACCCTAATGGACATACTAGTAGTGAACTATACCTGTGATTGAGCCAACAATTATCAAGCGCTTTGAAGGGTAATCAGATTTCTGCAAGTCCTCAAGCAAAAGGCGCGAGAGAAGAAAATGTCCCAAATGATTTGTCCCAACACTAAGTTCAAAGCCTTCAGCAGTGAATCTAGGTTCCTTAGCAGTTGGCAAGTAAACAGCAGCATTGTTAACAAGCACATCAAGTGGCATTCCGGATCGCCTGAAGTTATCGACAAATTGGCGAACACTGTCAAGAGAAGAAAGGTCTAAGTGCATGATAGTATAGTTTTCCTTAGCCATTCCAGCAGATTTTGCTGCTCTTGCAGCTTTGAGGAAATCCCTGCAAGCCATAATTACATGCCATTTTCCAGTCTCAGCCAAAGCCTTAGCAGTGGCAAGGCCTAATCCAGAAGAAGCACCAGTGATCACAACATTGCCTTTCCTCAATGTTTTCTTGCCATCTTGTGAAGATTTGTTAACTGCTGGAGTTGCTGTAGCCGCTGTCTCTGCCCTCACAGCACCGACCTTTTGTCGCAATTCCCTCTGATAGAAAAGAGGAAAACAAAATTAGACAAGGCCCCCAAAAATAAAGGGTATAATATAACATACATACTACATTGTATTTAGTTGTTAAATTCACAAATTTCAAACCAACTGATTAGACTCAAGTGGTTAATGAGCTTCAGTGAAGGGCGAAATCATCGGGAGTACCGAATTTGAAACCCAACTGAAACAATCTTTTGTTAGACCCCTTTCTCCCAAGAACCATAGTGTTAAAAAAACTCACAACTCTCAAAATTAACTCCCATTTTCAACAAGTGCACTCATTTCTTAAACCATACACTAATATTTTGTGGTATTGACTCATTTCCTAAACTAAACTTACACAACACTCACATTCTTCAATTTTTTAAACAAACACTTACAATCCTTATTTGTTTGTGAAATTGCACACACAATCTCCTAATAAATAAAGTGAAATATTTCAATATACTCATAGATAAGTTGAAACAATTAAAAGGGTAATTGAGAAGAAGAATAAAGCCAATTAAGCTTTTGTTGCAATTAATTACCTTGCACCTCAATGCAGAAGAGCTGAAATCACCTTTCAAAGATTCAGACAATGAAAGGCCAAAAAGAGTTGAATCCTTAAGAGAAACACCAACCTTACCCTACAAACACACACAATACATATTTTTTCAAAACATAATCTCAATTATCAACTTTGAAAAGTATACAATAATAAATTAAAAAAATAAATAAATAAAAGCATACAATAATAACAACAATAAGAAGAATTAAAACAAACCTCTTTAGGAATGGAGAAAGAAGCAGGAAGCAAAGAAGCAGCTTGAAGAGCCATTGCAAAATAAGATATGAATGAACTTAGTATTTGAAAATGAATGAATGTTAATTAATAAAGTGGTGTTATATGAAATGAGTATATTTGAAAATGAATATATAAAGTGAAATATATAAGAGGATAAGATAATTAGCAGTATGTGCACCTGCCACGTACTTTAAAACCAACCAATGAGGTTTTGATTTTTAGATTTCATAAAGAAAAGATATTTCTAATTTTTAATATTGCCAATAGGAGACATTATGTGTCATACACCCCATTATTAGTAGCTATGGCCTATAGGATTTGTGATAATAATATCACTGCTGAAAGGAAT
This sequence comes from Cicer yamashitae, assembly GCA_037974755.1. NCBI lineage: Eukaryota > Viridiplantae > Streptophyta > Magnoliopsida > Fabales > Fabaceae > Cicer > Cicer yamashitae. The sequence goes on from JBBPBQ010000003.1 coordinate 46,423,919, forward strand.
CGGTAGGAGTGAAGATAATTTTTTGGATAGAAAAGAAGGTGAATTCTAGGATTTTGTTTGGCAGTTTCTTGGATTGGGGCATGGAAAATTGTTAATTTCTTTTGATAGAAGATACTAGAAAGTTTGAAATACTCCTTTTTTAGCTTCAGGTTGCAAAAAATTAACCAGTAACTCAACAATTATACCCCTACCCTACATAATCATCAAACTGCTCATTTTATCATTTTTCTAAAAAAAACAAACAAAATTACCAAGAAATGTTTTCCGCAACATTACTATTTTTTTTTAAATAATTAACAAATTTAATTTAAAATTTTTAGAACACATTTAAAAAAATTTAAACAGGGGAAATCTGGCTTTTTTTTTGGATTTGTGGGAATAGACGTATAATTATTGGGATATGCAGTACCTTTTTGGGGGTCAAAACGGTAAAATTTTTTCGAAATTTTGACTCCGTACCCCCACAATTAATCCTATACCTCAAAAAGCCTGTGAAAATACCATAATACCCTCGTATATATTACCTCAAAATTTTCATTTTTACCGGAAAACTTGAAAACAAGTTTTCCGGTAGTTCCGGAAAACTTTTTTCAAGTTTTCCTAAAATAATGAACTACCGGATAACTTGTTAATGACTTTTCCGGAAGTTACCGGAAAACTTCACCCATAAGTTTTCCGGTAGTTTTAGATTTTTTTTTATTTTAATTTTTTTATTATATTAGTATTTAATTAATTTATTTGATTTTAATTATATTTTTTTTATGGGTAGAGATAGAGGTAAAGACGGCAAAGTTATAGCCACGGTCGACTTCAATAAGAAGTAGAGTGCCACGTCCACCCCAAAATTTTCAATAATTTTTTAAATGATCTAAAAAAATTAATAAAATTTAAATTTTTTTTAAAAAATAAGGGTGTGTACCGGAAAACTTGTCGATAAAGTTTTCCAGAAACACTTCTGTACCGGAAAAGTTGGAGAAAGTTTTCCGGTACACACATTTTTCCCTTTTGTATCGGAAATCTTTTTTTTAGTTTTCCGAAAACATCCTTTTGTACCGGAAAACTTGTAAAAAGTTTTCCGGTAAAATTCTGTGTACCGGATTTCTTGAAAATAGGTTTCCAGAAGTGAAAGTGAATTTTAAAAAAAAAAAAAAAAATGGTATTTTTGACATTTTCAAAAAATTAGGGGGTATAGAGATAAAAGTGGGGGTACGGGGTCAATTTTTCAATTTTCTCAAGTTGCAGATGTTATAAAGGGCTTCACTATGTTGCCCTAACTCACTGTCTGATTGGGCCTACTATTACACTATAGGTTCATTCGTTGTAGGAGGCAACTATTAGCACCTCCTGTTTTTGTTGACACACGCACCTCTTTAGAAGTTTATTCCATAATGTGTAGTGCTATTTTGACGTGGATTTGAGTTTATTCCACAAGAGATGAAAAATTTATTGAGTGGCTTTTTTAAATAAAGTAACAAATAAAAGGGAAAAGAAAAAAAAATGAGTTAAGATAAGAACATGAAAAAGAAATGTGCCACAACCTAGAAGGTTAATAAGCCAATGAAGAACCGGCACAATAGTAAGGAAGCATAGATAAGATTGAAGTAAGCTCTATTCCAATAACTCAAAGAGGAGACCTATGTCACTCTCACCATTCTCATTATAGAGAAATTCTAGTATAGTAAGACTACTCTTAACCTAAATTGGACGCTAATGACACTATTCTCTACACACTTACACCATATTTTTCTAAAACAAACTAAATGCAAAGAAGCATCTTCAGTTAACATCAATTAAATCTAAATTAAAACTATTATAATTACAAATTAAAACAAGTTAAGAATTATTACAAACCAAATTAAAATAAACAAAATTCATTATAATTTATTAAAATATAGATCATTGTCATGCTCTTGTTGCATAAAAAAGAGAAAAATGCATAAATATAAAAGTTTTGACTAATTGGCAATAACCGAGTACCCTAAAATTTTGATTGAACCTTCCATGTTTAATCATGATCATGTTTAGTGTGTAATGACTAAAAAATAGAAATAACAATTAACCAATTGATGAATCACATGACGACACAACGAAGACTTAAATCTTATACCATAGTTAAAGTTATATAGAAGCATTTGACGAGGCACTATTTGTTCAATTGGTCTCTAAAATTGTGCTATTTGGAGCAACGGTTTCACATCAATGTCCATATTTTGGAATCCAAGTTATTCGAAAATAGATCTTCTCCATTTTATGCAGTAGAGTTCAACTACTCATTAATCTCTATTTGCATATGGTCGAAATTATTAACAAATAATTGAATGGTGAGGATTTTCATTGGACTCCATCTAGTAAAGATCCCTCATGAGAATCCCAACCCAAGTTCTTCATATTATGAATTGAACTGTAATTTAAAAAAAAAATTAGCAGTCGTTTACCATAATGCGTTTACTGTTTCTACTAATGAACTTGTTATGATTAAATTAGTGAATTTTAAACACTTTAATTCTTAAGCTTTGAAATGGTGAGTCATCGTGTCAAATAGCATTAGCATCCTCACCAGTCACCACTCTCTCTAACATGCCTGAAGTGTGTAGCTAAATTAAGTTTAGCAAAGCCATGGTTCAACCATCACTTATAAATAGTAACTAAGCTATCATGAAAGAGAACATCTATTCCCGCACTAAATTTATACGCACAATTTTGACACTTCATTATTACACTTAATTATATGACTGATCAATTTTTTTATTTTTGTGAAATGGCATTAATTTTACAGGGTATAAGATCAGAATAGTTTAAATTTAAATAAAAGAATATTAAAAGTGATGTGAAAATAAATTTTCTTATGTTAAAAATAAGAAGCCCATAAGCAACTATGCACTTCAGCCTGAATTTTGCTACTAAGGGAACTTTGCAAATTTATTTTATCTCATGTTATAGATAATTTTCTAGTCTGAACAATGGGTTTAGTGACGCTTAAACTTGCATCTATCTATGCTATTTATTGGATACTGATTTACCTGGACAACAACATATTGAATTCCATAATAACAAAACTCAAGGCAACAAGTGTAAAAGAATCATCATTTCTAATTTCAATAAGCTTTTCCCATACTCGCGTTACTCTACATTTCCCGATTACATCCATCGGTTTCTAAATTCCTGGTGTACCCTTTTTTTTAACTTCTTTTTTTGTTTTTGTTTGACAATGTTTCCCCCCATTTTCCCCCTAAAGTGCATGAATGGAATGATAACCTATCTTCATCCAATAAGCACAAGAACAAGGAATGAAATGAAACGAAACCCCGCTAATATTACAAATCTCACCCACTTTTCTGTACAGGTTTTTGCCAACTAAAGGAGAAGGTGATGTCAACTACCTTATGAGCTGATATCCAACTCAATCTCCGCCATGCCATATAGCCACGCATATTCTATCGCTTCTTATATTCGCAGTGGTAATCCAAAATTTTGGAAAGTTCTAATCTCACCTCGAAGTCCAGCAGAAACAATCACCATACCCCAGGCTGACATTTTTTGACTTACCCCATTTGAGAAATCCATACTGACACGAGGGCTTTGGTTTCTTGCAGCTAGAAGAAGTTTTTCCTCTGGCCATGTTGCAGAAATTCTATCGAAAAAGTAACTATTTGTCGCACTTGCAATGGTTGCATGGTGTGGACTATTGTAACCTGAAGCAGACTGCGAACCCTCGTTACCAAAGTTTTCCTCTACAGGTGTAGGAGGATGATTGGCTGATGTGATTTCGTCGTTGTTGTTATCAAGCTCCGGTTGTTCTCCAGAAAATGTATCACGCATGTCCCATGTATCACCCATACCAGGCCAGGGAACGGCCACTGAGACATCTTTACAGTGAAAATGCTCATAGGACTGTGTCACGGTAACACCTTTACTCCTGTTAGGCCTGCAATCGGCTTCATTTTTCCAGATGTATACATGGGAATCCTCACTTGCTGCAACAATATATTTACCATTTGCTGTGAGGGAGGCTGAAATCTGGCTACTTGCATTTCGAAAGCCTGCACAAAACATGAAATCGATTTGATCAGCAAGAAAATAAATATATGCTCAAGATCTGTTTCCATTTGTGCAAATTTGCAGAGGTAGCAAGCATACAACTGATGCAAGAGCACAACTTTTATCCAATGGTCGAAATAAATTTCCAATAAATCTTTAAGCCTAGGTAGAGAATCCCCCATCCCTCCAGAGAAACATGAAAATAGTTGTAAAATATTTGCTTTGACCATATAACTAAACAAATTTATCATGCAGAAAAAAGCAGTTTACCAAAATGGCCTATTCACTTGTTATATTATGTTTTAAATAAATTTCACTTGATGTTTGTCAGAATTACGCACCTTTAAACTTATGAACCAGATCAACACCATCAACAACCCGAATTCGAGAATCAGCAGATGTGATAAGTACTTCAGATGAACTTCCTGGGGCAAACTGTTTGTAAAATTCAATTACAAAGACAATCATGCATCATAACTTAGCTACAGTTGTAAGCCAGAAAATCATTAAATTACCTGGAAACCAGTAATTTTCTTGTGATTCGACTTCTTTTTCTTGTTCTGCAGATTGATCTGACTTTTCTGTTGCAACTTATTTTCTGAATGGATTATGAAAACAGGATGATAATCAGTGGCCCCACAACCGTCAGAATAGAGTATAGATGAATGGACATAACTATAAAAAGAAAAAATAAAATAATAAAGAATCTGACAGTACCGGATGTATTATATAAATGACAGCTACCCTTGTATGAACCAACTAGTGCACCCTGCACATACAGTTTAACTGAGTTAAATATGGAGTTTCTGAATGCTGAAATAGATGCATATTAACCATGAACCAACCTGACCATCAGGTGTATAACAAGCAGCAGTGACCATCTCATGAAGATCAATCCAATCAACAACTTGCCGATCAGGAATGCTCCATATGCGAACTTTAGCATCCAACGATCCGCTAATGAAGTATCTATCATCAACAGGATTAAACTGGATGCAAGTTACTGTACACCAGACAGAAAGCAGATTGAAACGAAAAGATATAATTAGCAAAGAAAAAAGAGGGAGTAAGTGTATTGAATTGTTTTGATTGCTAAATTCAACCACCCTACTGGATATTAAAGAACTCCTGTATAAGTATAATTAGTCCTATATGCAGTGAAGATCAATATTTTGATAAAACTGTGCCTTGTGCATAATTTGGTTACCCAATCCTAAGGATTAGATTGGATAGGGATATGATGAACTTCAAATCTAATTCAATTTTTAGTAGGGAAGAGGCAGAAGAAATTTGATAAAAACACATGAAGGTATATATGAGCGCTCTGCCATTTAATCAATATATATTACCCATCAGAGTGGTCTACATGACTTCAACTCAGGTTAAGGGAGTCTAGAGATTAGTGTGCTGCAAGATGATGATGTAATAATTACATTTACTCACCATAGTCACTGTGTGAAAAAATCTTCAAACAAGATTTGCTAGACAAATGCCACAGCCGCACTGTTTTGTCCATTGAAGATGAGAGCAAGTGCTGTGCAAAATGTGGAATAAAAACATTACAAGGATGATCAAAAAACACTAGTACTTAATTCATATTTCAAGAATACATAGAACTGCTTTATGTAAAATATTTAAAGTTAAAAAAGATTATTCAACAGACATTAATCAAAAAGGTATCTAAATAAATAAACCAGTAAACCTCCTGCTCCATTGAATATTTCCAAAATTCAAATAAATTGTCTGAGCTAGCAATAATATCAATCATTATACTTCATTCCTCAAATTAGTTTACCAACAAACATAATTTGGTAAATGTAAACAAGTCGTTTTTAAAATTTCTAACACAACAGGACAGCTGGGGAGATAAATAAAACTTCCTTTTAGGAGTAAAAGGATGGATTACAGCCAACTTAGTTTCGAATTTGTTTTGGGTCAGATCTGACTTCGAAACTGATTAACTAGAAACACATTTTTATAATTTCAGTTATCATAAAAAACACAACTTTGAATTTAGCTCCATTGTACTGCATTTATCCATTTTTAAAGTTTAGCAAACAATGAACAAAATTTGCATAAGGAATAATGATAAATTGACAAAAAAACTCACTCTTCTGTCATAAAGACATCAACATACCATCTAATTAGCACCCCGAAGTTACAAATAACCATCCTAAGTAAGCTACTGACCCAAACACATTCTTTCTGTAGTTTAAGCAGTAAATTTTAGCTTCCTATCCTTTATGGGCTATAGACGAGCTAAACTGTCTCCGCATCACAGTTCACTATAGTAAATGCAGTAAAAATTACATATACTCCAACAGTGCTTCATTACAAAGAAAACATTAAATATAACGAAATCTCTCAACACGCTGCTACCCTATTGTGTGTAAGTTGCCTCCCTAAATTTTTTCAGTTTTATACGCCTTCTTTCCAATAAATGCCTAGAATCACAATGTAATAACTCTAGGAAAAATAAACCATTTTAGTTTGTAATCGAAAGTTTATAAACAAATTTGAATCTGATAGATTAGGAGAGAAGAAAAAGATCCAGAAATCTTTTCACTCAGACAGAACATTTCTACTTGTTCCCACAATACATATTTTCAAGACTACAATAATGAAACCCAAAGAAGAGTCACCAAAACAAGCAATAGTCCAGTGCATATCTTGTGCGCTGCGCACATACATCTTCCACGACGTGATAACCACAAAACACTAAAGAAAATAGTCTTGGCACGTCCCCCAAACAACATAATAATTAAACAACACATAAAACATATATAAAACATTTTTAACAGTTAATTGTATTCTAATGCAACTTGGAACCAATATCTGTCTCCTGATGGCTGTTCAGGCACTCAAAAAACTGTTTAGTAAAAGCCAATTTTATCACTTCATCAATTAATAATAGAAAACCAACAATAACAACTTTAATGTGTATAGATGGATCAATAACAAGATCAGCCAATGCCAATAAAAGAGTGAACAGTAAACTTCGCAAATACACACCAACTCATCGAAAACGCCTCAGGAATACCGAAAACAATAAGACCTATATCTAAATAACAGAAGCTAACCTGAGACTTAGACCACGAGAGATCAAGCACATCATCTAAATGACCTTGAAAGGAGCAAATGGGTTTCTCAGTAAGTGCAAACACAGTTTCAGGGACAACAAATTGGTCCAAGCTCAACGACTTTCTACTAACAGACGACCTCCCCTTTCTCTTCCTTTCGGGAAGATTATCCGCTAAAGGAGACACCAAAGCCGGTTCCGGCGACCCGTTAACAAGAAACAACATATTAACATTTACATCTTCGTGTTTCTCCATAAGCAACAACTCCCCTTTCCTCTCAGATTCCACAACCTGCCAAACATGAATCACACAATCCTCACCAGCACTAGCTAGATATTTCCCATCTAAACTAAACTTAATACTCCAAATTGAACCATTATGAGCTTGAATCTCTTGACTCTTAAACAATGCAGTAACCTCTTTACATGATTTCCCATATTGTCTCACTCTAACCCTCTCAGGTCCGTGAAACGAACCGTCCTGACTATCATCGGTAGCCGAACTCGACCTCCTACCGCCTTTCTCCGACGAAGTATCCCTCTCGTCACTACTCCGCCGGTCCTTATGACCTGCCATTGAACTAGCAACATTCTTAATACTCTTCAACCAACTCCCACCTTTCTTCTTCCCCTTAGAAGAGTTTCCATTACCATTACCATTAGTAACACCACCGCCGCCGCCAGAACCACCGATTCCATCTCCGGTATCCTCGTTATTCTGCCGCCGCATAAGCTCCTGCACAATCGGAGAATGACCGACCGTCATCTCGAATTCCTCCATAGTCAACTGTCTCCCAGTACCAACCTCCTTCACCTTATTCCACATTCCATCTTCTCTAACCTCCTTCACAACAAACTCCTTTCCATTGTCGAGATCTCTAATGGTACAAGCTTCCTCTTCCTCTTTCTCTTTTACAACCTCGTCACATTCAACTTCGGCTGAAACCGCCGCCTCCGTCGTATCCGCCGCAGCAGAAGCCGAAGTTCCGGGCAAAAAATCGGCACCGGAATGACTTCTCCGAGAATTCTTCCCGGATGGAGGTTTACCGGGGGATCCGCCGGAATTAGCGGGAAGAGAGTTATTTACAGTGACGGAGTTAAGAGAAAGAAAAGAAGTGTTGTTGTTGGCGTTACCGTTATCGTTAGAATTGTTGTTGTAACCGTCAGATTTGGATCGGAACATTGCATTGTGAGGAGGGATAGGGTTTCCACGAGAGAGGGAAGGGTCGGATGAAAGACCTATGGTTTGGAGAAGACGGGTTCGGCGTTCGGATACGGAGGATGGTTGGGAGATCCATATGTCGTAACTGTTAAGGGCAAAATTGTAAGTAGAATTATTATTATTGTTATTGTTATTGTTTTCTTGTTCTTCTTCTTCTTGGTCGGAGTTGGAGTTGGAACAAGAACAAGAGGAAGAAAGAGAGAGTAAGCGGTCGTGGGATTCGTAGAAGAACTCTTGTTGATGTTGATGATGTTCTTCGTCTGAAGCCACGACGGCTTTGTTCATGGTTTAATGAAGTTGTTGAGATTGGGATTGGGCATTCCCATTTCAATGAAAATGCCCCTCTCCCTGATTGTGTTCAATGGATCAGATCAAGCTTTTTAGTTCAAAGGATTGTGAATTAGATCAGATCCAATTGGGAGAGAGAGTGTGTGTGTTTGAGAGAGAAGGAAGGGTTGATTTGGGAATGAATGAAAGAGGTAAAGTGTGTTGTGTGTTGTGTAAGGGATTTTGAGAAGTTGGGGTTCGGCAAGGGAGCAATGTTTCTGTGTTTCTGTGTGTGAGGAGAGAGAGAAACAGAAACACCAAGAAAGAGAAGGAGAGCCTTCCTTTGTTTTTTTTTTTAATATTTTTAAAATATAACATATATTAAGATTCTCACCATATGTAATATTGCTTTCTGACGTCAAAAATAAAGATATTACTGCAGTTAAGATAAACAAAACTTTATTTTTTAGGATCCTAAGATACACAAATTACGGTATTTTTTTATAAAATAAATAAAACACTGTATTTAATTTAATATATTAATTACTGTCAAAAGTTTAAGGATTTAACTATATATACAATCACCCTAAACATATTTTACATATGCATCTAAATATGAAAAAAAAGTAGAAATATATATAAAAAGTGATTAATATTCTATACTTTTGGTGTGTAAAATTAAATTTTGCAATCCCAACTTTAAAAAGAATTATAGTTAAAGTCAAACAGTTTTTAAAATTTGATGGTTATAATTGATTTTTTAAGAAAACAAAGTAAATACATAAAAAATAATTTTTCAAAATACAAAGGATATTAAGAATAACTCAAAAAAGTTACATCAAACAATCGACAAAAGCTTGCAAGTGATTAACAACACCATCCTACAAAAATACCACACACCTAAACTTAAACAGAAAACATTAGAACTAAAGCAAAAAATAATCTTAACCGTGACAAATCGTCAGATTTAGCCACCACTAAATGAAATTGAAATAAAAAATGATTTTTGACCTTAGACTTAAAGCCGCCACCAATAAATAAATTTTCAAATATTCCACCAATTATTAAAGACATTAATAATATATATAAATTAAATTTATATATTTTTTACTGATTTAATTATATATATATATATTTTGTAGTCATCAAAAAAAATTATATATATTGTCATTAAATGGTATAAGAATACATTATTTAATACATGTATATAAGTTTTTTTAAAACCTGCTATATTTATAAATTGAATTCAAAAATTAATGTATTAAATATTAATAAAAAAAGTAAAATATGAAGAAAATATTTAATAGTTTTTTTTGTCAAAAAGTACTATTTCTTGTTTTATTGATAATTACGAAAATATTACTTTTTATGTTGAATATTTCATTTTTGGAATAATATTTTTATTAAAAAAAGTACACATAAAATACAAAAAATTATATTTTTTTATCAAATATAAAAATATCTGGCAAATAATGATTTTATAAAATAAAAAAAAAAATTACATTTATGTTATCATAATGGCCATGGCCCAACAAAACCTATTAAGTGGCCTGGTTAGTCTCCCTAAACTTGCCCCTCGATGTGAATAATATGAATTAAAATAGATAATTTTTTTGAAATAGTTAATGTTTATAATGTTAGTATAGTGAGATCAGATGGTTTTTCTTTAATTTTACATAAATTGTGATACTTTTTTATATTTGTCGTTACATAAATTGTGATATTTTTCTATATTTGTCGTAACATCGATGAACTGCGTCTATTTTTATCGATGAACTACGTCTATTTTCACATTTCAATACTTCAACTTTTGCAACTAAGCTTTAGATATTTGATAGATTAGTTTCTCGAATGTGTAGTCTAGTGGAGAAGCTAGCAAAATTTTATGAGGATAATTTTTTTCTTAAAAATAAAATATAATTTTAATATATTTAACTTAATTAATAAACAAAAAATATTGAAAAAATACAATAATTGTTATGTATATACTCTATCTGAAATGAGATATAAACAAAGTGATAGTTGATAAGTTGATTTATCTGATTAAAAATTTAGTTTATATACAACAATTTTTTAACTATAAATTTTGTTTATATTTCATTTTAGATGGAGTATGATGTAAATTAAAGCATCACAAATTAAATAAAATTAGATAATAGTCATTTAAGAAAGTTGACGCTGTACTAAAAAGACTATCAATGTATTTTTCAAGATAAATAATTAAGTTATATTTGCAAGAAATTCGTCATATATTTTGTTTCAGAGTCTTATTTTGACAATTTTTGTAGTTGAAAAAAATTTCTATGTAGGTATTGTAGAGACTGAAATTGTGAAAATAAGACAAATAAATTTATCAATTAAATAATAATTTTTTAACTTTCTTATTTCTACTATTTTTTAACAAATAGACTTGTTTCAAACAATTAAATATATATTATTAAAGTAACTAAATATAAATTTATACTAACTTATTAAAGATAAGGTAGTCAAGACTTCTCTTTATTCAACTATCGTATAGCCTAGTAGTAAGGATCCAAACATTGAAAATATTTCATGGAAAAAATATTCAATCTTTCTAACATTTCTTCCTTCCTAATTAATTACTAACCCCTATTTGTCTATAGAAAAAGATATTGATAGATCAAAGCATTGTTAGTTCTATATGTTTTGTTAAATTTTCCTATTATTTTTTCTTGGAAGAAGAAAAATATTGTTAGTGTTGAAAAATAAAAACATGTTTCATGCTTGAATGTTTTTCAACAATCCTATTTACATCATCTTTTGCAAATTTTCGCTGTCGGCTTTTTATATTTCTTCCTCTCAATGACTCGTACATCAATATTTAAAATTTAATGCCATTTGTTTCAATGCTTTTTTCGGTGCTATGTGAATAAAATAGGGAGTTAATTAATTTAAATTAAACGCATAAACATTGCTTTCAATGGTTAAGTTCAAAGTAATGACGCTGTAGATCAACAACCAACAAAAGTTTTGTTGTTCCTCAAATTGTCCCTCAAATAGTTTGTGTCTCTCAAAGTGTGTTTCGGTTTAGTGAGGCATTATAATTATGTCTTGGATTACCACTCAACAACATATATGTTTTACTTTTGGCAATATTTTCAAAGCTATCATCACTAAAGTCATTTAAGATGTTGATTTATTGGTGCATTTGATTATGCTAACCGGGGACAAATTAAAAGGTAAAGGTATGTCATTATGTGATAAACACTGTAACTTTGAAAAGTAATGGTTTCTCCCCTTCTTACAAGGCTCACCTGAATCATTTATAGGTAGGGGTCACTAATATTCTTTTTCAAAATTAAGGATATATGCTATTTCTTTAAATATATATATGTCTCCCTTAAAGCTTTTAGACATTACTCTAATGCTGATCATGATACCCTTTGTGAATATTGGTTATCTTTCAATTATGTAAATATATTTTCATTTCTTTGGTACTAGATGAAGGTAGCACGCTTATTATTTGTCTTTTGTGGCATTTGATCCCTCATTCAACCAAAAGAATAAGTCTTTGCATAGGTTAACACACTAGACACACATTGACTATATATCTTAATTAATTTAATTTTGATGTTTTAAAATTACATCTTAATATTGTATTGTATATAAAAACAATATGAAAGTATATAAGAAGATAACTCAAAATATAAAATAAAAATAAAAAATAAAAATTAATTTTCATTATGTTGAACATAAATCTAAGGCACTGGAATGTTTTAAGGTTGATAAAATTGTAATGGCAACTAACTTTTAATTTGAGGAAATGTAGAAAAGTATGTTCAACTCATTCTTGTCTTTTATTAATTTATATAGTCGTTTTATAATTTGAGTTGAATCTCTTGCACCTGCCTCGTGTCCAACTCTAATTTTAGAGTGTGACTCCATCAAATATTCTTGTAACATAGCTTCTATGAGCTTGTTCAGTTGACTATCCCTTATGATGGTTAATGTAGCGCCCTTATCATGTTTTTGAACAAGAGCAGGTCCTCTTTATTTCTTGGATAGGTCAGTTCGAGTATACCGAACAAGTATTAACCACAACCTCCAAACATTAGGACCATAGGATGCATGCGCTTGAGTGATCGACTATACTAAATATGTTGTACCGAACAACATAGAAGATGTCTCAAGTTTTATTTTTATTATATGACTCAAATTTTAAGTTGACAAGATCATATAATATGTCTTGCAAATCAACTCAGTTAGTAAAAAATTGCAATAACATTTGATATGTTGGAACACATGTTCGAATTCACAGTATCTCTCTTTATGGTGGTGTCGATAAATTTTGTAGCTAAACTTTTTAAATAAATAAAAAGTTATTTCATTATCACTTCTTAATTTATAGTAACATGATGGGAGTAATATTTCCAAGAAAAAACATGATAATTAGAGTAATCAATTTAATGTCATAAAATACATCATTATTAAAAGCACAGTTCATAGTATATGCTCATATAAAGCTGAATGTTAGCACAAATCGATTGATCATTGTATAATTCTTAATTTCAATCAGTAATTAATTGATGCATTTCATAAACAATGTCGATTCATATTCGTACTTCTTTTTTTTTTTTACGCCATATTCTATACTTCATGATTTCATGATATTGAAACTTAATTATATTGTTTATAATATAATTTGTCCATATATACGCGAAGACTTAATTAGCTAGATTAGCAGAAAATATGCAAATTGCACTTATTAATTAATTAATCAATAAAATATATACTTTACAGATCATCATAACATGGACACAAATAATGAGCAATCAAGGCGAAACAAGTGCAAAAAATACTTGTACACATGGGATTTATTCTATTTCTTAAGGCCACTTCTTTACAAATAGCTGACAATTATTCTCTTCTTCCTTCCCTTTTCTTCTTTGCTTCGTCATGCTTCTATACTTTTATTTCATTTCACCCCTTGTATAAGAATTTTTATTTATCTCTTTTGTTTCTTGTAAGTTCCCAACCAAAATCATCATGAAAATATTCCCTTCTTCACAAAATAAATTACTTAGAACAAAATCAACACACGTACGACTGAATAGTGCTCGTGTTCATTTTAATTAAGGGGAAAACACAATATGTTAAATATTTAACATGAGTTTAATTTGTATATATGCAACTCACAAGTGTAAAAAAGAAATTATACATACATCAAATCTTATCACATCATTTTGATATGTTTGTCATAATATTATTTTATTAAAATACCTATACAAATATATTAATGGTGAAAGGGGATTAATTAAATATATATATATAGAATTAATTTATGGTGATAGTATATACAAATTATATTCGTTTAAATAGTACAATTATTTTATAATTTCAAATGTTAAAATCATTTAATTTATATGTACTATTATCGTATTATTTAATGAATTAAAAACATATGACTTGTAATATTTATTAAATGATGTATTAAGACATCATTAAATGTACGAGTAAGGTATTTTGAGTTTTAGATATCACAATATATATCAATTAAATCAATATGTTAAATATAACATGTATCAATATTATGTAGGTCGGTTTGAGTACTCGATGTGAGATTCTTTAAGCAAAAATTCAAGTTTGAGTCGTGTAGATAAAAAAAAAATAGTTAAAATAGACGCTTTATTTAGTATGTGTTTGTTTTTATATTAGAAAGTCCTAGATACGCAATGAACATGAAGACCCGAGCAATAAGAGATAGCTTCGATATGAATGTGGTAGTCGAACGCGGAATCAAACATACCATAAGGTGGTTTAATCGGACTTTGTTAAAATTTTCAAGGTCGATGATCGTCTTGTGCATCCAACCTAATTGCACAAAGTCGTATCAATAAAAGAGTTCTAATTTTTATTTTTATTTTAAAAAGAAGGTAAATGTTTTTACATTAAATATGTTTTTATTTCATAAAAAATTATGAATTTTTAAGTTTAGTCTCTAAATTTTTTTATTCACTTTCAACCTCTATTTTAATTTTATTATATGGACTTTTTTAGAGACTCAAAACTATCAATTTTTTTACAAAAGGTTTTTAAAATAGGAACTAAAAGTAAGTAAAAAAATATTTATGGACTATTTAATAATAAAATTTTATAAGAATCAAAAACTAATTTTATTATTTTTTTAATTATTAAAATTATATTTTTTTTATTAAGAATCTAATTTTTAAAATTAGAACAATTAAGACGGCCCTTAAGATATTAATAATCGGCGCATTCGAACACTTTTTACATGTAACATGATTAAGAAAAATGTAAAGTACGAATAATTTGAGTTTTACATTTTATAAGAAAAAATGTTCAAAAAAAAATATACGCAGAAAAAAGTATATCTCACCGCTCAAATTTAAAAGAGGTTTTTTATTTATTTTATAAGCATCAAATTTAAAAGAGTTTATTTTCACATAATTGAATGGGGTGTCCTTGGATTCAACATAAATCGCACTAAATTACAACTCAATATTAGATGGAAACATGTTGTAGAGAGAGAAAAGCCTGTCTTGTTTTTATTTGTTTCTTCTTTGCAAATGTAAAGCATAGTCCAAAAAGCATTATGTGATTCTGTCTATAGAGTAAATGGTTAGAACGGAAAAAAGAAAATAGATAAAGAAAATTATTTTCTTAATAGTGACATATTCTTTGCATATGTCATGCAATGATTGACTTCATCATCTAGGTTGTAGTCAAACTTAACATTGCATAGCTCACACGTTATGTACATATTTGTATTCTTTAATTTAGTATTTACCTCTGTTTTTCCCTCCTTGTTTTGGTTATTGGTGCACAGTGAAGATGTCATTTTTTTTTTAATTAAAAATTAAGTCCAACTTTAACGAAATCCAGAACATAAATAGCTAGATATAAGGTTTTAAATCTTCAAAGTCACACTTTTCATTTCATATTTTTTTTAGGTTACTTTCCATTTCATGTTTCTAAATGGAATTTGACTAATTGAACAAACAAATATATAAATTAATTTTTTTGGGAGAGTAAACCATAAGTTTTCCTTCTAAGATAAAAACATGTTTCCTCAAAACAAGTTTGTTTGCTTACTTTTAACACAGATTTAAATTATTTATAGTTGTTATATGATGCAACAATTATACGACAACTGTAAAATATTGTCAGATAAAGAGAATTTTTTTATTTTTCTATATCCTTGTTACACTAAAACAAAAGTAAATTAATCAAATATTTTTTTACGCAACTAATTGAAATAGTTTTCAATTGGACAAGTAATTCAAAACTTGTAAATTATGGGGTAATTTCAAAATCACAATCATTAATTTATTTTTATTTTTTTGTTTACAGACGAAATAGCAAGTACTACTAAAAATTAACACACACAACTGTAATATTTTAGATTCGAATTCAGATAAAGATATTTTATCTAACTATTTTGATATTTACAAACTCAGTTAGGTTTTATGGACAACTTAGTTCAATTTTCTACTTAATTGAATTCAAATATAAGTAAACAAGTAATGTCCTCTTGCATAAAAAGTTAACTTGTAAATTGTTTACAAAAGATTCTCATCGGACCTTTTTGCTTTTCCATTCATTTTTAAGTTATTACCGTGTTTGCTAATAACCATCTAGCATAAAAAAAAAGTCACAAACAAGTTTTAACCGATTAGGTGATTTATGAATGTAAAAAATACAAGATGGGATGAGTAAAAATGAGAAGTGAAATGTCATAGTGAACTAAGAAAAACATTGGAGAAAATTTAAATTAAAAGTCCTAAGTTCAAATTTGAAAAATTAACATAATTATTAATTTATTAATATTAATTTATAAAAAAAATTACCATTAATTTAGCTTTTTTATTTTCTTGTCATAACCAAATCTTACATTTTTCTTAGTACAAATCATCATTATTTCTCACAAATAACAGAGATATGCATTACTATAATTTTAATGTATAAATAACCTAAAAACATACATTATCAAAACTTGTGACATTAATTGATCATTTAAATACCAAAACTATATTAATAGATCACATGTCTATTTACCATACAATTGAGTGCATTAGATTTGTGTCCAATTCGTGTGAAAAGATATTTGTACTACATAACTCGGCCAATATAGTTAAATTAATATGCAATTGTTTTTTTAAAAGAAAAAACTTAGCAGCCATGTGAGTAGCTATAAATATTTTTAGTTTCCATGAAAATATCTTAATTTGTGACAGACAGACTTAGGCCAATTGTACGGTAATTGTGTGCTGCTGGCACTTAGCACACATACATTAATTGTTTTAATAAAAAAATAATAATAATAATATTTTATATTATAGTATATAATATACTATAGTATAAAGCAACTCTTGGGCACAGGGGACCAAAAAGAAAAACCAAGTAGTACAAAATAAAACCTCCCATTCCTACTTAGGGGGGGCAAGGACCAAGGAGTTTAGAGTGTAGAAGTTAGTAGTAGGGGGTTCAAACTTTAAATTCATCATTTATAGATCACGTTTTTATTTAGTTTCTATAAATATAAGTTTGAAGTAAATATTTTTTTTTATATTTAACTCTATCTAATTCTCGGGAAAAATGAGAAATAATTTTAAGTTGAAGTGTAAGTAAAATTTAGTCTATAATTATTTCAGTCATCTTAATTTTTAAAAGATTCGTCATTAATTGAAGTTTATTAATCACTTAAATCTAATTATTTAGTTAATTAAAGTAAATAAATGATATAACTACTCACATTTATAAAATTGATAGAATTAATTTAATATTTATACGTGCAAAACTATTGTATTAAAACATATTTATATTATTTGTCCGATTTTTAACCACATAATTCAATAGATAATTATTTTCAACTATGATATTGAATATGAACCTCGTTTGTTTGTTAGTACGTGGACACAATAAAAAGTTGTATTTAGTTTTATGTTTTGTCATATTTTGAAAGAGAATTAAATGTAACATTCTTAAAAAGGTAAAATCTTAAACTCATAAGAAAAAAAGTGAATGCAAAAATTTCAAGTAAAAAAATTGAATTGTGATGGGCTTGAAATAATCAATTGTGATAGAGAGAGCCCATGAAAGGTTTTGATGGTTGTGGCAGAGAAGAGATTAAAAAACCAAGCAAAAGTGTGCATAGGATATGAGTTGTAGGCAACAATAGAAGACTTAGTTACTGTTATCCCACTCTCTCACATGGTGTATCGAGCCCATTGTGTGTTAGTTACTGTTAATGTTAATTGAAGGCGACACCATTTGCTTGTTTCAAAATGTTTGTGTGAAACTTTTGGGACCGTTTTATTAATGTCTCCTAACTCCTACTACTCTTTCTTTTATTTATCTTTCTCCATCCAATGGAAGAATTTTCTAGCACATACATAATTTTTGTAGAGGTTGGTGGTTTTGTGGTCCAAATAATAATAACAAGCATATAAATGGCCAACATCTACTACCCACGTAGACTCGTAGTATAGACGTGAGTTAGGAGTAAAAATAGGTCACATAGTGCTAAACTTACATCATCATACTAGTACTAAGCTTTTCTAAAACTGTATTTAAGATCCGATTTATATTTCAACTTCTCTAACTACATAAACAATTGAGATTATTAGAGACATCATTGAAAATGTTTATCACCTATTTTTGATATGTTTCTATATACTCTTCGAAATAGTTTAAAAAATAGCTTAAATTTGTATGAAATTAGTTTAATTTTATGTTGTTTTTTATCATGGAAAAAGTTATACATAAGTGCTAATATAATTAGAGCTTTATTTTTTTAATTAGAAAGGTCGAGTTTTCGAGTAGTTAAAAAATCTTTTAAACAAAGCAGGCGCGTCTATTAATTAAACATAATAATTTTTTATATTATTATACTAAATTTTATATATTATGCTTAAATTTTATATTTAATGATATTTTTAATAGTTTAATTATGTTGGCCAAGCTACTCAAATTAGGCATGGCAGCTTCAACACCATTCGTATATGATGTTGATACTTGATACCACTGCATCTACACTCAAATCCGTCTCGCTAATTATTTTATATTATTTTAAAGGAAATGTTAACAAGAGGCACTTGTTAATAATTCAAATGTATAAAAAATATTAGAAATTGTGCAATTCAAAATTTAAAATTGTGAAAAGTGATATTTTTCACTCAAAACTTATATTTTATTTCTTTTTTTTAACAAATGCTTTAAAGATATTTGTTAGCATGACTTTTGTATTTTATTTTTCTATATATACACTTGTTCATTTTTATTTAATATTTTTAAATATAATAAAGTTTAATCCATTTTTAATAAATTTTTAATTTTAATTAATATAATTTTTTATTTTACATACATGAGGGAGGGACGAAGGAAACTTAGCCCCACCTTTGAAATGGGTATTCAATATTCAAATTTAGCGAAATTTGAACGTACATATTTTTGCAAGGAGTCTAAGAGAAGAG
Source organism: Cicer yamashitae (assembly GCA_037974755.1). NCBI lineage: Eukaryota > Viridiplantae > Streptophyta > Magnoliopsida > Fabales > Fabaceae > Cicer > Cicer yamashitae. The sequence continues at coordinate 46,442,979 of JBBPBQ010000003.1, forward strand.
GATGAGAGAGAAAAAAATGCACCCGAACCCATCTTGTTGCTCTACTTATCTCAAACTAAGATTTGCGCCTATAAAATTATTTAGAATTAAGTCTAATTATGATATATTTAAAGCTCTTATAGCAAAATATATTTAAATAGCCTATCTCATCTAGTTTAGCTTTATAAAATGTTATTATAGGTTACAAACTCAAAATTTAAGGGAGACAAGATAGATAATCATTACTCAATTAAAAATAATCAAGTTTTTATGTGAACAACAAATGTAAAAAAATATTTTGTGGACAACAATTTTTTCATATGACTTTCTTTATACTTCAGTCAACCGACAATTCTAAGTATTCTCACAAAGACTTAGTACCATCAAGCCTATGAGGAACACAAACGACCACCGCAAGGCCAAGTTACTAGTGGTTCTAAGACCGTCTCAAAATACAGAGAATTAAATAAACTCTCAATGAGAGATTTTACAATTTTAGATCAAATTAGTGAAATTAAACTTCCTACAGATAGGTTGAATTTATGGTGTGTTCGCTAGTTTCAGGAATGATCAAATCCTTTGGCTGATTTCACTCTTCAGAAATTTAGATTTGTTTGAAGGTCACTCAAATTTATTTATAATAGTGGAATCTTTGCACAATAAAATATATTATTTTTGTTTATAGTTATTCAACTTGTATAGTAGGCATGATGTTGATACTTATACTAAATTGAAAGATAAATCAATACGTTCTCTCATGTTTTGTATTTTGAAATAAATATGTTGTCTCTTGTGTGGATAGGTTTTCAAGAAATTCTTTAAATCTTGCATGAAGACATTTAAACTATTACAATTGGTTGTACTTGCTCGACAACTCAAAATTGATTTATTGGCGTCTAACTTGTCAGTTATCACTCTTACCATAATTCTTCTGCAATTTGTTGACGTTGACTTTTCTTAAGTACAATAATTACACTTTTAACCACATTCTTGCATTTATATCAAATGATCCATTGTTTGTTGTTATCAAATCGATGTAATAAGAAAATGTGCACTAATTAAGTTACAGATGCTTGTATTTATGTCATACAATCCAATGTATGTATTAACAAATGCACGTAATCACAAGATGTACACTAGGGTACTATGCATTCTTAAAATGATCCACGATTTGTTGATTGTAATGTTTTCATATATCATATGATACCATAAAGTAAATATAACTTTTTGACATCGTCTATTGAAGAGTTTTATTTGTTAACTAAAAAAATCATCAAAATTAATCGTAGGTCATTATAAATGGACCAACTTAGTTTCTACAAGAGTAGTGGTAGATCTTGTCTAATATTCTTAAAAGGGTCGTGTATATATATGTATATATATATATAATATTATTACAATCAAAATATAAAATTTATTTGTTGGTGTAATGATTCCTTACATTATTGAATTCAAATCTTAACTTTAGTCCAACATATTTTCCATTACGCCAATGCAATATTCTTATCACTCTAGTCCAACATTATATATATAAATATAACTTGAGGTTATACAATATACATATTTTCATATTAAACAAAAAAATGAAAGTTCTATGGTGATCATGGCCGGTACCTCACCCCAATCAAGATCCTCCCTTGAACAAGAGGGACTTGTATTGAGAATGGGAAAGGATGAAAGTTTCGTTTATTATAGAGTTTCATTTAATATATCGAAGACTTTCGTTGATTTTTTATGTTCGTGCACAAGTTTAGATAATGCATACTAAAAGATCTTTTTAATCTAAAAAAAGCTATGATAGTACATCTTGATTAATACATTACCTTTATTCTCTACATAATTTGTGCTACACCTTATGAAAGCACCGTTAAATCTTATAAAATATAGTGCTTGTTGAAAATGCACTATATATTATTTGTAATTTTATATACTACCAAATAGTTAACACAACACTCACAATCTTGTATAGTGAATATGATGATTTTTAAGATACATGATAGTTAACGCTGTAATTTTGTTATCGTGATGATCGTTTGAATCCCTGCATGACTCAACACACATTAACCTTCAGAATATCAATCTAATCTAAATTTGTATTAGTCTTTCTTTCTATCATTTTAGTTAAGAGTTTTATCCCTCTTTAATTGAAACACACTCTACCTGTATATTGGTACTTTTTTTTTTTATCATTCAGTCCTAAATTTAAATAAAGTAAACAGACAGTTTTATGCTTGATATATTTATTAATTTCATAAATTTTTTGTAACATATATAATATAGATTATTTTTATTTAACTTATAATTTGGGTAAATCCAATTCCATCCTTTTTAGACCTGTTATGCATCATAGGATTCTGCACATAAAAGAAGAAAAAAAATCAAATAAAAAGATATCTCATCTAATTAAATTTTAAAGAAAATAAAAAATAAATAACTCTTTAATCCGAGAGTGGTTTCTCTTATGTTTAAAATAATATAATATGAATAAATCATGTATTTAATTTTTACAATTCAAATTTTTATCTTACTTTTTATATAAAAATTTAAGACGAAAAAATATACGTCAGTTCGATATAAAAAAGATTTTACAATTCATTGAATACATTTAAAATGAATTCTCCAATGTTTATCTCTTTTTTAAAATATATATTATTTTTCGCTCAGTATATTTAATTAAGAGTTGAAATACAACGTAACCAAAATTAGAATGGAGTGAATCCATTCCCCATTAACCCCATTTCATAAATGCACCAGCGTTGAACTAAAGCCCACATTTTTGTGCATTGACAAGACCTGTGGTGTTTGGAAGTCAAATTTGGAGTAGAATTAATTCAAGTCCAAGCCTAAAGAATATAGGCTCTAGACCATTTTTGTCATCTAGCACCCATTTTCCAATTTCGTCCACAATCATTTTACTAATTTAACTTTATTATTATTTACTATCTCTCTCATTTATCGTTTCACATCAAAGGTTTATTTTATTTCATTTACACATATTAAAAAATAATATAAATAAAAAAAAATAATAATTTTATCAAATTATTTTTATTAATAATTGATGTATTTTTCATTAATTTAAATGCAAAGTGTACGGTAATGCAATTAAAATTGAAAAATGATATTTATTCTAAGGTAATTTCTTTATTAAAGTATTGATCGTTGTAAAACGACGAAAGTATTACTATTTATTTATTTTTATGTAATAAAAATAATATAAGAATTATACAAATATTATTAACTAAATAACACTATTAAAAAAGAATAATATTTAAAATTTTGCTAACAACAAATGAATTTTCAAACTCCAAAGACTTAAAATTTATATTTAATTTAATCATTTTTAAAAAATTTAAATTTTTGTGAATAAGTTGTTTCTAATATCCTACACATTACTGTAAAAACAAAATATTAAAATTTTATAGTGTATACAAACTTATTTAATATTATAATATAGTATTTCATGATCAAATTTATATTCAACATTTGATTAAAACAATGTTACCATTTTTTTTTATCATATCAACCTCAAACATAAGATGTAATAATCTTTATAATATTATATTATGTATCTATTTTATCCTATATACTTACATGGTCCTAAATTGTATTATCAATTATACCACTCATTCCTTAAATATTAACCTTCAATCATCACGTGTTGTATGCCAATTCTAGCTGCTGTCTTACTCTTCCCCTACCCACATGAAGAAATAACTATTTGTCAATTGTAGAAAAATATGATTTTTATCATTTTTTAGGAAAATTTCCACAAAAACCAAAGAAAAATATGTTAGTCAAATTAAAATTTTGGCCAAAGCAAATATCCTCATAACTCAACATATATCTTGAAGGGTGAGCCCTATACTATTGATTTATTTTTTCTCCTATCTTTTTATCATAAAGAGCCGTGTAAAAGTGACTTAATCTATAGTTTTATGCATTGTCCAGCTCAAAATTGCATTATTGGTCTAAAAGAAATTACAACTCATTCTTGTGCAAAATTATTTTTTAAGTTTTTGGAGAAGAAGCAAAGAGAAGATATTAAATATATATAGCACGAGGTGGCAAATGATGCACTAATTGATATTAGAATCATAAGTGCAAAAAATTGTTAGTTGAAAATTAATTAATATGAGAGCGAGATAGGAAATTTAAGCAATATATATGCAATTAAAAGTCACTATTAAGCAATTATGAGATGCTTGGCAGTTTTGGTCAGATTGTCAGGCGATTTAATCATGTTTCTTGGCTTGGACATTTATTTAGACACCATTTGGTTGAAGCACATGGCACAGGTATGAGTTATAGAAACAGAGTTGCTCATGTGAAGAACCATTGTATTGAGTAGTGTGAAATATGGATTTGGAAATTTTGGACTAATTTTGAGCTATTCCTAGGTGCCATTGTAGATAGCCCAAGAAAGGAAACAAAATAATTATGGTTGTGCACAAAGTTGGTTGAAGAATTATGCTACATGATATTTAACACACAAATCAAAAGGCATTTGGTTGGTCTACTTTTATTGTGGAATTGGAGAACGAGATTTCAAATTAAAGAAGAATTTAGAGATCAATTGAACATAGATCAATTTTTTTATAATAATAAAATATTATTACTATGATATTTAAATAAAATACAATTTTATTAATATATGAACAAGTTTATATAGGACAGGGTCTACAACCAACACTTAAATCCTCTGGATTTGTCCCTATTCCAAATTAATTTTATTTAATTGTGTAATGGTACGAGTTTGATGTCCAACCCAATTAAAGATTAGATTAAGCACCACAGATACCTACATCATATGAATAAAATACACCCAATTGTCTAGTCTAATAGAGGAAATTCAATGAGGAAACACAAGCTATAAGGGTGATGTGGTGCATAAGCTACCTCTGGCGTCATTTATGAAGATAAGTACAATTGAAGATAAAGATTTTGGAAGGTTAGACGCGTCTCCACCGTTCCGCATATCGAGGATATCATTTGACTTGTAGAAACATCTCCACCAATCTCGGATATCAGGGGCATAGATACACAACGCATATTATGACCTAGTTGTAATATCCATTTAAGTAAAAATAGGAACCACCAAAAAACTGATAAGGAAAAGACCTTGTCGTGAGGAGCAATCCTTATCAAATATTATCCAGGTTTGAAGTATAAATGTATTTACTAATATCAAGGAACAACTCTTTAGTCTTTATTCTGATCAAGGCACAACAACTCTAAAGTCATGATAAACACTAAAGGATTAACCAATTAGCGAAGAGGAGTGTAAAGCATCTCAAAGCTTACAAATTACTATAAATTGCGGGTTCAGTCCTAGGTTTAAACACGTTCTCATATTTCACCTAAATCTTTTCCACTCTGCCTTACTTTAGCATCCAAGTGTGTTTACATGTACACCCTCATTTGGAGATAAGGTGTATCACAAGTAAACAAGGAACATTCAATATGTGGTGAAAATATTAGAAAACCAACTTGGAGTTCACATCACCAAACTTGGTGACTAACGTGTGATGTTCGTACAAGAACATAGTCATATAGTAAAATAATTTATAGCACATTTTTATTTTGACAAATAACCTAGTGGTTAGACTCACACATTAAGTGTAGGGAGGTGAGGAATCCCGAATTCAAACTTAAACTCCTACATATCAATGTCCTTACAGATATAAATTGAGTTATACTTACAGAATTTCATAGTTGATCTTTTCACTTTTTTTATAGTATGTCGATATTCATTAATTTAAATAGGTAGAGTATATTGATCAAGAACAACATACAAATTCAAAGTCGCTGAAAAAGAAAATGATGAATTAGCGAACAAATTCACAATATCTAGATTGATAGCATAAAATGAAAAAATGTCTACATATGTTACAGTTAAAGTGACTGAAATACTTAAGTCTCTAAATTTATAACGTTGACAACGTCAAAGTTATTGATTAGATTTGTAATGGATCTAAGCTAATATGTTATTTTGAACAAAAATGAACACCACAATAAATGAAAGGAGTTTCTTTGGTCTTCTTTTATTGTGGAATTGGAGAAAAAGACTCCAAATTAACTTTATTTGATTTTGTAATAGTAGGGGTCTATGAGACCCAACCCAAATAACGATTGGGTTAAGTACCATAGAGATATGAATTGTATGGATAAAATAGGCCTAATTTAATTATCAAATAGAAGAAATCTGATGTGAAAACACCAGCCAAATGGGGTGATGTGGCACAAAAAAACTACACTGATGTCATTCATGAAGATAAAGATTATGAGAAGCCAAACGTGTCTCCACCATTTCACATGTTAGGGAACTCATCTGACTCGTAGAAGTGTCTCCACCAATCTCGAATATTAGAGGCACATGCACACAACGCTTATTTTGACTAAGTTGTAATAGTCACGACCCAAAAACTAAATGCCGTGACCGGCGCACAAGCTATACCCCTAGCTTGGCAAGCCTATCAACTAATTTAACAATTTACCAAATAAATAGTTCGGAATAATCATTTCAAAAATATATATATAATTTTTCACGAAATTTCGACAGAGTATCCTCTGTAACTTCAACATTCCCAAATTTATAAAATCTCTGTTTACAGTCTTAACTCAGTCATAATGCAAAGAGAATAATCTATTTGTTTAATACATTCTCAAAAGACTATCTAAACTCCAATAGCTGCAAAATACATTATGACTCAACAGACTTTACAAAAAATGGTCCTCAATCAAAGAGGCCTACCAAAAAAAATAATTATGATCGAGACTTGAATCCACCAACAGCTTGCTACTCAGCTGCCTGTGAATCTGAAAAAAAAAATAAACAACATGAAAGGGTAAGTCACAAAGACTTAGTGAGGAGACAACAATCACCATCAACTAGAAGGGAAACACAAAAAGGCACGAATAACGGTTTTACAACCTTGAGACGATTATGTTATTCACGTAATAAAATCATCTAAATTTATAATTTAACCATTCGAATAAAAATATTAAAAATCCAATTAGTAGTGAAGCGAAATCAAAATGAATAACATTAAAATCATCATAGAAAATCAAACAAGTAAAAATACTAGTTATTGAGAACCAAGAGGCGGCTTCATCTCATTGATAGCCCTTTCCTCCTAAAGGTGGCCTTTCCCTTAGAGGTGACTCCATCTAACGGATAGCCCTCTCCTCTCAATCCCGCAACGCATCATCACGCATCAATTAGAGAGCTTACATCTCGTTGATAGCCCTCTCCTCCTACGGATGACATTTCTCATAGGGGCGACTCCATCTAACGGGTAACTCTCCCTAATCAAAACGAGATAACTAGGTGCACCTAACGCCGGTAACGTTTTCATAATTATAACAACAACTTCAAAAACACGCTTAAAAATCATATCTCATTTCATCGTAATTCACAAAAAACATATTCAATCGCATAATAATTCAATATTTAAATACTTTATAACTCATAAATAAATCAAACAATTATCATATTATATAACAAAAACTGATAAAATAAATAAATGACGAAATCGAGGTAAATTTCAAAAGTTGTGTTCCCCAAATTTTTAAATAAACATTTTAACATAGATAATGAGTAAAAAAATAATTATAGCATTATAAAAATAAATGACGATGACTGTCGTCAACTCACAACTATGGAGAGTCAGCTATGTTTGTTCTCCAACAACTTCTAGAGTAGCCGTCTGTACCTCCGCTAACAGATCTGAGTATCAAAAATATTCTCAAATATTAAAAAGGGCTTTGACAATCAAAGAAAAACATCACCTAGATTGACCCTTTTTTATTCTCAATCTCACAAACCTCAGAAGAAATAGAATTCTCAGCTGAAATATAAAATCCTCTTAAATTGACAAAGCTCCAAAAACTCTATCTTTATGTCTACAATCAGATCAGAGAAAAACCCTTCTGGAAACTTGACCCTGAAAAACCAAACAACTAAAGAAATAATGGGTTTTTTTTTTTGCGCTGCAGAGGTGAAAATCAAACAAAGTGACCAAAAGGGTATCCGAATTGAGAGAAAGAAAAGAAGTTTACAACAGAAAGAATGAAACTTTTACAACATGATTGTGAGTGAAGTGGGTGGTGTTGAGAGTGGAAGAGTAGAGAAAATGGGAATTGGGGTGGGGATGGATGTGTGAGAGCATAGAAGAGTTAGAAGAAGAGAATGTGAGATTAGAGATGATGAAGAGGAAAGAAAAGCAACAAAAAAAAAAAAAGAGGGGGAGGGTGAGGGTTGTTGGCCGATAGGGAGGAGTGAAATGGTGAGAGAGAGAGTAAAGGTGAGGTGGAAAGAAAGTGGGGCAAGTTGGTTTTAATTTATTTAATAATATTAATATTATTATTAAATTA
>JBBPBQ010000003.1:46462015-46481132 GCA_037974755.1 Cicer yamashitae
TTATCATAAAATATATTCAATATTCACTATTATGAGTAATAAAAAGTAAAAAAAAATATTTTATTAATACTTTTAGTAAATAATATTTAGTTATTATAATTTTTTAACCGATAAAAACTAATTTTTTCAAAAATAAAAATTCTAACTATTAATTTAAAATGGTAATTTATTAATATATATTAAATTGACGAATGTACCATAAAATTTCTCTTTTTATATTCATTAATATTATATATATATATATAATATTAATGAATATAAAATTCTAACTATTAATTTAAAATTTTAATTTACCAATATATATTAAATTGACGAATGTACTATAAAATATCTCTTTTTATATTCATTAATATTATATATATATATATATATATATATATTTTGGAGAGAATTTTACCTCATTATTTTATGTATTTTTTCTTTTAATAATTAGGATCTACCAGGTGTTATGGGTGTATAAGATTTGATTTGTCTCACGAATATTTTTAACTCGTAAGTAATGAGTTGGGTCTAATCCGATCCCAACAAATTAAGGACAAGGTAGAAAAATGATCCGTTTGTATTATTCATCGGGTTACCTGTCTCATTCCAAGTTAAGAATTTTTGTTATTACTTTATGTTATTATTGATTCACTTTTTATAAAAAAAATTACCAATCATATAATAATTTAGTATTTGTAAAATAATGTTATAATTTACTACTCTTGAATCAATTGACAAATGGTAACTATATATGACTTATTGTGAGTTATTTATGTTTAATTGTTTTTTCTAAAAAAACGTTTAAGTATTACTATTTGACATCTCGTCTTGTAATCAATTTGATCTCATCTTTATTTCGCCTCGTCTTTAATAAATCTGTAATTTATCAAATTTAATTGAATTAAAAAACAAATTAAAATATAAAATTTAATTCGATCAAATATTAAAACCAAATAAAAAACACATAAAATTCTGATTTGAAGCGTTACTTTTTCACCTTTATATTTACTAGGATCCCAAGTTAAGAATTCTTTTGCAATTTGTTAGTATCTCAAAAAGTTGTACAAATACAAAACAAATAAAAAAAGAATTGTACAAATTATCCCTAAAAAGTAAACTGCTCTACCGTTGCACATCACCATGCTGCAAGCAGAGTACTACATAGTAACAAGCATGAAACTGTCAACACACTATGATAAAAGTTTAATATCTTAGTGACGTGATATTATGCTGAAAATTTCAGTGCTAGTGGGATTTTTGTGGCACTATTTTCTCTGAATTTTGCAGCTTTATATCTATAGCCATTCCGCTACTATGACGAAATAAAAAGAGATGCTATATTAAACACTTTTCTTGGAGATGCTATAAGACACTTTTTTTTTAGAGATGCCATAAAACTTTGAAACTAATAGTATGTTTGGTAATACGTTCTAAGCATGGAAACGTGCGGTCATTCAAACTCTACCGAAAAATTTGTTTTTCAACTATATGTTACATGTATTATAATCTTTTATTTAAATGATTGATAGAAAATAAATGAAAAAAATAAATTGAATTATATATATTGATAAATGAGAGAATGTATATTATATTAAAAATTATACAAAATTTATATAATTAATTAAATAAAATAATTAATTAATTTAACTAATTGTCCAACTAAAATATCTAATAAAATGTGTTTTTGATTTTATATAATGAACATTGATTTTTGATTTAATTGATTTTAATTACAATTGAATTTTTTATAAATTATTTTTCGTTTGGGTACTTTCTATAAAAGTAAATTAAAAATTAATTCTGAATGTGTACATAAATTAATTTAAAAAAAAAAGTTACAATTATAATTTTAGTTAAAATCAATCTTGATTGAGATTCCAAACATACAAAAATCAATTTTAAATTTTTAAAATTACTTTTAACTCTTAAAAAGCAAATCGAACCTTACACTAAACCTCTTATTTCTTATTAAAACATATTATGTCACGGTTAAAAAAATGTTAGTAAATAGATAGTAAATAGTTAACTCATCACATGTTGAGGTATATATATATATATCCTATTTTTTTTAAAAACTAACTATTATATTTTACATTGAAAAATAATTTTTTATTCTGCATTAAGAGGTTGCATTTTCGGAATGCGACCATTTTTAAATTTTAATTTATTTTTTTATTTTTTAGTAGATGATCACAGCCCGCATCCTCCTATTGGAAGAAAAAATATCATCATTCAAGTGGTCGCATAGTGGAAATGCGACCTCCTAAAAGTCCAAAAAAATATGACATTTGATATATAAATTTCAATATAGAGTATATCGATTAATTTAAAAAAAATATATAATAATAAAATAACCACATGTTGAATTTAATATGTGTTTTTTACCACTAAATCAAAATATTAAGTTATTTTTTTGATTACAAAAGAAATTAAAGAAATGATTGAGCTTATGACAAGGGTACAACTATGAAGCAGGAGCTAATTAATTTTGATATAGAGAGTAGAATAGCTCGACGGTCGAACTAAATTGTACTATGATGGTAGCTAGCAACCGGCCGGCACATGCTGATAACAAATAACGAGGGACGGCTAGCTAGCTTGTACTATAATTTGATCTGACAATTTGATTAGAATTGTAGTACTAGTTTGGATAAATGAATCAGGACAATATATTGCAATTTGAAAATTTAATTAAGATTAACTTTTGTCAACGACCTTAATTAGATGATAGATAGTGATGTGAACCTCGATTCAATGCCAATGGTTTTATTTTATATGAGGCCAAAAATTTAAGACTTTTGAAAGTTTGTGATAATAGCGGTAGTTGCAATCATTTTGAAAGGATATCACAATAACCTCACTTTCTCTTCAAAACATCACAAAACTATTTTTTTACAAAAGAGAAACTATGTTATTAAACACCAAAACTCATTCTTTCATATTTCATTTTTATTATGAAAACAGAAAATAATAGTAACTCTAGTTATCAAAATTAAATGTTTTCCCCCATAATTATCACGCTGTAGTTTGTTATTTGGGTTTTATCCCATAGATGGATTCAGAAACATACTATGTAGGTACCAAAATAATTAATAATAAAATATCTTATTAGAAAATTCCAAATATTTAATAAAACAAATCAAAGTATAACGATTCAAATTAGAGAAAAAAATATAAGTTTGGTCACCAAATCGTTGCCCCTAACACTCAACGATTAAATTATAGATGGATTTTCTCTTTTATATTTCTAAATTTGAAGCTATTTTAACTGTTTTTTAGTTGATGTAAATTAATAAGTTATAATTATAAATTCGTCAAATATACTCACTCATTTTTAAGGTGTAGTTTAAGTAATTTACATCAACTAAAAATTAATTGGTGCATATTAATAATTTTTATAAGAATTTGTTAATTTACACTCACTCATTTTTTAGTTGGTGCAAATTAACAAATTATAATTAAAAATTTGTTAATTACAACTCAAGATACAACTTACTAAAAATTATGTTGATGTAAATTATCAAATTTATGTTGATGTAAATTAACAAATCCATATATATATATATATATATATTGCTAGTGAAGATGGATTGGCGCTCAAAGACGGTAGGCGAAGGCAAACCACAATCAAACAAATGAAGAGAGAAGGAAGATAACTTTTTATATTGTGCTCGGATAGTTGGTGCCTTGGAGGGAGAAAGATAAGTGATTTTCTTTCTTTAAGTACTTGGAGCGTGACTATTATTTTGTGTAGTGTGAACAAAATGTCTGAAATATTCAAAGTCTCTTTATATGTGTGGTAGTGTTTATTTTGTTGTAGTATGTTGACTATGTAGTATGTACTATAAAAATTGTTAAGAAAAATTTAGGCGGGTTGGACTTTGAGAACTTATTATAGTTAAGAAAAACTTCAAAATTCAAGAAACACTTTCAAAATTACGTAAGTATCATTGACTAACAAAGTTTTGACGTTAGTAGTGAAATTTCAATTTAAATCCATATAGTGTTAGGACTTAGGGTTTGAAAAAGTCTCACATTGATTTGAATTTTAAAGGAAGAGAGAGTTCAAAGTTATATATATGTTTGTAGTTCTTTATTACAAATTGTACTAATCAGAAACACTTTAAGTTTGTATTTGATTTTTTTATTTTCTCTTCTACTCTTGTGTTAGAGTGGTGTGAGATGTAGTTTAAATATTTATTTTGGAGAGTGTGAGTGTATTAGAGGCCATTTAGAGTTTGAAAGAAGTTTATGTATTTTAACAATTTTGATACAATACTATTCTCAATGGTTGTGTTTGATTGTATTATTTAATTTTCTCTGTTTGTTTATTTTTTGAATATGTAGAATATGTGTTGAATCCTTACTGGATTAGGAGGGGATGATCAATTGTAAGGTTTGAGATGTTTTGTCGACGAAGATCCTTCTTCATCAGGGAAGGGTTGTGTACACACACATAGAAGTTCAGGGATCAAAGGAATCCGATGAGGTGATCGTTAGAGCGTTGTAGATGTAACGGTTTCGAGAACAAAACTATGTATCTTTACCTTAATTTACTCACTCTTGTCGATTGAGAATTGAGTTTGTTGCCTTGGACTATAGTAGAGCGTATATGAGATTGAGCCTTGAGATTGGGCTTTGAGTCTTCCACGGAGTGGGTTTTGGCTAGTCCGAAACATTTACTAAGATAAACAACATTCATTGGCTAACTATGTAATAAATTAGATATTTAATTTTTTTTATTATAATAGTGCAAGTGTGATCAAAGAATTAATACATTGTTAATCAACTCTATCTTGACTAACATTATCACTATAATTGTAAGGCATTGGAATGTGATATATATACTAATTAAATTATGTGGGCAATTAAAAAGGTACACAGAAAAGTACAATTATGGTACTGTTTGCATTGATTTTGGCAACTAAAAACATAGTATTCAATTATTGATTCTATATGAAACGATTACTTCGAGTTTTGTGTTGCATTTGGGTTCGATATGGTTCATTTGAAACACTATCTTATCATCTTATGTCTAAGAGATGCCAACCGAGCACTGGCCATAGCATTTGGCAGTTTTCCCTTTTGGGGTCGAAGATTTGACTCAATGTGATTCGATCCTAGTAACTATAACTACATAGCTCCTAAAATGGACCCGATCCTATATCACTTTTTTTTTCTTTATATTTTCTTTTTTTGTTTAATTTCAACATGTGAAAGCAAAGGCCTTACAAATATGGATCAATGTGGGTATCCACATGTAGCTCATATCCAATTGGCTCGACCATATTTGAGTCATTTAAATGAACCAATTCGACATGTAAGTAGTTGTAGAGGGTCAAGTGTCACTAGCTTGTAAATATAGATATATACAAATTTGAAATTTGAATAGTTGAATGTGAGTAAAAAAAAAATCTACAATAATTTGAATTCGACTGTTTTATTTTAAATTATACGTAAAAAAATTTAATTTTTTTAGGTGAGTCTATTAGTATTATTTAGTCATCACATCACTAATATGATAAATGAGCTGTTTGATAAAAACATACTAAAGTATTAACAAAAATATTAAAAGTTCAATATATTTTTTTCTTAAAAAATGAATTTGAAAATAAAAGGAATTAAAAGTTATAGAAAATGAACAACTCAATGAGAAAATAAAAGACCCACCATTTGAACCAACTCACGTGCATGACTCGCACACCCACATTGACTAAAGCTAGCTTAAACTGATTCAAAAATTAGTCGAAAGTGAGTATATAAATAGCATGTTCAATTTTGAACGGTTTAGTAAAATTGGGCCCGAACTCATCCATACTCGACTGATGCCCAACCTTATCCACAAGATTGTATAATAGCATGTGCTACCAAATAATAATAAATATGATATTAATGTTTTATTCATATTTGAGCGAATATATACTAACAAATATTTAGCGGATTTTTAAGTATCCACGTATATTAGTTGATAGCCACATATATTATCTTGTAAATAAATTTTTATTTACAAAAAATTATTTTTTTTTGCAATTACGTATAATTGCATAATAATTTTTCTACTCTTTTGTCAATAAAAAAAAGTCTTAATACATTAGCACATCAACAAAATGTATCACAAAATTCCATCATAAAATTTAGGCAAAACTACTTTTGTAGACCTTTAAGGTTAACTCAATTCCCGCTTAGGTCATTTAAGTTTATTTTATCCTGATTTATCCCTTTAAGTTATATTTTGTTTGCACTGTTAGTCTTTTATCTCAATTTCGACAACAATAAATTCAATTGAAAGCTTTTGATCATTTGAAACTCTACCAAATGCTGTAATTATATGTTTCTCATAGTAATCATTCAGAAAATATTTATCAAATTTTATAAATGATATATATTTTTTTGATTTTCTCTACAACAATTTAAACACATGTATACCCTTAAAAACAAGGTAATAAAGGTCTAACAACACAATTCATATCTTCAACTTCCTTCACATGCAAAGTGGCTTATACAGTCAACTTGTTGCGATGTTTCGATTAGATTTTAACATTTCATGACAATAATTCAAGATAACTTTCAAATTAAAGGATTGCATGCATAGTTTAATATATCTTAAAAGCTAATGGTGCAAACAAATGTAACTTAAATGATTGAATCGAAAAAGTAAATAAATTTAAAGGATCTAAGCAAAAATTGAGCAAAACTTAAATGCCTAAAGGTGTACTTTTGCCTAAAATTTGTATCATTATATATCCACCTTTATATCCATTAACTAATAGATAATCAAAATATCCATTTATTTTACCTGTCGACACCCGTTAAAGGCAAAAATACATTTATGGTCTCTTTAAGTTTAGTCTAGATTTCGCTTAAATTATTTAAAATGTAGTTTAGTTCTCGTTTATATCCTTTAAGTTTATTTTTTTCGATTTGATCATTTAAGTTACATTATGTTTACACTGTTAGTCATTTATCTGATTTTCAACAATGATTGAATTGAAAACTTCTAATCATTAGAAGCTCTACATGAGTGGTAGTGTTTATTTTGTGGTAGTATGGAAAAAAAATCCGCCAAATTAAAGTGGGGGCCACTACCTGCATACCAGCCAAGGTGGGTTCGTCCCTGATGTTGACTATGTACTAAAAATATTGTTAAAAAAAATTAGGCAAGTTGGATTTTGAGAACTTGTTATATGGTTAAGAAAAACTTCAAGATTCAAGAAATGTTTACAAAATTTCTTATGTATCATTGACTAACAAAGTTTTGACGTTAGCAGTGAAATTCAAATTTAAATTCTTATAGTGTTAAAGCTTGAAAAAGTCTCACATTGCTTTAAATCGTAAAGGAAGAAATAGTTCAAGATAATGTATATGTCTCTAGTTCTTTATTACAAATTATACCAGTTAAAAACACTTTAAACTTGTATTTGATTGTTTTATTTTATTTTCTATTTTTGTGTTAGAATATTGTGTCTATTGTGGATTTTATTTGCAAATTTTCAAAGATTTCTTTTTCATCCTTACTTAGAACTACTGCTACTAAAAGAAGGGAAGACCCTTACTAATTGCAGTTGAACTTTTGTCCACATTAATTGTGAATGGAGGTATAAAATTCTACAATTGTTTGTTCTCTTAAATTTTGCATGTAGGCGTGCCTTGTATAATTAGGCACAAACATTAAACGACTAACATTTAAAATATGAATTTAAAATATTCTAATAAAAGTAATTAATTATATTTATTGAAATGTGGACGGTGTACAATACATATACACACATCCATAAACAATTACATCCAAGTAAAAATTATGCCATTCAAACAATTTTTTTAAATAGTGAGGATTAATAATTAATTATATTAGAAGATGATTTTAAATCAATGATTTCTTTATTGTTCTAACTCCACTAAACCAGAAAAATATCCTATGACTTCCTACATCCTATGACAATAAATATTGATTCGATTGGTAAGAATTTGATTAATATTGTACAAAAGTACGAGTTAAAATCTTACTCTATTGAAAAGTATATATAAGTGTGGTTACTTTTTAAAATTTAACTCATCTAAACATAGTTTAAATTTATATACAATGACAATAAAAAAAAAGTTTACACATATATTCAATCATATTTCACTATTTAAATTATATTAAAACATAATTTCTTAAAATACCTACACGAATATCTAAATAATAAAATAGAATTGTATGTGTTAAACTAATTTATACTCTCTATATATATAAAATCTTTTTGAGTTAAACATTTTTATTTATATGTCGTGCTTTGATACCTTTCTTGTTTTTCGGCTTGAGATAGCTTTGGTCTAGTTAGAAAAATCTTCTTGTTGGAATTTTTTATGGAAATTTCTCCTTTCACCCTATATTTTTAAAAATCCTCCAAAATTCTTTTCTGTTGTTGTCAATTTTAAATTCTTTATACTAACTAATTCAGATCCACCAATTTAAAGAAGTAAATATTGACTTAATTGTTTTTTTAGCATTTTTTACACTTTCGAATTAGTTTAGAGGTGTAGGATCCGTTTGGGGGGTGGTTATGAAGCTTTTAATTTTGAAAATCAATTTCAAAACTAAAATATGTTCAGATTAAATGGATCTGAGTTGATTTTTTACTTAATTTCAAAAGAGTTTTTTCTAAAATTTTAAATCTAAAAATATAGGATTTATAATTTTGGTTTTTGTTTTTAAATTAATATGTTATCATCATTAGACATAAGTACTACTACAATAACCACCAATCACCATCTTCGACCACCGCCACCATCACCGACCACCCACCTCCAACG
The DNA here is from genome assembly GCA_037974755.1 of Cicer yamashitae. Taxonomy (NCBI): domain Eukaryota; kingdom Viridiplantae; phylum Streptophyta; class Magnoliopsida; order Fabales; family Fabaceae; genus Cicer; species Cicer yamashitae. The sequence goes on from JBBPBQ010000003.1 coordinate 46,470,791, forward strand.
ACCAGACACCTCATTATCACCGACCACTCACCTCTGGCCACCGCCAAAACCATTGACCGCCATCTATGACCACCGCCATCACCATTTATGATCACCTTCACGACCACCAACCTCTAACCACTGTCTCCCATCATTGACCACCACCTCCAATCGTCTTCGATGATCGATCATAACTGCAATAGTCATATTCTATTACTACCACTTTCATAACTAAAAATTGAAATTGAAATTTAAAATTCATAATGGTTTTAGTTTTTATAAGTTTTAGAACATAAGACAAAAAACCACCCCGAATAAGACCATAGAAATTCCAAAAATTTATATGTAAGCTTCCAAATTGTCCAATCCAAAAGTGTAAAAAATCTTTAAAAAATTTAGTTAGTATCTAGACTTCCAAATTTTATTCGGACAAATATTATCTGAATTGAATAATTTAAAGAAGATTTAACTCAAAAAAAAAAAAAAAATTAGAAGACTTTTGTGAATGTATGTATATAATGGGATGGAAGGAGAAACTTCCAAAATATTATATGATTATTAACATGCGTTTGTTAGGCCCAAACTTACATTATTTTTCTCCGCTAGCAAATACCAAACTTGTAACAAGTTCATCACAAAACTATTTTTCAGCAAAAAAACTCTTTTTTACAAGCATAACTGTTCTAATTTTCATAAAATATTTAATACATTTTTTCATTAATAAAAATATCATTTAAATTCCATTTTGTTCTTTCATTGTCTCAATTTTTATGAACAGTATAATTTCCATTTTTCGAATGATCTCTTTATTTTTCCCCAGAAGAACCCATAACTATATGGTATATTCACCACCAATATGAAATCCTTTGGTGACCCAAAATAAAGACAAGAGTCATTTATAACTTTGGCAGAACTCTGGACCAGGCCTGTCCATGACCAGAAAATGTCGTTGACCCAATAACATTATTGATAGCCTATCCCAGGGCCCTGTACGTTTGTAAATTATAATTAGCTTTTATTCAGAAAATAATAATAATAATAATAATAATAATAATAATAATAATAATAATATTAATTCTAATATGTGGTTGTATTAATTTATGCTATGTTAAAAAAACTAAAATTCTAGATTCAAAAATTGACTGGTTAAATTATTATAAATCTTCAACGAAGTTGATAGTTCTCTCAAATTATGTACATGAATTTTTTTTTTAATCTAAATTTTTATTTATAAAAAATTATAATATTTTTCATTGTTACTAAACTTACATGCATTATGAACTATGAAGCCAAAAAAAATACTGAGTATATATCATGACAAGTTGACAACTAATCCATAGATATTAGAAATAGCTAGAAGACAGTTAAATCTAATGGAAAGAGTAGTTAATATTTGAAGTCATGTCAAAGTATTAATGAGCATATAAAAGAATGAATTCAATGTGGAGATGACTTCTAGTTAATTCTATCTGACTTGTTCCATGCTACTGGTCCTGCAGTTTAATAGTTGAAACAGTCGTTAGATCACAATGAAATTGAAATAATTAAATATATATTTAATATATATTTTTTATTCAATATTTAATATATTGTTAGTTAATACTAAATAATAAACAAATATAAAGCTATGAAAAATATAAATTCAAGCTTAATAAAAGATTATTATATTTTATGTTTTGTATTGTAGAAAATAATAATCTAAAATGCAAGTTGTATAATTTGATATTGACGTTTTATTTGACTGAAAATAGTTCTAGTGAAAGAAACGTTTAAACGAATATAAAAAAGACAATTGATTAGAACTATTCCTTTAGAATTCAAAAATGTAATGAGAATTCTCTAGTCAACTATTCCTTTGCATTTAGATATTTTATTTATTTGTTTTTGTTATAAATGATATAATATAATTATTATAAATTTTTATGAGATTTCCAAATTTGAAATACGATATTCAACCTAACATTATTGACATTTATCAATTGATCTACGACTTAAAAACTTTGAATATTTTTTATACCATTAACCAGAGAATATTTATTGTGGGTCGAACAATAGAGCTTTTGGTATAATATATTTTTAGATGTTGTTTTCAAAAAAAATTTACTCTTTACTTTCTAAATTATACTCCAATTCCATATTTTATTTAAACTATTTATTTTACCTTTTTCTTTTAAAAAAACAAATTTTTTTCGTATTTTTCTAAATTCAACTTGAATTCTGACACAAATGTGTTAAAAAAATTTAAATTTTGTTTTTTGAATATTTTTTTTTTAAAATTTTTATACCACATTTGTGCGAATAAAAGTATAATAAAAAGGTTACGAGGTAAAGTTTTTGTTCTTTATAAACTGAAAAAAAGAAAAAGAAAAAGAAAGCAATGTTCTATGTGAATGTATGGGCCAGACAAAGCAAGATTGTGTCCATTTTTAAACTAGGAGAAATTTCACCCAAAAGATCCAGGATAGAAAATACATACAAAACACAATGCCAAAAGAATAATTTTTTAGATTCAGTAAACCACCTATCTAGGTCAACAGAAATATTGCAATGAAAATGTTCACTACAACAAAAAATAAGTATATATGTTATGTTCTGTACAAAGTTATAAAAATGAGTAAAAAATACACCAAAAGATATGTACTATCTTAAAAATTTGTGTATGACATTCAAATTAGTATATTTGATAATTTAAGTAAGCAATTTAATTAAGTATTTATTAAATAAATAGTATTTATTTAATTAAGTATTTGATTATTTAACACTTATGGATATACTAATCTATAATTGAAGAAATAATTAAAATGTGATTTTGACTGTTTGTTTAAAATTTTTAAAAAGTAATTTTGATTTTATGTTTTTAAAAATGATTTTTATGAAAACTTACTTAAAAATAGTAGAAGTTATGTTAAATTTCATTTGTTACCAAATTAAAAAAATAATTTTGGAATTTAATAACTTAGATGTTTATTATTAAAGATATTAACGTGATAAAAATCACATTTTTTAAAAAAGTATCTTTCAAAAAGTAATTTTTATGAAGCGTTTCTCAAAATAACTTTTCATTTTAATCGTGTTTTGAAATTTCATTATTAAATAAAGTTATAGCAGATAAATAAAATACTTAAAATGATATTTTAAGATAAATTACTTAAATTAATTTTTCATTTAAAATTTTATTTAACAAAATGTTTTAACAAAAAAAAGAATTATAAAAGTCATTAAATTTTTTTTTAGACAAACCTGAGCCCAATATAGTTACACTATTTGCATATTAGTTATAAACATTTTCGAAGCTATTCTAGAAAACAAATTGAAATAAGTTGACAAGTTAGTGTATGTTTTAGATGAGCAATGAGTTGGCAAAATAAATGATACTGAAATTTTATTAAAATTTTAAAGTGTAATTTTTACCCGAATTGCAACAGCACTATGTAATTATGTAATCTCATTGCAAATCTAAACATACACGAAGAAAAACTATTACCATAAATTTTCTCAAACACACAATTAGATAAGTGTAAATTGTAAATAAGCTTTTGAATATGTACCCTTAGAAATGATATGCACTAACTCAAAGAAAAAAAAAAAAAACTCTCATTATCTTGGAATTGAATGTCTCAATTCTTCACAAAATCCTCTAGAGGTGGAATGTAACATTTTTCAACAATGCAAAGGCAAATTATTTTTTCACCTTCCAAAGGTCATTGAACAATGACAAATATTTCTTTAAAAAATGAATAGGTAATTTTTCACCTTCCAAAGGTCATTATCAATATCATCACCATAAAAGCATAAACAAAATTGACCCTGCTAAATATTAAAAGACAGATTCCACATAACAAATAGTACATATCAAGAGTTTCATAATGCAAAAAATAAAAAATCTTTTATTGATAATATATTTATATATGACAAAGAACACCCCAAAAATGTTAAGAGGCAATGAATCAATCATAGACAATAGGTAACAACAACAACAACAAAAATTACTAACACATAAAACTTATACATTCTAGTTTTAGTTTTTTGTTTTAAATGAAAAACTCATAAATTTCTCCTTCAGTGAGAGCAACTTATATATTCTAGTAAAGTACTAAATTGTAAATACAAGAAATCCAACAAAATCCAAGAAATTGTGCATAGTCTAGATTTCCAGATATAGCCAAATCTAAGGCAATACGTTCGCCGTGAAATGATTAACTAACGAACTCATTTGTATGTTCCCATGCCGACACCAGTCTCACCGCCAAGATAAGGTTGGAAACTTTCCCTCGCGCTCGAGTAGTTGATATAGTAGAATTTAGAAACTATTGAAGTGAAGAAAATGAAAGCAGCACCAGCAGCAAAAACTCCTTTCCTTACTGTCTCACAAGAAGGTGGATTTTCAACAAAGAGGGTCCTGTACTTGGTGTGATAAGCATTTTCAACTGATCCAGCCAACAAGCATGCTTGAGCTATGAAGAAACACACCCTGAAAGATAGAGTTGCAAAACAAGTGTTGTAAGTTCAATAAAACAATAAGGCCCTGTGTGGATAAACAACTTAATTAAGCACTTATCGTATAAGTGACTGTGTATAAATTATTTCCATAACAAAATATAAAGTACAGCTTTGCAAGATATAAAAATATCTGAAATTTCTAGATTATTTACGACTCATACCAGCAGATTATGAAAAGAACAACGGCGCATGCCCTTGAGCCTCCAGGCTTAAGAGGCTTCCCACAACAAAAGCATCGACTTGCAACCATTATGGTAATTTGACTAACCATGAGGAATAAAAATGCTCCAACACCATAGCCGGTTGCTATATCCGAGTTATAGACACAGTAATTATAATTTTCATCCCTGTCCGGAACAATCTTAGCCTGCCAAGTGAAAAACGAGATAATTTTTTGTTAAGCAGAACGTAAGCCAAAAATTGATAGTATACTGAATAATACAAAGTCATTCAATAAACCACTAGGAGTGAAATACTACTGATGAGTTTGAATAATTTATAAGAGATATTATAGGTTTGAAACTCAATGCCATAAATGTACTTAGGAGGAAAAAAAACTTTATTTTTTCAACCTGAATAATTAAATGATCATACACCAAGTGAAATTTTTTAAAAGATAAATGAGTCTCTTGTTTTGTATATACTATGAAATATTCCACTTGAACTGTGAGTTACATTGACCAGGATTGTAGAAATATGTTGACTACACCTAGTTCCATAAACAATCAAAGTTCACATTAAGGAAAAACTTGTGTTTGATAATTAGTCATAAATTCATAATTGAGCAAGGGAATAAGCAAATACATAACTGAAGCTAATGTGGTATTCTGGTACACAATTTGAAGCAAACATATTGACAAAATTCTGAAACTGTTTGCTTGAATTTCATACATGCTCATCTCATCCGAGTCCGACACAGAGAAAAGGAGAGATCAGTCTTCTCAAAATACACACAACCACAGTTCAAAAAAAAGGTCTGTGACTACAATCTAGATTGTGACATCAATTTTTTTGATGTCTTTGCAATTGCGGCCGCATATGACTACAATTCTCTGCAATGTCAAAAATTGCGACCTAAACGTAACCACGATTTAAAATCTTACAGACAACATTTCATCTTGTTTACAGATCTGGATCTCTAATTGTAAAAACACACAAAACAAATCACCAACCTAATATATTAACAACAAATTTTTTGACCCAATGGAGAAAAGTTCAAGATTTGGCATTTCTTGGAATGTAAAAATCCAAGTTACAAAGTCACATAAACACAAAACTATTGCACATAGTTTCAATTGTAAAGTTGATTCATACCACAATGTGTCTAATTGAAGTCATTAAACTTACAAATGAAACCCAACACTAAATTCTCAAACTTTAATTCACACAAAGGAAAACAAAACGTTAAAGATTCGAGCTTTATCCACATTTTCACAAATTATCATCAATCAAAGGTAAAAAAAAACACACACAAAAAAAAAGAAAACTTGCTCTTACCATTCTATATTTCTTCTAAAACCCATAATAAAAAACAAATTTTGACACAAACCCAGATTATGAAATTTGAATTAGAGAAGAAAAAGTGAGATAGTTGAATTGAAAAGTGAATACTCACAGTGCTTCTTCTTTGTTCAGCAGCAACAGCAAGTCCAAAAGCAACCAAGTCAAAAACGAAGACAATGATGAGTAATAGCTTGGAAGCCATTGATGTGAATTGAAGAAGATGAGGAGAGAGAATATAGCTGGATCTGAGTTATTTCTCTCTCTTGAACTGTGTTGTTATGATCTATGGCGTTTCTTTGCAGCTATAAGGTACATTCCTGAGTGAGGAACAAGCCAACAAGGTAACAAGTAAGAATAATAAATTATTTTATTTTATTTGGAAATAATAATAGATATAGAAAAAGACGTGATAACCGATTGATCAGTGTATGAAAATGTGTATTTTACCTGCTAGCACATAGATAACTCACCTAATCATAAGCGTTTTATTTGGCTTCTGAATTATAGCAAAATAAAAAATAATAACCACACAATTATCATATTTTCTTTTTCTGATATAAATTTAGGGTTAAATTTCCATTATGTAAATTCAATCAACAATTTATTTGAGTGTAATTAAAAAAATAGTGATAAAATTAGTGTTAATATTTAATTTTTTTAAATTTATATTAAACAAATATTAAAAATTGTCTTAAAATTTAAACCATTTTTATATTAATTGAATAATTTGAACTTAATGAATGCACCTGAGTAAGGGTGTCACGGTGAAATTTGAATCAATTTTGAGAGAAAAATTTATCAAATCCAAATATTAAAATATTCGTAATTTTATTCAGTTTGGATGACAACTTAAAAAAAATCTAATATGATTTAAATTAATGCAATTTAAATTAGATCGATTTTTGGTTGATTCAAATTATAATTTGTAATATATTATTTTAACAATAATATTATAGAACTACGTAAATGTAACAAATTTGAAGAAAAATATTACATATAATATACTAAAAATTCATATTACGAAATAATATAAATCAACTATGTTTGAATTATATGAAATAGTTATAAAAATATATCAACTTAAACAAATAAGTATTATTAAAATTTAATTGAAACTAACAAATAATAATTTAATATAATAACCTAATATTAATAAAAAAATAAATAAGTATTAAAATTTATAAATGTAATTTAATTTGATTTTTAAAAATAAATCTAAAATCCAATCTAATTCAAATAGTTTTTATATAAAAAAAAATCTAAATTCATTCGATAAATTCAATTTTATGCAATTTTTGATTTTTTATATCAGTTTATAGTTTTGTTTAAATATGGGAGTATAGTGAATCGAAATTATTATTTGGGATGAAGTTAGAATCCTTGAATTGGGTTTGGCGTAGAGTCGGTGGGATAGAGAAAAGTAGGTTGATGAATTGAAGTATGGTAATTTATTAGGTACGTCAATCAAATATCATAAGGAGAGTTGTCACTTGTCGGTGTGCTATGTGAGGCCATAAAATGTAAGCAAAGTGTTTTTGACGTTGTTTTATGAAAATCGTTTGAATCTAATGGATTTTTTTTAAACAAAACAAAATCCAACTATATATAAATTTTAATATTTATATTACAATTATTAATATATGAGAGGTTGTACTCATCTAGTTCTTATTTTGTTTTCAATAGTTTTTTTAAATGGTCGAAATTAGTAATGAGTTGTTGTTTTAATATTTTTTATTCAAATTTAAACATAAGATTTTAAATTCTTTAATTTTTAATTTAAATTTGTTCAACTACCAATCCATCTCTATTCTCCAATTTTTTAAACTTTTTTTTTTAATGAATTTAACCTTATTTTGTTTTCAATAATACTTATTAGTTTAATGCAATACTTATATTATTTCATATATTTTAAATATAAATGACATTTTTTGACAAATACAAATTGATATATCAATAAAAATATAAAATCTGACTACAAATATGATTGTCTGCGCAAGAGGTAAATCGCTTGATTGACTTGTTTGATAATAAATTCAACATTGAAATTTGAAAAATACTGAAACTACAATCATGCAAGATGAGCCTTGATCCCGAGACATCTTCCTTATTACCATGAAACATATCAACATCTATTTTAGAATCCAACTCAAAGTCTACTGAAGTTGCATGTCATGTCAAACCACATGCTTCCCCTACATTCATGGTTTTAAACACGAGTCATTCCTCTTTTTATAAATATGTTATTTTAGATTGTGTGTTTCGTATACTTAGTATTTTATTTTATGATAGTTTTAGTGATACCTGGTGTAGTTTCTTAATTTAAATTCTATTTATTATAAAAAAAATTGAACTAAAGTTTTCATAAATAAAAAAAATCAACTACTGTAGAGCAATATTTGTATAACCATATGCAAGATGCATTAAAATGAGACTTTCTAAGAAAAAACAACCTTTTAAATAAGAGATGAATAGTTTCTCCCAAAAAACATAGTTTCTGAAAAACATGAGATGAATTGATCAAAATAAAATCTGATAGCACTCTCTTCTCAATGGTAATTACTTTTTATTTTTATGTAATGCAACTATGCAATGCAATGTAATGCATGCACATGTGAAATGTGAAGTAGTGACAAAATGACATTCCACAGCAAAGCACCGTTAGTTTCGTGATATAATATTGCTTAGTATTTATGTGGTTTTGTTGTGGGCAATTGGTTCATCTTTTATTTCTGCTTCCTCCTTGCAAGTCATTTTCATCTCTCTTGAATCATTACACTAGAATAAGACTCTCTTTCACAACTTGGGAGGGGAGGGAAGGAGAGATAAGAGCTTTCTAAATTGTACAAAGAAAAGGAAGGGAGGATTTTGAGATTTATTTATTTATTTATTTATTTAATATTACAATTTTTTTTTCTAATTTGAGAGAATTTACAAAATGTACTGAAAGGAGAATTTTAGAGGATTTAGATAAATTATTCAAATCTTATACATGTTAAATTTTTTAAAACATATTAATCACAAGTAAAAGTCAAAATAGGTCGGATCAGAGTAAACAATTGTCTATAGCCTAGTCTACGACACCCAAACTAAATTAGACTTTTTTTTATATAAGTCAGATCAAAGTTTTTTTAAAAAAATTTGTTTATTTAAAATGACTAGACTAAGACCACTGAAAAATCATTTTAGGCCAACTAGACTGACCTACTTAATTGAATATAAACAATTATCTTATTACTATTATTATTATTATTATTATTATTATTATTATGACTTATTAAGTTTTGTTTTTTGTATTATATCATAAATTTGCTAAATTTTTTGTAATTTAAACATACTGATTTATATTAATGTTGGACATGTTTAAAGATATTTTTATAAAATAAAATTGAAATAAAATGTAATATAACGTTAGATACTTTAAAAGGTCATGTTAGATATCATAAGAGAATTTAAGCTATGCCTATTACCATGTTAACTTGTTCGTCAATTTAGAAAAACCTATATGGTGAGTGGTGTAGATTTTCATAAAATTACCGTAAAATATGTTTTTAAACAGACTTTCAGATCTTGCATGACTTTGAAAAAGGCTATGTTAGGCATTAACAATGGACTTTCGATAGATAATAGGTCAGATTCGGGCCTTGCAATATCTAACTCGGCCTAACCTATTTTCACCCTTAATCACAAATATTCTCCTATCATTCTTTTTAATCTGAAATATCTCTTTAGATTCTTAATTTATTTTAAAAGTTCAGTCTGATCTCATAACTTTAAAATTAGTAAAATTGATCCCTGCATATTGATCTTTTTGTCAATACGACACTAATTTTATTAATTATTGTCTTCTTCCTATGAAATAAATATTTATTTTTCTTATTGTAACTTACAAAGAATATTGTTGTGGTTTTATTTGCATAATTAACTTCAAAGGACAAATATGATGACTATTTTGTAAATAATTATCTAATTTGAAAGGGTACATAGGAGAAATATCATGTTATGGACTTATTATTATATTTTAGAGTTTATATATATTATTGGTCGTAATAGTTAAACTTTCACGCACATATTTATTTGATTTTCATTACATAATAATGCAGTATTATTATTATTATTATTATTATTATTATTATTATTATTATTATTATTATTATTTTTATATTGGATTTACGATCATTCAATTATTGGTACAATGATAGTAACTAAAACTGGTGAGAAGTTTTCGTAGTTTAAACTTAACCATGTTTCTATTTTATTTTATTAATAGGAAAAATTACACTTATGATTTTTTTTAAAATTATGTCCAAATCTTGTATATTCCCTTTTAAGTTTAGATCCTTAGGTTTTATAACATTAATCT
>JBBPBQ010000003.1:46481500-46491647 GCA_037974755.1 Cicer yamashitae
TATATATATATATATATATATATATATATATATATATTTAATATTTTATTTTTTATTTCCTCGTCTCAGTGCAACATTATTTTTGTTTGTTGTCTTGGTGCGACGTTGTTTGATTTTCCGCCTTATTGCGGTCTTCGTTTGGTTCAGATTGAAATATAAACGTCGATCGATCAAGTGCAAATTCAATTATTGACTATGATGTTTTCAAAACTTTAGAGACATGAATATTGCATACATTTTAATTTTGTCATATTTATAAGTTTTTTTTATAAATATTTTACTGGTTTATGCTTTTAATCTAAATATTATAAGTTTGTTTGTAGATTCATTCTTTTCACTTTTAGCGATTTTGATTTGTATCGTTCTCGATCAATGTAATTTCTACTGATTTAAACGAATGAAAACCGCTTTTAATCAATAAAAAGTTCAGTAAAAAAATAACTTCTCAATGAATTAGAAGGCCATATGAGCATAGACATTTTACTGATAATTAGAGTTACAAAAGTTAATAAGAAAGTTGTTTGGGAGTTACAATATGAAAAAACATAGGAGGGTACACTATTAGAGAAAATGGGGTTACACCTAAGCAGAATAGTTTTGTAGAGATGACACATAAGTATGGTTGAACTTTAGATTACACAAGTATATAGAAGATAGATATAGACAAAAAACAAACAATGAAACAAATTGTTTATAATATCTTCTATGCATATCTTTAGAAGAAAAAAACAGAATAAAAATGTGGGTCTCACCAAAAGTATGATGACGTGGAGATTCACAGTTCATAGAGAGCAATTCACAACCAAACATCACAATTTCAATATGATTTACAATACAATGAAATAGGTTTTGAGCCTTTTGACATCAAAGTGTATAGAGTTCTAACATGGACAATTTATTACCCCTACTATCCATTCTTAGTATGATAGCAATTCCAATCACCATTGCCTTATTCTTATAATGTGTGAGAACATGGAAACTATCTACAACTCTGTCCTAAAATATAAGCAAAAATAGATCAAAAAAAGTTAATGTATCTGATTCAAAAACATCAACTTCTTTGACTCATTTTTGCATATTTTGAGACGGAGGGAGTACAATCTTTCCAAAAACAACCAATAACTCAATGTGCCAAACACTCTCTGTTGAGACAAGAATGGACAAAGTATAAACTCTTTTGAAATATTGAAAAACCAAAAGCATGGATAAAAATAACTGATAACTTCCCTTCACATTTGAGAAGATTGTTGAGAACTCTTTAGCCAAAAAAATATAATAATCCACAAAGGTGCTTCAACTTCTTCTTCCAAAGAAAAGAAGCTTACGGAATCCTTTCGCTGCTTTTGAAGTGTCCTCCTCATCATTGATCCATTTCTTCCTGGTTTGGATTGATTCTTGCATCACTTGGTTACTAGGTGGAGGTGTAGAAATTTTTATTTCTGAGACTTTAGGTGGAGTAACATTACTCTCATCTATTTTCTGACTAACCTTTGATCTCTCAGGAGTAAATATTAATGGTTTGCTAGGTAAAGCATCTGTAGAAGTTGGAATCATGTCGGTGTTATATCGAGGTTGGTTTTCACTAGGCAGTGAAAATAACTTGTTTGATACTTCTTCATGCACGATATCTCTTTCTGAAGTCAAATATCTTGAAGCATTCGAAAGCTCTCCATTGTCTTTCAAACCAATAGTATTGTTGTTTGGTTCGACATTTTGTGTCACATCAGATTTGGTAGGCAATACTACTGAGGCTTCTATTTCATTCTTAGTCTGTACATTAGCATCAGAAAGAACTTTAGCTTTTGTTTTACGTGCATCTTCTTTATGATTTGAAGATTTGACTTCTTTTTGTGGCTGTTTCTTCTTTTCTGTTGTAGGAGTCTTCTGCAAAGGTTTTTTGGTTGGACCTGATTTTGCTTGATTCGGCGAAACCTTCTGCTGAGTTACTCGGGGAGTTGAAAGGCGATCGATGGTTGAACTCCTATTGACTGGTTTGTTCAATTTCTTATTAGTCTCTTCATTAGATGGATGAACCTTAGGATTCCCTTTCTTAGTTTCCATTCCTGTCTTCTTAGAGGCGCTTCTTTCGGCAATTCTGTTCTGTCGTTGGATCATTAATTCCTCCCTTCGCTTTCTATTTTCTTCTTCCTATTATTTGAAGTGGAAAGTAAAGATTAACAAATAAAATTCTCAACTAACTTATGAATTTGCAACTGAATGCTATTGATAATAATTTTAAGAAAAGAAAAATTCACATATATTGTTACTTGTTAGTTAGTTTACCTTCCCGGATTTGCTCTTTGTAATGGTAGTTTTGCTTCCCGGCAATGCTCTACTTCTTGACATGGTATCAGATTTGCTTTTCACAAGAGATGTATTTGGAGCCTTTGATTTTGCATCTTTACTTGAAACTTTCCCAGTTTTCACTCCAGTAGTTTTCTTATTGGCGCCTTCACCGTTAGACAATTGATTTTTTCTATCGGTTTCAATGTCAGAAAGCTTTTTATTTGTTTCTTTTAATGGAATGTTGTTTTCATAGTCCATTTCCATGCTCCATGGTGCTGCATTTTGCTCGGCAGCTGAATCGCGATCAAGAACCATGAAGAGATCATCCGGCTCGTGAGAAGTTAATTTTTCAGTCTTCTTGTGTGAGCTTTCTTGTGTTCTGTTTGTGAATTCAGCAACGCCGACAGTGTCTGAAACCAGAGTTATGTCAGCAGCTGATTGAGAATTGAATTGATCTTGTGATGGCCGTCGAGCTTGAATCATGAAAGAGTCATCAGCCAAAATATCTTTATTGTTTTTCTCTACATATAAACAATCTGTAGCTGAAGACGAAATGGTAACGCCATTAAACATACTCAAATCTTGGTGTTGATTCACATTTGACACAGAATAGCTACCCGATTCTTCGTTTCTCCGAGAAAATAACAACTCCTCATTAGAACTTTTCTTTTTCTGCATAAATGAAGGTCCATCCTTCCCTTCTTTGAAGTATTCAACACGATCTTGACTCTTACTGTTAGATTCCCTCTCTGTCACAACAAAGGAATCATTTGAAACTACTCGAGTTTTAGTGACGTCCGCATCTTGGTTAAATCCATTTGACCTTCCATCTTCAAAATTCTTGTTCATAATATATTCTTCCTGAAACTTCATAGACTGCTTTTCTGTATCATTAGTAGAATCATCATCATCTCTCAAAAGAAGATTCTGGAAAGCATCCCAATTGTTGTTGCCTTTTAGGCCATTGGAATCGACATCGGTTGAACCATTTAGCATTCCATGGTGCTTTGCACTATGTTGTTTCTTATGGCGATGTGAGGATAACTTGTGTTTCAAGGAATCTCCATTGATAAATTCTTCCTCATTGGATAAACTTCCCTCTGTGATACTACCGTTATTACCGTCTCCATTTGAGGTTATATAGTTTATATTACGTATAACTACTTTCCTTGAGGACTTCTTTCCATGCTTTTTTGTGTGCAGACGCTCCGTTGAAGACTTCTTTTTGCTTTGCCTTGAACTGTCATCTGAATCACTCTCATCAGTAGACTCAGACGATGCACTTGACTCGTCTTCTTCAGAGTGCTCCGGTACTTGAGATTGTTTGTTTTTCTTCTTGTTCTTCTTCCTATAGGATGATTTATGAGAATCCGATTCTTGGTCTGGTATAATATGAGAGCGATCACCGTTTGGAGGCCATTGCATATTCCGAGGATAATATGAAGAAGGAACCTGCATACCAGGATACATGTAACCTTGGTATGGAGGCATTTGTTGAAATGCATGACCTTGAAAATTGTGAATGTACTGCGGATGATGGTTTGGCGACCAAGACATTGGCATTTGAGCCCTTCCATCCAATGGTGATGGTGTTTGACCTGATGTTGGCAAGCTATAATCTGCAAATTTTCAAAATAATTATAAGTAACATACTTCTTGATCTATTTCTATAATATTTAAGTTGTTTGATAGACTTTTTTTTTCTTCCAGAAAATTAGTCACAAATAATTTTATTAGGAAATCATAAGTACTAAGTTTTATACGCCGAATGAAGCACAAATCGAGCATGATCCCACAATTGATAGGAGTTCACTTTTTTTTTATAGACAAATGTTAGTATATTAGTTGTTGTTATGTTATTATTTTCTCCTTCACTAGAATTTGAACCCGGTCTTTTAATTGCTTCAACACCTTCAATCCTTAACTCAAACCACTTGAACTACCCTACTCCCAGAAGTTCATGTCTTAATTCTATATTTCTCATAAGGTCAATATATATTTTTTCTTTAACAATGAAGAAAGGAGAGCGACGACGATGACATTTGCAAAAGACAAGAAGTGTTACAAGCAAAAATGTTTTGTTTTTTTCGAAACAATTTTACTTGGGTGAAGACCAAGATAGTGAATCCACTGTGTCAGGTTCGAGCTTTGTAGATGGATAAAACTTAGTTGGGAGGGGAGATCCCCTAAAAGTGATAACCCAAATACCCCAACAGAGATTAGTTATCGGCAAAACTTGATGAATGTTTGGTAGTAATAACATGGTTACCAAAAAATAAGATACTGAATCCACTTAGTAGTAAAGGATGATACCTTGGCCAATATCCAAACTTGCATGGCTTGGGGTTGAATCAGAAATGGAAGCATCAACTAAGCTATTTAGTTTACCACCCGAGTCATCTTCACCAGCAAGTATGATTCCAGATGTCCTCAAGTAAGGCAATTCGGGTTGAGAAGACACCTGCATGGCTGCAATTTCATCCATCCACAGCTTGTCTTCATTCTTTTGTTTGCATAACTCTAAGAAATTTAAGCATGCTTCCCTACATGAGTCATGAAATTATATTAAATACCAAAATGAACTGTTTTAATGGATCAATGTTATTTTCCAATATGCTTGCATACCTTAAACGCGAAGCCCCAAAAGCATCGGCGAAACAAATAAGATCATCCATAGATTCGGGGTAAAATCCCGCTACTAAAGCACGTGCGTAGGCCATTGCTTGTTCTTTGCAAAGCATAGCTTTACGATTGTCTAGAACACGATGAAGGCGTACCCTGCAATAAACAGACAAAAATTTACTGGACTATATTGTATAAAGAATACAAAGATGTGTGAAAACACCAAAAATATATACCTGGAATTCTCTTCATATCCATCTTGATTGGTTCCACTCAATTCACCTTTCTGCGAAAATGCACAAGGCGATGAAAGAGTCAATATCTTGCCAAAGCCAAAGAAAGCAAGGACATTATTATGGTACTGTTTGGTAAAAATTAGCTGATAGTTGAAAGTGGATCAACTAGCTAATAGCAGATAGCTTATAGATAATCGCGGATAAGCTAGTTGAAGTGTTTGGTAAAGTTGACTGTTCAATTATATGATAAATGAAAAATGATATAAAAGGACATTTTACAAACCTTGGAGGAAATATTTGACCTTTTGACACGGCCGTCCGCATATGATACATTTCCTGTTAATTCCACATCAAGATATGAATTCCTTTGATATAATCCATCATACAGAAGAAAAACTTTGAAGTTGAATTTGACAGTAATGATTTTCAATCACAGAATATTGTGACCTATAGGAATATTATTTGCTAATTTACTGTCATATCAACTAGTAAAATCTGCGCACATAATTGCACGGATGCAGGGAAATAAATAGCAGGAGACAGATGTGTGAAATTCCTCCAAATAAATAATATGTCACTTTATACATCTCAAAGTAAAAATACCATTGGACTTTATGACTTAGTAATTGCATTTGGAAAGAAGATTGAAAAGAAACATAAGAATTTACCATAGGGAAGTTTAATTAAGAACAATGATGAGCAAAAAAGGTTGAGAAGGACCTTTATTTTCTGTGATATATGCAATCAAAAGAAAGATAAGGCACCAATGTCATTATGATTTTCCCATCCATACCTTCTGCCTCTGCCACTAAATTGCTCTTGTCACTTGATTGAATTGAACCTTCTATCTGCACAATCTCCTTTTCTATGGTCACAAACCTCTCTAGAACTTCTGGTGTGCTTACAAATCTAACAAACCTATATACAATGAAGCAAAACAAACACACAGCATTGGTCTTATAGATTTATTCTGTTTTCTATAATAACACACACCATAGTTCTAAATTGCATTAGCAATATAAAGAATTTTTTAGACTAGTGGAACCGCAACGTAATGGCAGTCGCATCAGCAACATTTTTATACAATTTTTCACAATATCGACAATCGCGACCACAATTTAAAACTTTGTTAAACCAAGCATTGAGCTCAAGTGGTTAACTAACTTCGGTAAAGAGTGAATCATTCAGGAAAACCCAAGTTTGAACCCTAGCAGAAACATTCTTTGGTCATGCTTTACTTACCTCTCGACTAAACTTCAAATTATCAGAGTAATTTTCTCCTCAGAACCGAAGGACTAAAACCAAAAAAGAGTTTAAAATCTTGATACCGCAACATAATTGCAGTAGCATCAGCAATATCATTATCAAATTTTTCGTAGCATCAAGGATAACAAATTATCTGTGTTCACAATTTGAAACTTTGATACCACAATGTAAGTGTAGTAGCATTAACAACATCATTATGTAATTTTTCGTAGTATCAAGGATCACGACATATCTATGACCGCAATTTATAACCTTGATACCGCAAGGTAATTGCATTAGCATGAGCAACATTTTTATGCAATTTTTCGCAATATCAAGGATCAAGACGTATCTGCGACCACAATTTAAAACCTTGATCCACCATAGTAACTAAAGGAGATTAATCCTTCCTTGGTGTGATCAAAATTTCACATTTTTCACCAATGAGAACACTTTCAAATCCAATTTATCAAAAACCAATAATTGTTACAAAATAAAAAGAAAACCTTTGCAAGGTGGCTTTGGTGAACCATGGAGCATATGCTGAAACTGGTTGTAGAGTGATGGAATAGCCACCTTTTGAAATCTGATCTTTTGCAAACTTAAGGTGACAAAGAAAAGGTTCTAACAGCCCAGAAGCTAATCTTTCACTAACACCTCCACCGACAATCACCAAGTCACATCTTCAACATACAAAAACAAAACTCAAAACCACAACAACAAAAAAATGAAAACTTTTTCTTTTTCTTTATTTTTTTTAATACAATTGTAATGTGAATTGTGAAGTTGAAGAACAAACCTTGTTCTTGTTGGGGTGAGTTGAAAAAGGGCATGATCAAGATAAGAGCTTGGATCCATAGCTAGAGTTAGAGTGTTTGAAAGCTCTTTTTGGATCCTTAAAAAGTCTATGTTGTTCTTCCCTATGATGTTTCACATGGAATGGAAAACATAAAGAAAGAGGTTCAGAAGAATGTGAGAATGGTTGAGTTTTGAATGTGGATCCAATCCAACAGAACAGGCTGTCTCATGTTTCTTCTATTCTATTTCTATCTTTCATTGACATACATGTTTTCTGGAAAGAGAATTATAAGTAATAATGTTATGTCATAATAATTCAAAGTGGTTGAGATGAATTATCTAAAAGAGTTTTGAGAAAAAAAAATGTATAAAGTTCAAACTCCAATAACGTAACACTTTTTTAAACTATGTTAATGATGCAAAATATTTAACAATTTTGTTGATGATTAATTTCAATGTGATTATCTTTAGTGGTTTTTTTTTCTCAACCACATTTTTTGATTGAAGATGAAACTTTGGTTAGAAAATTCAAAACCAATTTTAATGAGACTAACATTTGCTTAAATTCAAACTTTGATTATTAATGTAACGTAATGATAACTAATATTTAGTTTTTCTTTATAACAGTTAATATTAATAATTAATATTATTAATATTTTATTGATGATAAAGATCCAACTCGAAACTTTTTTGTTATTACTATTTAGTTATATAGAGAAAAATGAAATAATGCAATTGAATTCAATCCTATCCAAAGTGGTGGTGGTGGTAGAAGAAGAAAGAAAAGTATGTTGGGAGGTCCATTTTCATGTGAGTGTTAACTTGTGATAAAAGAGAGGAGAGTAGAAAGGGACTATTTATCTTTTCTATGACTATGTTGCTTTAAGCATGTCGGTGTCATTCACAGGTAAAGAAAGAGTGAGTAAATCAGCAGCAAAGAATAATCACTCCTGTTGCTTTCACCATCACACTTGTCACTGCAAAATAAAGTACAAATAAATAATCTCATGTCAAATTTCACAAAATTAACAAGGTATACTTCAAAAATGTGCATATGTAGTAATCAGAGGGATATAAGTTTTTAGTTATTATAAATGTATTATATTTTATTTTTAGTTATTTTAATTATTTTTTTTTAAAATAATAGTCTTTTAAATGTTTTTTATTAGTAAATTTCATCTCTTATTTTAAATTAACTTATGTGTATATTTTTAATTTTTAAATGATTTTTTAGTAATGTTTAAGATATAAAAATTTTTCTTACAAAAGTTTAAATTTTTTAATGAATATTTAGTTAAATATGAATTTTTATGTTTTTGGCGTTTATAAATTTTTGTGGAAGAGATTCTTATAATATTATAAATATGATTGGAAAATATATTTCAAAAATTTAAATGGTATACATAAGTTGACTTAATTATAGAGATTAAATTTGTTGAAAAAAATATTGAAGGGATCTTTGTTGAAGAAAATTTTTAGAGTGATTAAAAATGAATTATGATAAATTTATATGGATCGGAAACTTATTTAACCCTATTAATAAATGCGAATTCTACTGCGGACCACCTTAAAAATGGTTCATAGTAGACCGGTACTTAAAACTCATTAAAAAATTTAACGACAATTGACGATACTCTCCATAAATAATAATTCATGATCCTCCTCGTCTTTATTTATAAGACTGTCAACTTAATAATAATTCAATTTAAAATACATATTTGTTTTCTCTTGATTTTCTCAAACTAGTATCATTTAAGTCACTGTCTTAATTTAGATCGTGAAAATAGAGATTATTAGGGAACTTTTTCAACTTTTTACTTGATTTATTAAGTTAACAGGGGCCGTTGGAGTTTAAAGCAATTTATTGGTGTGTATCATATGTGAATGTCGTAAACTACGGGATACTAAATTTGATTCACGATTATTAAAAAATTAAGCCTGTAAAGGTAATTGAGTTTATTAGTCAAAATGCCGAGTCAAAACAACTAACTTTGTGTATAACTCAACTTTAAACTTTAAGAAAATAACTTTTATTTTGTAAAACTTAAAGTTGAATTTTACAAAAAAAAAATATATATATATATTTCAGTAAAATTGAAATTCAAGTTTTACTAAAAAATAACTACTTTTGCATAATTCGGATTTGAGCTTGTAAAAATATTATTTCTAAAAATTGGCTTTCTAAAACTTAACATCAAGTTTTACCGAAGTACTAATTGTAATATAAATTAGACATATTAATATTATCAATCTTTTTAAAAAACGTGAAAAAGACAATGAGCAAGGGACTAGCTTTTAATTGTTATGCAAAAATCAAATTTGATTTTTATAGAATTTTTTTTTTAATTTTTAATTGATTTTAATTAAGCTTGTAGAAACTTTCAGAATCTAGTGCTAATGGTTGATGCGTAACATGTATAAATGATTAAATTCTGAAATGCTAAGTATGATTCATGATACCAAGTTTGTCGCTACTTCACACTTTAAATTAAGGTGTTCATAATAAATTAGTCATCGTTAAATCTTTTAAGAACAAAAATTAATTTAAAGAGTCGGGATTTATTATTATGAGAAAGGAGTTTTGTGTCAAGGAATTGAAACTTAGTCTATTATACTAATTTAGATTAAAGCTTTTGTTTGGTAAGACCAATAAATAAACAAGCTTATAATTTATAAATTATAAGCTTTGTTTGGTAATAATTATCTATGAGGTTATAATTTATAGTTGATAGCGTTTATTGATAAGTTAATTCAAGTAGTTTATAAATTTATAATAATTTTATTTTAATTTGATCTTTATTATTGTAATTAAAATTATTTTTTATTCTATTTAATTTATTTATTATAATTTAAAATAAATAATTTTAGAATAATTTTAATAAATAATAATTTAAAGTAAACAATTTAAAATAAATAAACTAGCTAAATAAATAAAAAAATAAAATTAATAAATAATTTTT
>JBBPBQ010000003.1:46491657-46524874 GCA_037974755.1 Cicer yamashitae
TTTCTTATAATTTTAAATTATTAAATAATTTAAAACAATTAATATTTTAAAGTAAGTAATTAATTAATTAATTTTAGTTTAAAATAAATAAAATTGAAAAATAAATAAAAAATATATCAAATTGATAAATTTTAAATTAATAACTAAATAAAATTTAAATTACTACTTTTAAAATATTTTAAACATTAAATGATAAAATTTATTTTTAATTAAGAACATATTTTTATATCATTTTATATTTTTAAGCTAATTGAACGATTAATTTTATCAAATATTTCAATTAACTTAACAACAATCAGCTAATTTTACCAAACAAAACTTTATTCATGTAAAGTTCACTTGCTACAAATAGAGGAATTAGGGGTTAATAAAAAATAATGATAATCTTTATAGAAATAATCTTCATTTTCTTTAAACAAAAATTTAGAGTATACAAACATAATATAATTGACATCCTAATTATATTAACACTTTAAAAATACCATTTATTATCTATAGCATCGTAATAAGTTAATTAAATAAAATAAAAAATAAAAAACAAATTTTTTGAGTTTCTAACTCAAAACTCAAATAAACAAATATTACAACACTATAAAATATATACAATAGATTATGAGTTAATTAGTTAGATATCACTAACTTACATAAAAGATTGATGAAGTAGATTGCAATTAAGCACTCTTGCCAAATTGTTGCAATATGTGGTTTGCAATGATTGGAGTGAATTAATTAGAGCAAGCTAGCTGTCAATAAGAAGTGCTTTTGGTACAAACAAATGTACATCTCCATAACAAGGGAAACCGACAAATAGTAGTAAGACAACCAAGGCTCACCAATTATAATGACAAAACAAGTTATGGAAAGAATGTTTTGTTCTTACACTTTTTAAAAAGGACTTTCCATTTGAGGATAAATAATTACTATCTTTTAATTAATTTCTTCTAAAAACTAAACAATTGTCAGATTCAATGAAGAGAAAAACAAACTATTTTTCCTCTGGTTCTTGTATCAATTGGAGGAGTGGATGGAGTAGAGGAATGGTTTATTAAAAGAAAAATCAACTCGTATCATACAAAGAAAATTTCATAGTTGTGTTTGTTTGGTTAAATTATTTCTCTTTCAATAGGTAACTTCAAGAATTATGTGATTTTAATACTTAATAATTTAAAGATTATTTTTAGAAATTTAAAAAAAAAAAGTGTTATTTGTGTTTATTGTTGTAATGAAAATTAATTTCTTTTAAAAGAATAAATTATAAAAAATGATTTTTTTAGAAGCTATTAAAAATAATTTCTCGTTGAATTTTTTTGTTTCAAATTAATTCAAATACCTGATAGATAAATAAATCACTTTATTGGATTTAATCAGCACTAGTGGATGTGGTTGAGTTACTTTTATATATATATATATATATATATATATATATAAACGAAATTTGGCCTTGCTGATAATCCATGTCTTTTCAGCTTAATGTGGGTTAATATATCGTTTTCCAACAGAAATCAAAAGCTTATAGCTGATGCTTCACCATCTATTTGCTGGTTAGTATACACTTTATTGTCATTTGATTTGATAGTTGTTGGCTATAATTTTATTTACAAAAATAAAAGTTTATGCATTTCATTCGAAAAACGAAAAAGCAATAAAACGTGAAATATGATATTATAAAAATATTTTTTAAGAATAGATAAAAACTGAGTTGCTATGATCAATCTGTTCTACAAACCTCACACTCAAGTTTTGGTCAACATTTTTGACCGATGTAATATTTAATGGCTCTATATTAGAAAAGATAAAATTTAGATGCATTTATATAAGTTTTTTTATGTGATTTTTAATTTTAAAAACATTTTTTATTATTAAAATAAACTTTAAAAAAAATTATAAATTTAACAAATTATGAGTAGTTATAAATATTTTAAGTTAAAAACAACACCAAAGTACACAAAAAAAAAATGCATCCAATTTTTGTTCTATTAGTGATAACATATCGCAAAAGGTTTGGAATCTTAGTATTCCCTATATGATACGAGAGTTATCCCTATTAGGAAGATTTAAACTAAAGAGGTATAAATGTTCATATACTCTATCTTAGATGTTACAACAAATTTGAAACGGTCAATTATATATTATATTTTTAAGGACATATATGAAGAAGAGACTATCAAAAGTGTGGAAGATTGAATTACAAAATTTCAACAAATCAACAAAGTGAAAATGAAGATTAATACCTCGCAAAATCAATGTTTCAAAACTCAAATATGTAATTCAAACAATAGCAATCAACATGCAAGATAGAGGAAATCACCATTAGGGTATTCTAAAGTAAATTGCGACACAAATCTTAAAGAGGAAAAGAGGTTTAGGTGTAGTAATTAGAGATAGAGAAAACAATGTTATGGCAGCTGCAACTTTGGTTCTGGATGACTATTGGGGAGTTTGTGAGCATGAGAGCAACAATAAGACAAATGATTTAGTACCACAAGACACTTCGATAACACATCTCCACCTAAAACCTTAAAGCGTTAGATATATGAATCATATCTCTTATATATCCAATATTTAACTCATTCATAATCGATGTAAAACTTAGCCACTTACACTTGAACCCCACAATCTTTCCCCTCAAGTGTGAGTCTTTCATATCCTATATTTGCACTACTGTTATTACCAACGGGTTACAACTTCTAGCTACACTGCCAAAAAGACTTTGATACAAGGATCTAACATCAGGATCCTAAATATTCCACTCTTGCTCCACCACCAAACTAAATCAGAATTTTGATATAACTTTTTGGAGAGTTTAGGGGTATTGAGAGCAACAACGAACCATATACTCTAGAACCACAAGAGACTTTGACACCACGTCTCTACCCAAAATCTTAAAGAAATAGGTATATGAGTCATCTCTATTATATATCAAACATTTAACTCATTTGTATTCGATGAGAGACTTAACCACTCACATTTGAACCTAACAATAACTTCTACAACGAAGGATTACATATGTTTCTCAATATTGAATTTGCTCATCAATGTTGCTTCATATATGTGCCATTTGAAACAGACTATCAAAAGTTAGCTATGATTCTTGATAATCGTGTTAGATAGCTAATATTGTACTTTTCCATCCATTTGGACTCTTCTTTATAAGAGTTTTTTTAATAAATAAAATAAAATATCCAAACACATATTATTAATCAAATCGGCTAATTGCATAACAAAAATCAAATCAACTATTACTTTAAAGTTTATTTCAGTGTTATCATTATACATGGACAAGAATAATTTTGAGTTCCAA
Source organism: Cicer yamashitae (assembly GCA_037974755.1). NCBI lineage: Eukaryota > Viridiplantae > Streptophyta > Magnoliopsida > Fabales > Fabaceae > Cicer > Cicer yamashitae. The sequence goes on from JBBPBQ010000003.1 coordinate 46,494,959, forward strand.
TTTATACTATGGTTTTATCTAATTCTCTTTTTTTCTTTTATATTTTTATCTTAGAATGATGTGAGATGTAGTTCAAGTATTTACTTAAGAAAATATGAATGTATTGGGAGAGAGAAATATTTGCTGATAGTGTTGGAGATAAGTTTATGTGTAAATTTTTTCATAGTGTTATTAATTTGTTGTTATATAAGACAAAAATCATGACTTTTTTCCTTTAAATTTAGAGTCTTCACGTTATATTCTTGTGTTTGATTGTGTTTCTTTATTTGCTGTATATTCTCTATGTCTGTTTTTTCCAATATTTGGTGTGAGAGCTTTTGGTTTGTTCTAGAGAAATAAAGTTCTTAGTATATTATGTTGTTGCAACATTGTCTGATCTTCCACATTAGAAAAGAAAAGTGATACTGTGAAATTGTTATTTGGAAATGTTTTGGCTAGGAAAGACTTGTTATTTAATTAGTCGTCTGTGACTCATTTATCTTTTGTGAGAACTTACCTAGTGTACAATTACAATATGTATATAGCTGCAATGTGAATTTCCACTGTGAAGTTTGACAGAGAGAAATTTAATACAAGAATTCAATTTTGGCTTATGGAGAATACAAATCAATGATTTGTTGATACAATTATGATTACACAAGGTATTGAATAACACATAAGCATTAGTTGACATTGATCCAATGTCTACTGTGACATTATGTTGATTGTTGAAGAACTTCACGATAAAACCAATATAGAAGTTGTTTGATAAATTCATTTTATATAGGATTTTAAGAGGATAATTATCATCTATTTTATTTTATGGTTTTAATTTCGACTTACTCTTAATTATTATTATTATTATTATTTTGCAGAATTGATATTGAGAATGAAAATATTGCAAAAGAGGATAAAAAAAAAGGCAATTTAAAAGTTGTAATGTATTGTTTTTCTGAAGTGTAGGCGAGAAATGATTTCAAAGGCCCAATAAGTCTACAAACTGCATGGCCTAATGAGGATGAAAAACGAGGACACAACTTGGTGAGATTCAAAATGCATGGGAGTTTTTGAGAATAATGTGGAACTAAACGATTAGAAAAGAAATAGAAAAAAAGGAACAAAACAAGATTTGAGGGGGAGCCGCATCTATCATTTCAAAAATCAGAACAAAACCGTTTTGAAAAGTTTGAGATTGAAAAATACAAACAATTTGAAAATTTTGAAGAATTTGGAGTTGATGTAAAGTATTATAGATCAAGCAGATGAATCGAATGAGGAGGAGCACTATTATGGGTCGGTGTTGTTTAGGGCTGGCCCAACACGTTATGAGGTCTAAAGCGAAATTATTACATGGGGATTTTCAAAAGTTAATAAATAAATTATTAATATTTTATTTAATAACTTTAGAAAATTTCTTTAGCTGAATTAATGACATTTTCAAATATATTTTCTCTATATTTTTCAAAAAATAAAATAAGACAATTCAATTGTTCTACAATAAGAAATCATGTAAAATTTTCCATCTTTTAGTTGAAGAAGAAAATAGTGTGTATAGGTTGTACCACTCCAATAACTCATGTTAACAATATGTTCACTATTTGTCTCATGATTTCTCAATTTATAACTAATATTTCTCATATGAGCAATGTGCTCATTTTTTGTCTCATGATTTCTCAATTTATAACTAATATTTATGCCATTTTGTTGATTTTAGTTCTTTGATTTAATGAAATATTTATGTTCTTATTTCCTTGATTAAGTAGATATTTTTTTTAGTTTTGGGTTGTTTCTTTGTTTTAGTGCAGTGCTGAATTTTGGTGAGAAATCAACATCACCTATGTGGAGTATTTCTGCCACTACTACCTTCATTAGTCAATTTACTCGTAGTGGGAAGACTAAAAACGAAATGTTTTATTTAATTTAGTGAGAAGAAGCTTTTATTAAATAAAAAAAGATCTGAGTCATTTTTATTAAGTACATTTTTTTTAAGAGGCCTAAAGCTATTGCTCAGTGGCTTCCCTTTGGGTCGGCTCTCTTCTTGACATCTTCTTTGTAAGAGAAAAAATATTGAACGAAAAAGCTTGTTGTTTTTCATGTTCGAGTTCAAGATCAATGAGCAGATATATTAACAAAGTCTCTTCCTAGCACAAGTTTGTAATACTTCGACACAAACTCAGAGTGTTATAGATTACATAACTAAAGTTAACTAAGAGTATTATGTTAGAGTTAGTTAGAGTCGGTTAAGTTCAGTTTAGAGTTTGTTATAGAATTTGTTACAAGTACTACTTACATATAAATAGTGATCACACCATTATAATATTCAGTAAGAAAGAACAATAAAAATCAATTTCTTCATTTTCTGTTTACTTTCTGTTATTCATATTCTTATCATGGTATGTTAGAGCTCTTTTTTCTCCTTCGATCCTCATTCATCAATGCCTTCCATGATCTATTTCTTGGCCCTTCTAGTAATTTTTCTTCTTCCTATGTCAAATTCTCTCACCTCATTTATGTTAAACTTGATGAGAAGAACTTCAATCAATGGAAACAACAAATTGATGGCGTAATTCGCGGTCACAAGCTTCAGAAGTTTATCACTGAACCTTTCCACTACGAATCTTGACTGAATCTGATCGCACTGCAAATCGTCTCAATTCTCTATTTCTGGAGTGGGAGCAACAAGATACAGTTTGTACCTGGATCCTTTCAACATCTTTGATTCGATTCTCACAAAGCTTGTTGATTATCACTATTCGTGGCAAGTTTGGAAAGAAATTCATCGCCATTTTTGCACTTTATTTACAAAGGTGCGCCAATTTAGATCTGAGTTACGTAGTCTCACCAAGGAGATCGCAAAATTGATGAATTCATCCTTCGTGTTCGCACCAATCCTTAATTTCTATTGGAGATCCGGTCCCTGAAGGGTATGATTCTGTAGTTGCTGCTATTAGGAGCAAAGAAGATCCATAATCGTTGGACGAACTCAAATCGTTCTTACTTGCTCACGAGATGAAAAACAAGAAGCATGCTTATAAAGTCCAAAAGGAACAAAGTCAGACCCAAATATCTCAATAATTTCAAGATGTCCTAGAGTATGAGTCACATAGGATCTAGTAGTTTCTCTCCATATATATAATGGTGCTATATATATATATAATGATGAGCATATTGAATAAAATAGAGAAAAGTAAATTCAGAAATTAGCTTAGCGTTGCAGTGCTTTAACTCAAATTCCATTTCAGTATTTAATCCATAACATAAAGTGTCTCAATTTTTTTTAGCAAAAATTCATATTTTTTTTAGGGTTTTATTTCTTCTCTCTTAATGAACATTTCTATCACTTGCTTTATTTTCTATATGTTAATGAGTAAGTAAACTCTTTTCCAGAATCTATGGTGAATCTTGTGATTAAAATACCTTTTTATTATGTCTTAGTTTTAATTCTAGTTTTATTTTGGATTTTTGTTGTTTATCACAATTAAATTATTCTATTGTTTTATTTACATGTTTTGGATGACCAACTACAATGAATTAGTAGATGTATAAAATAATTGAGGTTAAGATTATTGTATGATGAGACATAGATATTATAGTCTTTCAACCTCTTGATTCTTTATGTTTTTTTTTAATTATATTTTTTGTATGATGAAAAAAAAGCTAAAATATTATTTCAACATGGAAGCTAATAAGGTTCTAATTGGTAAAATGAGTTCATAGCTGATAGTTAATAGCTAATAGCTGTTAAGCTAATTGAAGTATTCAGTACAATTAACGATTCAATAACTTAAAAATATAAAATGACACAAAAGCACATTTTTAATTAAATTTTTTTATCATTGCTTAAAATATTTTAAAAATAGTAATTTAAAATTTATCAACTTGATGTATCTTTTTTTTTTTAATTTTTTTTATCTATTTATGTATTTTAATAAGTTATTTTCTTTAACAAAATATTAATTATTTTAAAATTTAAATAATTATAAATAAATTATTTATTAATCACATATATTTTATTATTTTATTAATTTTCAATTATAATAAATAAATTATTTACTTTAAATTATTATTTATTAAAAATATTTTAAATTATATAAATTATGAAATTATTTTAAAATTATTTATTTTAAATTATAAAAGGTAAAAAATAATTTTAGTCACAATAATAAAAGTAAAATTGAAAGAAAAAATGATATGCTATAAGGTTATAAACTACTTGAATTATCTTAAAAAAACTGTTATACCATATAAGGAGAGTCTAAATTAAAAGTGTGTAGCTCTTCACCTATAGAAAAAAAACAAATCAAAAGTGTAAAGCATATTATTATAACTATCCTTTTGCAGTTATGTTATTGGTTAAGCAAGTCTTCGAGCATGATCTAATAATCGAATGAAGAGAACTAGTCATGCCACACTTAACCCTAGAAGGATGAAATCAACCGATTACGTTGAAGGTGGGAGATAGGTGGCTGTGTGAAAAGAAGTACAAGAAGTACAAGAAGTTAGTGAAACATCATTTTGCTAGAGGTTGGGTTCATGACTATTATAGAGGATGATAATTAATGAAAATCTATGGGCACAATTCACACTTGAGGAGGTGGATCAAAGGACACCATATGGAGTTATGAATAGAATAAAAGTCTTAAACTTGGGAACTTCAATTTCACATTCTTTAAATTTTGTTGGGATCTTTTGATTTTGTCCATGAATTTCATACAAATGGTTGCCTATAAAAGGCTTGTACATCTTCGTTCTTGCCACTAATTTTCAAGCATGAGTACCTTCAATCGTTATATGAGTATAGAGCAATCTCTTTAGTGAGGAGTTTGTATAAATTTTTGCAAAAATATTAGTTGCACGGTTGAATAGGGTTTTGTGGAACGAGATTTCCAAGTGTCAATCATCATTAATTTTTCAAAAGAGAAGGATTTTGGATCGTGTTTTGGTGGTGAATGAGTTAATTAATATGACTAACTGACATAAATATAAATATTTCTTGCTGAAGGTTAGACTTTTATAAGACTTACGACTCACTTAGTAAGAACTACTTGGAATACATAATAAGTAGAATAGATTTTAATGACTACTAGAGAGGTATGATGTAATCTTGTATTTTGACTAATTAGATGTCTCTATTGATTAGCGGGTGTCTCGAATATTTTGATATATTCACGAGTTTTAGGTCACAAGATGTCTTAGGTAATGTGATCAAGTACACATTTCTTATTTTTAAAAGCATTTGAGTGTTTGATATGCTTAAAGAGTTTATCAACTACACATTTCTTGTTTTCTTCTACAAAATGATCATCCATTTTTTTTTTATAAGCATAAACTTAATTAAGGGGAGTACAAAAATTTCTAATTTTTAGCCGGCACTTTATTTTAAAAATTAAATATTTTTAATACTTAATAAACTAAAACTAAATTATATAATAAATAAAAAGACATATGCCTTAGATTGTGTCTCTACTACGTTTTGTTTTTGTAAATATGATTGTTGTTATCATACTCTTTAAATGTATAAAAATTATATAAATAAATTTCAACGTGTCTTTTATTAGTTATTTTAAACTTTAAATATATCTTTAGTTAATTAATTTAGTTCTTATTTTTTTGCTAATCACTTTGTTCTATAAAATTATGTAAAGACATTAAAAATATGTTTGTAATTTTGATAAATTCAAATATTATAACATTACATGCGACAACAATTAAAAAAGATAAACAGTGCATTCACAACTTAAAATTTCTAAGTTACATTATAATGAAATGCATTGTAAGCAACATGTGAAATTGGCAACCTATAGAAAGCACATTAAACATTGAATCATATATATATAAATAGAGCAAAAACACTCTTTTTACTCTTTAATTCGAATAAATTAATAATATTGGTCTACTTAATTCTAGGTTTATTTTGATGTGGAATTCCTTGATGAACAAGCCAATAATGTGTAAGGAAAATTGTAATTATTTATGACTTGAAATTGTCTATTCAAACAGTCAAACGAAGAATCCCCTTAATTATAGTTTGCAAGCCACCGAAAATGTATACATACAAAGACATTAAGGGCATATATATATGGTTGACTATAATCACCAATTTCAATATCTTGCCATTTAGCAGTCAAATACCATAAGGCAAATAAAAAGAGCCAAAAACAAAAGAGAAATTGTATTTCAAGAGAAAAATAAAAAGAAATTCTTGGTGCAGGCAAGACGAAATTACATTGAACCTATGGAGAAAAAGAAGGGGACTAGACACATTAATTAGGTGACATTTTGTTTCATCTTGTTCCAATAATTTTCCAACACATTTATAATATACGGAAAAGGTACGTTTTTGTGTCGTTCAAAAAATCAACTTCTTGTATAAATAAATATTTAGATTTGTCGTTGAGTTCTAACGTTTGTTAAATATTAATATCATTATATTGAACATTTTGTTTCAAATTCAAATTCATAATCTCACAAATAATATAAATTGATTAATATAATATTTATTATTTCTTTTAAAAAAAATTATAATTAATGTTGACATATAATAATTAAGAATATTGTGAGTGAGACAAAACAAAGCATATAACGTGTTTGAAAGGTTAATAGTTATTATTACTACTCGTGAGTATAGAGCCCAGAGGAGTCAATTTTCACTTGTTTAATTTTCATATATCTATCAAAATCAAAATAATCGTTAACAAAAACTTTTGACTTTCAATATTCTTTCCATGGTTTCAAAATCCACTTTTTCCAAGGTAAAACTAGAATGAATATCTCACCAATTAAAAGAATTTTAAATTAAGTCAAAAAAGTGGAAAGAATATTTTTCTATAAATAGATAGTTACCTATGTAGAAATAAATGCAAAGATATATACACCAACCTCTAAACTCTCTCCATTAATTCTATAGTTAGAAATCCATTTCTTTATCACCATATAGCATATACAATAAACTTATAATTAAAAACACAAAAGAAAAAAAACAAAAATACATAAGTTAGTACATACCAATTAAGTAGAGCAAAAAAAAACCTATAGTGCTAACACACCCTTTATAATTATCTCAACCATGCAAGGTTCTATGGCAATGAAGAGATTTTTAACCAATCATAAGAGAACTACACAAATGATGGCAAAACATATGATGGAGCCATGTGATGTGTTCTTAAATCATAGAAGCACCGACACAAAAAGAACATTAGCAATACTTCTTTATGACCACCTTAAAAGACAAGGTTTCAATCCTTTCTTGGATGAGAAAAACATGAAGCCAGGGGACAAATTGTTTGAGAAGATAAACCGTGGTGTTTTGGAGTGTAAGATTGGTGTGGCGGTTTTCTCACCTCGTTATTGTGAGTCTTATTTTTGTCTCCATGAGCTAGCACTTTTAATGGCATGTAAGAAGAAGGTGATTCCAATCTTTTGTGATGTTAAGCCTTCTCAATTGCATGTTGTTAATAATGCTAATTGGTCGTTCGAGGAACTTAGGAGATTCAAATGGGCTCTTGAAGAGGCTAAGTATACCGTTGGATTCACCTTCAATTCCTCAAAAGGGTAAGTATATATATTATATAGTTATATATATTGGGAAAAAAAAATCCATTATCACATTCCAAAAAGGAAAAAGAGTTTATAAACGGTTATATCTCTCACCAAGTCGGTTTTATAAGTACTTCTAGGTAGGTCAACTATAAAAATATAACAAGGGAATAGATAAATTAATTCATGAAATTATAAGCGTCAATTAAATTAGTCTATGAAATTGGTAAATTAACAAATATATCTCTAAAATCGTAAAATATCAATCAAAATAGTCTTCAATAAATTTTTATTATTAGATATTTTGATGTGCCATTATAATTAAATACGTGGCTTATCAACGTTGATATCACATCAATATCATTTTTTCAGAGACAAATTTATCAATGAAATTTTGTCATCTCAAAGACAAATATATAAGTAATTGTAATTATATGTGAACTAATTATTGACAAATTGGTCCATGAAATATTTAAATTTAATAGGAAAATTAATTGATGTTGTGAGATCAAAGCAGATGGATCACATATTCAATTAACATGTCACATCATAGCCTCGAACGATAAAAGTTTAATTATAAACTATTTTGAATAATATTTTACAATCTCATAGATGTATTTGACAAGTTTTAAAATTTAAAAACTAATTTGACCAACACTTATAATTTCAGGGATCAATTTGTCTATTCATTCAAAATATAATATATAATATGATATTAGATTCGGTGTATCCATTTGGGTAAGTTATCAAATTATACACCCAATATTTAGAGAAATTTATAGAGTAGTGCTAATAACACATTTTTTAACATTAACTTATCAACATATTTTTTTTATTGATTAAAATTTATATGCATTCCACCAAATTTATATAAAATGCACACAATTTATTAAAATTCAAGTGAATTTCCTAATAAAACAGAAAGTTTTAAAACGTGTGTTAAAGATTTTGTTGATAGTATTCTTTATATTTGAAAGAGATAAGACTTAAAAAAGAAGAGTTCAATAATGGTGTATTTTTTTTTATACATATGCTTCCAATGTAATCTTGTCACCTCATTCAATGACTTAAAAACACACTACTTGGTCATTTTCTTACTCTTTTATATTCACATTGTATACAAATTAAATCACCTAAAAAATTTATAGAGTATATCCCTCAATTTTTATTTAATTAAATTCAAAACACAATATTTAGTAAAGAATAATTTAAATTAAAAGATTGTGTTGCTATCCAATGCTTGCTTAAACTTGATTTTTTTTTTCCTTTTAATAAGCTTGCTTAAACTTGATTACCTATGAGTAGTGTAAGTTGAAGGAATAAATTTCTCATTTCATTTGTGATGCAATGTAGGAACTTGTCTGAAATTGTGACTAATGCTTCTGACATAATCATTGGAAGCATGATAGAACTTCAGAATGAAGAGCAGACGAAGCATAAGCACTTGCCAATTCCTGCTTAGATAATGACCTGAAGAAATATAACCATACATGCCACCATTGATCTGGAACTAGACCGATTAATTTCGTGCATGTTCTATATTTTAGATTTTAATTTATTGCTCTATTAATAATCAGGTCACAAAGACCAAATAATTCAAATTAATTTGTTGATACCTTGATTTTTTAACTCTTATTTCAATAAGTTAAAGACAGTTGAGTTAAATTTAGTTAATAAAAATTGATGTTGAGTTTGATTTATAATATGAATCAAATACATCTATTTTTGTAGACTACATATTAAATCAACTGTCTCTTGTAGAAAGAAGAGTACGTTGTTTTATTAAAAAAATGTATAGCAATATGTAAGATGTGCTTGTGTTTTTGAACACATTATATGTATTATTGGATTGTTATTTATTTGAATTTAAATAAAAGGTACATGTCGCGTTATCACAATTATATTTTTCCATTTTGTTTAATTTGGAAGTCAAACTTAACTCAACTATGTATAATCCTTATTCATACGCTACAACGCGTTTTCTTTAATACACTATGATTAATTTTTACAATTGTGATGTATGGAAGTTTAGTACATAATTGGAACTAATGGAGATGAAGGAACGAATTTCACTGAGAAATTGCGTAACAGAGAATGGGCCTACATAAGAGCCCAAATGTATTATTTAATAGTTTTTTTTATCATATTTTTCTATTTTAATGTATTATTTATCTCATAAAAAAATTATATCTGTAATGTTTTAAATATATATATAATATTTAATAGCAGGAAACCAGAAATAAGGCTAAAAAACAAATAATACTAAAATCTAATATCCTCCCCTCAAGCTGGAGAATGTATATTATAAATTATCAACATAAACCAATAACACGATAAAAGACTCAAAAGTGTATTTCAAAAATAATGAGTGATTATGAACAGAAGGAGTAAAACCAAAAGATGTTAAAGCATTAGAAAGTTTGACAAATCACTAGAATCCATACAAATAATTTATAAGGCTACAAATCTGATTTGATTTATTAACCGAATAACCAAGAGGAGGAGTCATGTACACCACTTCATGAAGAAAGGCATTATCTACATCTAATTGGTTTTAAATCCAATTTTGGGAGGCAACAATGGCCAAAATCAAACACACAATGGTCATTTTAGCCATTGAAGAGAAAATATCGAGATAATCAACACCCTCTAATTCGGTGAAGCCTTTATCGACATGTGGGACTTTAAATTGTTCAACAGATCCATCAGATTTATGTTTTACTTTATAAATCCATCTACAACCTTTTGCCTTTTTACTACGAGGCAAAATGGTTAATTCCCAAGTATTATTAGTTTCAAAAGCCTTTAACTCAATTTGCATAGCAGTGCACCATTCATTTGTTTAGATCTTAAAAATGTGAAAATTAAAATTTTAGATGGTTGATTTTGATTTTTTATTTAAATTTGTATTAAGAAATGTATATTGTATTTATTGTGCATTTTTATGAACATATATATTTGTTGATTTTTTTTTTTGTGAAATAATATTTTTTAAATTTATTGAAAATATGTTAAATTTTATTTTAAAAATGTTTAAATTTTTACTTTATTTTTTTATTTAATATATATACATTTTTTTGTACATATGGCATTTTATTTGTATTTTAGTAATGAATATGTTAATTTGTAATAATATTAATAAAATATAATTTTAGGTCATTAATTAATTATAACAATATTTGATATTGTTATTCTTAACAGAATCTTTTATTATTTAGCTTCATTTTCAAATTTATTTATGTCTTATTAATATTTTTAAATAATTTAATTCTAATTTAAATATAAATAATAATGCAAATAATTAAAATTCCTAATTTTATTTTTTTTATTTTTTATGAAAATGAAAATATTTCAAATATAATGATAATGAAAATTTATTCAATTTTATGTAAGTTTAAAATAATTTATTTAACTACATAAATAATTTAATATAATATTTTATAATTATTCAATTATATTTATAATAAATATTTAATTAATTTTTTACTAAAAATAAATTTATATAATTCAATTTAAATGAATTTTTATTATAATTTTTAATAAATAAAATTAACTAATTTTATTATTTTAATTTGAATTTAAAATAAAATAATTTATTTTTTTTACTTCTAGGATCATTTGTGAAGGTCTTACTTAGCCTTCGGAAATGATATGTCACATAACGATGGCAATGGGTAGGGTACTATAGTACCTATTTCCCACACCTGCGATTTAAAAAATATTAGTACTTGTATTCTCGTGGATATCAACTTTAATACTCGTAACTTATTCTTTGGGTACCTTAGTACCCATATCTATACCCATTATCCGCGTTTTAAATAAAATAGATCAAAAAATAATCACTATTGTTGTGATTAAATTTAATTTTTTTTCAAATATCTTAAATCCAAATCATAAAGTATTATAAACCAAAATATTTTCTAATTTAAAACATCCAAAACATATCAAATGATCCCACATTACTCTAATAAGCATCCAAACATCTGGAATAATATTTTATGAATTCTTTTTTTACTTTAAACTAATAAAAAAAACATTAAAACAAATAATAATATGTTAATTACCGAAAATAGAAAATTCATATAAGTAAACATGTTTTATTGAGGGACAAATGTCACACTTGCTATAATATATATATATATATATATATATATATATATATATATATATATATATATATAAAAAAAAGTGTAGGTATTATAGTACCCGTAACCGCACTCATACTCGTTCAATTTTGCTGGTAATTACCCGTCTTCATTATGCGGATTTTTCCTTATCTATTGTGGGTCTTTTTTGCGAATACCCATTGAGTCTGGATCTAATTGAGATCCCTAGTGTCACATAAACTTATTGAAGGCCTTAGACTAGAGAAATTGTGTAATAGGTGAGGATAGCGAGAGCCATACCCATGTGAAACATTCTAACATGTAAATTGAATGAGGGTCTGAGCTTTAGAAAATGTTCTAATAATTTAAATCAGTGAGGGCTGTAGCCCATGTTGTGATGGCCTCAACCCTAGGTTGTTTCTTAGGGCTTTGGCCCTAGGTACGATTCCATTTTTTATTTATAAAAAAGACATTTGAGGACTTTAGCTCTTGGTATTCTTTTCCCACCGTTGTTATAGTTAGGGTCCTTTGGCCTTCACAAATGTTGTATTCACAAGATATTTTTTTAGCATTTTCCAAAATTTTGACCATAACAAAATCACAAAATTCTTGTAGTAAAAGGTCAGAGGATGAGGGTCATACTATATCATTTTCGTGGTGGCTCCGGTGGAAGGAGGGTTACGATAATTTCTGCTGCAAGTATAAAGGGAAGCCTTCTGTGTACAAACAATATATTAACTCATGTAATTGTTGGTTATATACCTTTAAATATATTAACTTGCGTAATTATTGGTTAGGCTAAATACCACTCGTGGTCCCTTAACTTAATTTCGGTTAACAATTTGGTCCTTTATGTTTTTAAATAATTTTAGCGTTACCCTTTAAGTGGGATTCCGTTAAGAAAAAGTTAAAAAATCCCTCATCTAGATCATTGCATATGTTCATCAAACCTCTAGGAACGATTGTCACTGATCTGAAGTGATTTCTATGGAGTATAAATACCCATAGCTTCAGTTTTAACGAATCAATTCTACTATCAAACTTAGAACAAACTTTAAATATTTTTCTGAAATATTTCCAAAACATGAATGATAACTTTTTTCTGAACATGGAGGAGGGATTTTTTTAACTTTTTCTTAACGAAACCCCATTTAAAGGGTAACGCTGAAATTATTTAAAAAAATAAGGGCCAAATCGGGAAAAAAAATAAGATAAAGGACTAAATCGTTAACTGAAATTAAGTTAAGGGACCACGGGTGGTATTTAGCCTATTGGTTATATACCCGTAAAAATGTGATAATGGCATGTTGTGGCCAGTGGCACAGAGGTTGAGTTGTTTCTTTGAGATTTTTGCAAATGTGCAGTGCATATGCTATCGTCTGGCAAGCCCTTGCACCATTGCGACATTTGGTATATAATCTGAAAGGAAATAAGATATAATTATTGAAATTAACAACACAAAAACTCTTTTAATAGTTGTTTTCTTCACCAATTTACATGAGCTTTTCTATAATCAGAGGCAATATGAGGCAGAAAAGGAATCAGTAATTCATATATTTTTTTTTTTTTTTCTGTAAATTATTATTGACGGATAGGCTTGATGTGAATGTGCAATTCCTTTCAATGTTTCCGAAGCACCATAAAGGAAATTCACCCGTATACTCTTTTGCATCTAATATATGGGACGAATCGAATCTAAAGCTTAGTATGATACACACACATTAGAATTTATTTTGTGTAACCTTCGTCATCTTCATGTTCAAATTTTGCAAGAAACACTTAACACAAGTTCCAACAATTACTCACAAACTCTAGAAAGATTACTAGCGGCCACAAGACCCTTAGTAATTACTACTAACAAACAACGTTTTTGTGGAATCCAATTTCGTGGAAATTCCATGGAAAAAGTCATTAGAAATGACAATTATTTATGGCAATCTTTGTGTTTAGTGGTAGTCTTAAACAACCACAAATATAATGGAGGAGAAAATGTAAATTTATGACAAGACACTCACAAAACTCCATTGGAAGTTTACGGCGACCAAGACCTTCACAAAGCTTCATCTTTCCATAGATAACTATCTTCGTATTCTTCATTTTCTCCGTTCATTTCACACTTTTATTCTCTCTAAATTTTTATTCTACCTTCACTATACTATATTCTCTCATTTTTCTCTTTAATTTTTTCTTTACTACACTTATTTTTCTTTTCCTCGTTAAACTTTGATAATTTTTTCATTTGTTTTCTTATGTTTAAAAAATATTTTTAATAAATTGTTTTTAATTACATTATTATTTTTACTACAATATGATAAAGTTGAAATAGTTGTCACTGTATTTTTAAAATAATTTAAAAAATATTTTTTTAAATAAAAAACATCTCTTTTGTGACAGTTAAGACCATCATAAAAAGTATTTTAAAATTCACATACATTTGTGGCCGTGTATACCCTCACAAAGGGTTATTTTCTAATCTTGCATAGGTTTACGGTGGCTAAGATATTAAAAAATTTGCAGTGGCTAAGACTCTCCTAAAGATTTTTTTTTTTAAACTCGTATAAGTTTGTGGCAGTCAAGACCGTCATAGATTTGTGACGTAAAATCTCAAATGATTTGTGGTTGTTTGTTGTGAAGAGTGGTGAATATGGTGGGAAGTGAATAATTGTTGAATGTGTCTCAAAACTTGAAGCAAACATAATGCTATAGCATTCGGGTTCAGTTGTTGTGGCATTTGAAAGTCAGTTACAGTTTGTTATTCTTGTACAATTAATTAGTTGCCATAACTAATACAGAATTATGTGATAAATGGTTTCTATTGCAACTTGCTTTCATGGGTCTTATAAATAGGTATAGGGATATCCCTATGGAATAAGATTGATAAAATAATAGTTTCTCTTGGTCTAGAATCAGGGTGTTTCAAAGATTATATCTGTTTCTCAATAGTGGTTAACAAGGGCCAAGAGGAACTTTTTGCACTTTGGCTTAATTGTGTTACCAATATTTGGTGTTTTATTATTTTTTCTTTATCTCTTTACTAAGTGTTGTATAATTTATGCATTGATTGTGTGTTCAAATAATCCACAACAATTATGAAGTCCAAATAATATATATTTTAAAAAAAAAACTAAAAAAGTGTCACAAGATGTAAGTTATCAACACATAATTCTCTTTACAAAGAAAATAAGAAACATGGAAATGCATGAATATAACGAACAATTTTGTCCTCTGTTTCTAACTTTCCACGGAAGGGACACATGAACTTATGTACAACAAGGGTAATAAAATAATTTAGAAATTCAAGCTCAACAACTAGCTAGTAAATTATTCAAAACATCCAAATAACATTCCAATGGAAACATAAGTCATAATTCATAAGCAAATGTTATTTAGTTACATCTCCACCACAAAAAATGGCTAGAGTTTTCAACTTGTAGGTATATACTTTTGGAATTAAAAGAAAAATAAATAAAAAAACAAAATTGTCCAAGGTTAATGAAGACATACAATAATTTGTAGAAGAAGAGATCTTTCCCAATAAGATGAGAAATTAATGATGGACTATGAAATATAATTTGAGAGAACAAAAAAATGCCATTCCCTTATAATCCGGTGGATGGTGTATGTCATCACTTCTCCAATCTCTACAGCATATTGGAACATCATTGGCCTCATAATCACACTCCACAAACCTACAAAGCCAATCACTATCTCTGCCCCTAAACTCATCTCTCTATCAATGGTTCAATTTAAGAATATATGTAAATGTTGGTAGGTTGAAGAAGGAAGCATAGTTATTTCAATTTGTAATTTGAAGGACTCTTTTGAAACAACTAACAGTCTGCAAATATGAAAGGAGGTTGAGTGACTTATTTGTCTTGTTGTCATCCAAATAGGAGAAGTTGGGTGGTCGACTTTCTCACTAATGTCCAAAACATTAGCATTTAAGATGACGACAAAATGTTAATGCTTTTGGGCTTGTCTATTAGAATTTTGTGGCCTATGTTGTATTGCTTGTTTTGGCCTTTTGGGCTTAAAACCCAAAAATGAAATATTTTACAAAACAAAAACAATATATAAAAAAGAATTTTTTTTTTACTAACAAAAAAGTATTCATTCATTCAAATTGATAAAGTACATTTTTGACCAATTTTTTGTTGTTGATAAAGTACATCGAAAACAACACAAATTCAAAGTATTTAAAAACTAAAAATGATGAACCTACGAACAAACTCAGAACATTCAAGTTCATAACATTTGATCGAAAAATGCCTACAAATGTTTTGACATAATTAAAGTAACCAAAATATTTATGTCTATGGCTCTGTACGATTGACACTCAAGTCATTGACTGAAATTGTAATGGATCGAATTGATTTATCAATCTGAACCAAAAACACCGCACAAAATAAGAATTGAGAAATAAAAAAACATCGCACTAATACGACGAAAAATACAATGCCGCACGCCATCGACAAACTCAAGAATCACTTATTAAAATAAAAAATTGAAGAAGAAAAACAATAAAGAGATTATTTTTAGCCAAAAAAATAATTTCAAATCATCTCCTTTTATGTGGATGAGGAACAAAAGAAAACAAAGTTATGTGAGGATCGCGGTTTCTCTAGCAATTACTTGGTACAATTCATCTATAAAAAGGCCTTTTATTTTAAATTTTTATAAAAGTAAAATATGATTTGACATTTATATAAAAAATTATGGGTAAACATCATTTTAGTCCTTGACTTAACAAAAAACTCAAACTAGTCATTGAATTATCAAAGTAGTCCCATAAAATATAACTTACTATCATAAAAATCTTTGAAAGATACAATTTACTGTCAAAATATTCAAGACCGTTATAACATCAGAAACTAAACTGACTGATATTTTGATGATTTTATAAGTCATAGACTAAAATGACAACGTCTTATATTTTTAGATATTAAAATGATAGTTTACTCAAAAAGTTATCTTGTAATTGTACGACTATCAAACTCTAATAGGATGGTGGTGTCTTATAAGCTTACTAGGTGCATTGAGAAAGAAAGGGGTGTGTAATGCGCCAAGGCCCAATGTGGGCACTACTAGGTATGGAAACGGGGAGGGGCGGGGGCGGATTTTGCCTCCTCCATCCCTGCACCCGACTAATCACAGAAAACCCTCATCCGCCCTCATTTTATAGCGAGTGTAGAATTTAGGTCTCATCCCCGCCCGTAACGGGGTTCGGGTTTTCTCGCCCACACCCGCACCCATTCATATATATATATAAAATTATAAATTTAAAAATCATATCTATTATAATTAATATAATAAAATAATTGTTATTAGACAATTATAAATAAAAAAATATTTTCTATACAGATAAGATTATAATTTTTAATATTTTAAAAAAATTAAGTATATTCAATATGTATATGTATATAAAATTTAAAAATTACATTAATAATACTTGCGGGCGGGTTCGGGTGCAAGGTGTATATCACCACCCTAAATCTGTCCTCACCCATGAATTAATCCGCACCCGCATCAGCATCTAATCAAATCGAGTTTTCCCCACCTAAATCAAACGGATTTGGGTGGGTACCCGCGATTGCGGGTTATATTGCCATCCCTAGGCACTACTCATGAGAATGGAGATGCTAATATGTTGTCCTCTTTAAAATAAAATTGGGTGGTGGTGTCTTAATAATATCATACATCACAATATTCTTCATAATATTTTTTATTGGATGGTAATGTCTAATAAGCTTATTAGCCCGACTTTAAAAATAATTACGATAAAAATCAAATATATTTAATAATTTAACGGTTGTGATTAAATGATATTTATACATGTATGTATATGAATTGAAGTGGGGTCTTTTTTTAAAAACCGGTCTCCACCTCCAACATAATGGAGCCAAGGTAGATTCCTATCCAAGCTACTTTAATTAAATTCGATGGATGAATAAAATTTGAATAATAATGAAACAGAAACCAATTAACTTTCTAATAGATCCAAACTATGCAATCCATTGTACTAACAACCTTAATGGCTATCATCATTCATCACCTCACAACACACCGCCAGCAACATTGGCACCACCATAGCACCTTTCCAACCATGATTTCATTAATTAAATGCATGTCTTCATTCATTCACTTCACAATTCTAATATCGTACACGTCAAATATTTATAACACATTGCAACATGACATACGTATACATAAAAATGTGCAAGCAAAACAAATCCATTAAATTATAAATAGACTAAGAATTTAACTATATGGTTAGCTTGAAATATGGTTATGTAGCCACCTGTATTTATAATTTATAAAGTGCGTAACAGAACCAACGAAGAATATGGACACTTAAACTCGGAACAAGAAAAAGTAAAACAGAACACACAAAAAATCATATAGCATCTTTTCTTCTTCACGCTTTATCTAAAAATTGAATTCTCGTATAAAAAACACAACACTCTCACTTTTTATTCCTTTGTCGATATTGGAAAAAGAAATAAATAATAACACATGTTTACTATTATTAGTAATTAATAAAATTTTATACACATACTATAAAGAATGATGCACCACTTCACGCTTTTATGATTTTATAGAAAATAGTTGAATTTGAGGATTTCGTAGCTGAAATTCACAAACAAACACGCAGTGAGATGATTACTTCGTTGGTGTCTCCTGTGACATTTTTAGTATAAGCTTTTATTTTATTTGTTTTATATTAATACATGATTTCAATACACATTGTTTAAAGATCTAAGAGGGTTTCAAAAGGGTGTTTCTCAAAATTTTGAAGGTGTGAAAAATGGAACAAGATATGGAAGATATTGAGTGTCAAACAATTTATAAAGAGAAATTGGAGGAAGAATCACCTTCTGATATCTTGCACAATGGAAAACGTCCTGTAATTCTTAAGGTATGTATGCATGTGTGCATCTCAAAATTACCTTTTCATAATAAAATTTTAGCTAGATTTATATATTTAATATAATAATATATAGTAGTAATGTCTTTGATGGATATTTCTGTATTGTTAATTAAAATGAATCAATCTGTTTATTAGTCTCAAGATGTATTTTTTTACTCAACTCTCCAGATGTATTCATAAATCATAATCTTGTCATCACTAATACATGTTTGGATTATTATATAAAGTGAAATAATTGTTTATTTTCAGAACCTGTTGATTCTTTCTAATATTTTTTTACTATACAAAACCCATGCAAATATAGTGTTTCTTTTCTTTCTATTTTTTCCAATGGAAAAATAAGTAAATAGTATTATGTTTTAAATCTTGTCATCACACTCAATATATAAAAATTACAAAACAAAAAAATATAACTTGATTGTCTTTCCTTAATCAATTTGATCCTTAAATATATTTTTATTAGTTAATTTGATATTTAAATTTGTCTTATGATAATTAAGTTGGTTCAGTTATAATTATTATTAAAAAATACATTTCCACAATAAAAACACCTCGTTTGGGTGCTTAAATGAGTTCTGTAAATACATATAACATATTTATTATTTTTTTAGTGTCTACCTACTAATCACTTAATTCCTTCAACACTACACTTAAAAAATGTTACTAAATAAGCCTCAATAATAACTTTAAATCATTATATTTCAATAATAGTTTAGTAAGTATGTGGGACCTACAGAGTGTGTCTAACAAAATATCTTTCTCCAATAAGCACAACTCTCTTTTTTTCCCAAAGTACTTATTTGTAAGGAATGCTTATTGGGTTAAGTGTTAGGTTCAAGTGTTAATCCTTAAGTTTCGAAACATTAGGTACTCCTATTGGAGATGATTTTAGAGATATTTTGGTATTTTGAAATATTCATTCAAGAGACTAAAGTAATGAAGTCTCACACTTTTAAGGATGAACGAACATGACCATTTATTCTTCTGAAATTTATTATTTACTTTCTCCGTCTCACATTGAGTGTCACACTTTAAAAAAATATTTGTTTTATAGTAAATGCCAGTTTTAGTTTTCATTGTTACATCCATTATTTATTTTATAATTTATACCAACTAATCAATATTATGTGTAATTTTCAAAATACTTTCTTCTAGTTTGCATATATGACGATGGAAAACGTGTCAAATGTATAATTTGATAAAATTAATATTCTCTCTCTATTTATAGTCACTTTTTAATACGTGTGAAATGAACAAAAACGACACTCGTTATTAAGACTAAGAGTATTATTGTAGCTTGTATTGTTACCATGCTAGTACCAATATCTAATGAATTTTTCCTTTTTTGATAAATGATTATGCAGTTTGATGATGTTGTGTACAAAATAAAGGCAAAAAAAGGTGGACTATTTAAGAAAAACACAAAAGTAGAAGAGAAAGTGATCCTAAAAGGAGTAACAGGAATTGTTAAACCAGGTGAAATGCTAGCAATGTTAGGTCCATCAGGAAGTGGAAAAACAACTTTGTTAACAGCATTAGGTGGAAGACTTGGTGGAAAACTTCATGGAAACATAACATACAATGGAAAACCCTTTTCAAATGTTATAAAAAGAAACACAGGTTTTGTCACACAAGATGATGTTCTTTACCCTCACTTAACAGTAACTGAAACACTTGTGTTCACAGCACTTCTTAGATTACCAAACAGTGTCACAAAAGATGAAAAAGTTCTGCATGCTAAAAATGTTATTGACCAACTTGGTTTAACAAAGTGCAAAGATAGCATTGTTGGAAGTACTTATTTGAGAGGTGTTTCTGGTGGAGAGAGGAAAAGGGTTAGTATTGGACAAGAATTGCTTATAAATCCTAGTTTGTTGTTTCTTGATGAACCAACTTCTGGTTTAGATTCAACTACTGCACAGAGAATTGTGTCAACTTTGTGGGATTTAGCTAGAGGTGGAAGGACTATTGTAATGACTATACATCAACCTTCAAGTAGGTTATATTATATGTTTCATAAAGTTTTGTTGCTTGCTGAAGGGAATCCTTTGTTTTTTGGTAAAGGGTCTGATGCTATTGAATATTTTTCTAATATTGGTTATTCTCCTGCTATGGCTATGAACCCTTCTGACTTCCTTTTGGATCTTGCAAATGGTATGTTTTTTTTAGTTCAATTTTTATAAATTGTCTCTATCATAATCAATTATATATCTAACTTTAAGGCTAGTTATGATTAAATGTTTTTAATGATTTGTCAATTTTAGTGTATGTTTGATATCACTATAGGTTTACCAGAATTATGGTAAGTTAGAGTGATTTTGCAAATGCTACAACTTGTAGTTTTTGTAAAATTACGGTGGTTTACTGTGATTTTATCAAATTCACCGTGAATCTAAACATGGACTTAATCATATATGTATCATTTAACTTTAGTATAATGTTTCGTTAGTATAATTTGTATAAGCTGTTAGAGTAAAAAGTTCTACACTGTCAATTAATCACAATTGATCATATATGTAACTTTAGAAGAAATTATGATTAAATTCAAATGTTCTTAAAGATCTCACAGTTTTAATCATATATGTGACATTTGACCTTTGTATAATGTTTCTTTAGTACATTTTTTATTCATTGTTAGAGTACAAAGTTTAAGTTGTCAACAAATTACAACCAATCATCATATATATGTGACTTTAGAAGAAGTTACGGTTAAAAAAAAACAAATGTTTTTAATGCTTTGACTATTTTAATCATACATGATATTGTGGATCATACCTAGCGTTTTGCTTTTCTAAGTGAGAAAATTTGCAGGTATTTACACTGATGACATGAATCAAGACCATACCATAGACAAACAAAAATTGATTTCAGCATTTAAGAGCAACTATGATGCACAGTTAAAGCCAGAACAACAAGAAATCATTGACTCTGACTTAAGTGAGGGTAAATTTCAAGAAACAGGTTCTGGAAAATGGCCTACAAGCTGGTCACAGCAATTCTTTGTACTTTTAAGAAGAGATGTGAAAGAGAGAAAGTATGAATCATTCTCTGGCCTAAGGATTGCTCAGGTCCTTGTGGTTGCACTTATTGCAGGACTACTTTGGTATAAATCTAATCTTTCACACTTGCAGGATCAGGTAACTATTTCTACAATAATAGATAAATAAGAACTTGTTTCCATGTTAGGTTGACAAAATAATGTGCTGTTTTATGAATTTAAGAGTATAATTGGATTGTACTGATGTTGGATAGAGAACTAAATTATGATTAGAGAATTAGTACAAGAGTGTTATAAGAGTGTGAGAAGGTTTTAAATTGTAGTTACAGAGTTGGAGTTGTTATCTCAATCAAGGTTTTATATTGTGGTTATGGTAATAGTTGTGGTGCATGTGAATTGGCAGTGAGTTTGGCAGAAAAACAGCGTGCCTATGTGATTTTGGCAAAACCTATATTTTAGAACTTCAACAAAATTACAGTGTATTGTGCTTTCGTCAAACGCTATGCAATTGCAAACATGCATTTGGTCGCATTGCGATCCTAGATATTGTAAAGAAGCACGATAAAATGTGACAGATGTGTCCTGAATTCTAGTCATAGAGATATCAAAAACCCTGATATAGCGGCCTAAATCTCAGTCGCATACCTTTATTTAAAACCTTAGTCACATCTCAATTTGGGCCGCCACATCAAAGTTTTTGATGTCTCTGCGACTTTGATTAAATGTGCATCAACTATATTTGACTGCAATTCTCTGCAACATTAAAAATATCGATGTGACTACGATCATGACTCAAAATCTAGTTTGCAAATACCTAAAACTTTTGTATCACAATTGACAATTACATTTGTAAACCACAATTTTAAAACACTAATGATAGCTAACCTAATGATCATAATAATTCAACCAAACTTTTCTTGCAGATAGGACTTCTATTCTTCATAACAGGCTTTTGGGGTTTCTTCCCTCTCTTCCAAGCAATCTTCACCTTCCCTCAAGAACTAATGATGCTAGAAAAAGAAAGATCCTCAGGAATGTACAGACTCTCATCCTACTTCATTTCAAGAATGGTAGCTGACCTACCAATGGAACTAGTCCTCCCTACAATCTTCATTCTCATAACATATTTTATGACAGGTCTCAAAGCAACAATGATAAACTTCTTTCAAACACTTTTCTCCCTCTTACTCAATGTGTTAGTTGCACAAGGACTAGGACTTGCACTTGGTGCTCTTGTACTTGATCAAAAATCAGCTACAACACTTGCATCAGTCATCATGCTATGTTTCTTACTTGCTGGTGGGTTTTATGTTCAAAATGTTCCAAAGTTTATATCTTGGATTAAGTATATATCTATTAGCTACTACACTTATCAACTATTTATTGGGTCACAATATCATAGTGGAGACACATACCCTTGTTCTAATGGTCAGTGTCCTATTGAAGAGTTTCCTCCTATAAAGCAAATGGGGTTTCAATTGAATGGTAAAGGTTTGGCTGCATTGGCTCTTGTTATAATGTTAATTGGTTATAGACTTATTGCTTATTTTGCTCTCATGAGGATTGGAGTGACTAAGAAATTGGCCTAGGCTAATTTTTTTATTTTAATTAGTATTTAGCTTTTTTTTTATTTTACTTTTTAATTGGTGGGTTTTGTTTTTGGTGGGCAGAGCAATATATGACACATGTATTTGATTGGTTATCATTATTCAATATTATATGACATGATATTATGTTGCTTGAAATATGATTCCTAACTTAACTTCATTTTTGCTTTTAGTAAGGCAAGAAACACTGCATAGAAATTTTCATTTTTTATTTTTTTCGTAAACAAAATAACAATTACAACTTAAAACTTACATCAATTCGAACTGAAATAAAACGTTTAACTTAATAATATCGATTATTTTTTATAAACTCGTAATGCGACTTATATGTGGGTCTAAATTTCTTGATAAACATAAATAAAAATTGTAATTAAGCGAATTGTATTAAAAAAAGTATGATTTGTGTGCAAGCTTTGGTGTTTCCTTTCTCAAGTTTGGCGAGCGACCAGATTGTGGTGTTTCTGCTAGGCGCCTACAAAACATTAATACGAAGACCTAATTCACATGCGCTGTGCCGCACTTTTACCGTAAAAAATGTATTCAGATGCTAACTCTCAATGTTTTTGTTTTTCTTAATTAGCCCCTACACCAAAAAAAAGAGAAAGACAACTTACCACATATACTACACTTCACTCGTTGGGTCAAAGATCGAATGATGATTCGCTGATTAAGGCACATGATCAGTAATGTCTTACACAGACATCAAATTTTTCAAATGACACAATTATATAAAAGGAATTCTACCATCGGTGTGACATTTGCAAAATATATGGTTAATTAATTGAATTAAATATTTAAAATAAATTAGTTAATTAAACTTAATTCAAAAATTAGTTTAATCATTTAAAAAAAAAATTCTTGAAAAAATATAGAAATTTATTTTTTTCGGAAAAAGTCAAAAACAATTTTAAATATTTTATTCTTGGAAAGTTTTTGAGAAAAAAATCAAAAACATTTTTTTCTGAAATATTTTCTAATTTTTTTCTCAAAAGCTTTTTTTTATTGGGAAATTTTTTTAAAAAAATAATCAAAATTTTTTGTTATCGGAAATTTTTTTGACATTACTTGGAATTGTTTTACTTTGAAAAAATTTATGGAGAGAAAATGTAGAGTCATAAATTTTAAGTGCTTCATTTTATGAACAATCATTTTTTCTTAATGATTATTACTTTATTATTATCAATATCAAAGTTGCATGTCTTTTGTTATTATATCTTGAACTAGTGTAAAATCTTGTGTCTTTGCACGAGGTATAATTGCAATTAAAAGAATTAGATAAATCAAAAATATTTAGAGAAAAACGTAGAGAAATTTAGGTCGATATAAGATACAATTAGTAAAAAAAAGTAAACATACAAACCACATGAATTGATTTTTCAATGTTGTATCTCATATTAGTCTCCAATCACAAACACCATCCACAGCAGTTGCTTTATAGCCGCCGCTGGTTCTATAAAGGGCTTTCTTTTTCATCATCCATTACAGAGAGGGTGGTTTAGATTGTTTTTTGTTATTATATCTTAAAAAGAATGACATACTTTTGGTTCCTAACTAGTTCAAGCTTTCAATAATAAAAAACAAAAATTTGTATCTAATTTTTTTTTCTCTTTTTTTTTTTTACTTTTGTACTAGAGTGTCGTGAGATATAGTTTAAGTATTTGTTTTGGAGAGTGTGGGTGTACTAGGATCATGGAGAGTTTGAGAGAAATTTATATGTTGTAACAATTTTCACATAATATTATTTTTTGACGGTCATTAAACAATGGTTGTAGTTTTTTCTCCAGATTTGGAGCTTTTATGTTATTTTCTTGTGTTGTAATTGTTATTTAAAATTTTCTGTGTTTATTTATTTGTCAACATCTAGTATCAGAGCTTTCTGTTCGGTCTAGAGAAATAGAGTTCTTAGTATACTCTATAGTTGCAGTTTTGTTTGATCTTTCACATCATAAAATAAGTGTTATCTTGTTAAAGTGTTGTTACGCAAGGTTCTAGTTAAGAAAATACTTGGTCATTAAGTGGTCTTTTGTGACTCATCTCTCTATCATGAGAACCTACCTGGTGCACAGTTACAGTATGTCAAGTTCTGCAGAGAAGTTTGTGATAGAGAAATTTGATGGATGAATCAATCAATTTTGACTTGTGTAAAATTCAAGTCAATGAAGTGTTGATACAATCATTGTTACACAAACTGTTGATCGGCACAAGTACATTTGTTTGGCATTAATGCAAGGTGTGCTGTAAAATTATGTCGGTTGCTGAAGAACTTTATGAGAAAGCCAATATGGAAGTTGCACCATATTTTCCAGAGAATTATACCATGCAACCCTACACCTATACCTGCCACCCCCTCAAGACACATGAAAATACAATTTTATCCTTTTAACAATTTATAATAAGTTTCAAAATTGATAGTTTCAGAAGTTTTAAATTTTCGATACTTTCGGAAGTTTCAAATCTTCGAAATAAGTATTACATTTCGAAAATTTGGAAAGTTTCGAAAGTTCCCAAATCTGGAAAGTTTCGAAAATTTCCAAATCTGTAAAATTTCGAAAGTTTCCAAATCTGGAAATTTTCGAAATAAGGATTACATTTCGAAAATTTGGAAAGTGTCGAAATTTTCCAAATATGGAAAGTTCCGAAATTTTCCTATTTCGAAAGTTTTGAATTATTTGAAAGTTTCGAAAATTATGAAATTTTCTATTTCGGAAGTTTCGAATTGTTCGAAAGTTTCGAAAATTCTGGAAATTGTCATTTCGAAACTTTGGAAATTTTCGAATATTTTGGAAAGAGGGGTGAAAAAATGAGAAGTTAAAAAAGTTGAATATTTTATAAAGGGCAAAATTGTATTTTCACGTTAATTGAGGGGGTGACATGTTTAGATGTGGGGGTGCATGGTATAATCCTCTATTTTCCAGCATGGAAAATAAATTCTTGAAGTAGTTTAGCCTCAAGTGAAGTATACTTTTTATGGTGGAGTATGATAGTTCTTTTGAACTACAATTGTCGGTACAGACAATGAAAGCCGAAGATGAATCAATTTAAATCAATGCGGAGATTGTTGAGTTTTGATTGAAATTGAGGAAATTGAAATAGTCCCACATTACTTGGAATTGTAAAGGAAGAGAGAGCTTAAAGCTATATATATGACTCTACATTTTCATTACAATTCACATCAGTCTAAAACACTCTAAGTTTGTATCTGATTCTTTTCTTTTAGAGTGTGGGTGTATCAGTCTAAAACACTCTAAGTTTAGCCTGATACTTTTCACATCAGTCTAAAACACAATTTTCCTATAGTGTTGTTATTTGGTTATCATTAGACAACAATTTTTCTTTTGTTGTGGTTGTTATTTAAATTTCTCTTGTGTTTGTTTACGTCTCAACACATCTCTATGCTTTTTTATTGCGCTAACGTGTTATATATTTTACTAAGTTTCTTTCTATGATTTTGATTACAATTTATAATTGATGTATATATTATATATGTTTTAACACATTTACTAATAATGTACTTGAATTTGTGACATTTAAAAATTTAAATCAAAAAAAAAAAAAATTCTCAAATTGTTGCTTGGATAAGAATGTTAGTTTAAAACAAAGAGAATGTTATTTACCAAAAATGTTTAATGAAAAATGTAGATCTCACACTATGAAATTTTCCACTATTTTGCTAAAGAGAACATTGTTTCAACACACTTTTACAATTTTTTCTTTAGATCACAACTTGATCTTATATAACATGTATTATCAAAGCCTTAATAGGCTTACAATCTATATTATCACAACCTCAGCAGATTTATAAACTCGATCTAAATAAAATTAATACAACTTCACTCTCAACAAAAGACTTTGAGATATTTTTACAAGTATATGAATAAGTGTATGGGTTTTTTTCTTATGAAAACTCAAAGACAAATTTTGAGAAGCAAAGGAAATGTATCAGTACACTCAGAAATATGTAGCTCGAATTTGCAAATCTGAAACTAAAATGTGTATTATAATAAGAGCCTTGAGATTAACTTGAGAATAAAACAATGATTGATGATTTGTAGCTTAGACTCTTCCTCTTTATGTTCAACATCCATTCCTATTCATAGATGAGGAAAGCTTCAGTTTGCTGAAGGAGAAACAAGATGTTGGACATGAGAATCCATAAAACAATTTTCTTGATGATGTGTCTTCATGTTTTTGTGTAGTTTAAAGAGAACGTTCTCTTACAGAGAAGAACATTCTTTTGTTTTTTGTGACCAAAAGACAGCTTCGAAATATGAGCAAGAGGATACTGCAAGTTGCTTTTATGATGCAACATAGGAAGTGAAAAAGCAACAATTGCCACTTGTACTTACATGTATTTGATTTTTTTCTTTTCATGCTTGCAAGTGGTAGAACAAAGAGAATGTTATTTCCAAAAACGTGGGCTCATATGTAAGTCAAAATGTGTTGGTTTGCTCATATTAATCTAATAAATTTTGAAAATAGTGTTGAAAATGAAGATAGATTAATCAAAGCCTTTATGATATATTTCTTTGTTTGATACCATAAAGAATGTTCTTTCACTATTCCTCATTTAAGTTTGTTTGTGCAATATGTCTTAAATGCATTATTTTTGAAATGACTTCAACTACAAAGTCGATATTTTATATTTCTGAGTTGTCTTGAAAATTTTTAAGATGATGAAACTTGATTCTTTTTGTGTAATTTTGAGTGATTTTTGTTCTTTTGTGAGTGAGATACTTAGATTAAAATCAAAACATGTTATCAATCTTTAAAACACTCAAAAGCACATGTTAGATCTTAAAAATGTAATTTAAGATACTTGTTAACTTTAAAACATCAAATTGAAATTTTGTCTCATCATTTGTGATATACGTAAATATGTAAAATTGTAAGAAAATTGATTGCAAGATATTATTTATTTTACAAACACTCTCGGGTTAACTCCTTTTTATATAATACTTCATTCATCTCATTATAAGTGTTTCATATTGATTGTGTACACTTTTTAAGAAAATAATTAATTGTTTTGAGTTTAATAATAAAAGAAATTTTATTTACTAAAATATTATTATTAATAGTAGTTAATAGAATAGTTAGATGAATTAATATACTATATATAATGATACATTAGTCAGAAAAAAAGTAACTAATGTTTCATTATTAAAAATACAAATTAAAAAATATTGCAAATACGATATTTATAATATGATATGGAGGAGTAACAAGGAAGTTGCTATCATTATACAACAAATCTCTATCTTTCAATTTAAAATTCTCTTAAACCTTTCTCCTTATTTTGATGGAAGAAAGTAAGATAATATGACTTAGTCTTATAGGAAAAGATAAAGCAGGTTTTGTTTAAAAAATAAATAAAGTAGTTGAACAATAAACAACAATGAGAATAGTAAATTTAGAAAACAATAAGCTACACCAAAACCAAATAATCTTTTTGTATATAGGCACATATTCATTATCTTTTCACATATACGAAAGTTTGAGATAACAAATATTTTGTAATTTATTTCACATATACTATTTATATTGTTTTCTAACATATATCTAAAAACATAGACTAAGTTTGAGATAAAATATTTTGTAATTTATTTCCCATATATCTAAGTTTGTGATAATAAAATATTTCACATATTAACATATATTTATATTATATGTGTTTATATTAAATGTAAAAACACGATACCATTTTCTAGTGAAGTGTTCATCTTCGTCTTTAAGTTTTCCATATTTAATTAAGACTTTTATGTCATTTTGAAAAACACCTATTGATAAAAAAATTCTAAACTGTTGGTGGCTAAAAACTCATTGTGGAAGATAAATTATAACACTAGAAATGTGTTGACTATTGATAAGAAACATTTGATGAGAATAAAATAGTTAAGAAATATGGGGATAAGAAAGCAGTTTTAGAGTAAATTTTTGGCGTTGTTTTATTATTATTATTATTATTATTATTATTATTATTATTATTATTATTATTATTATTATTATTATTATTATTATTATTATTATTATAGAGATTAATCTAGTAATTAAAATTCATTTAAAAAATTGACTTTTTTAATATATATTTTTTCAACTAAATAGTTAAAAGATCGAAACATCTACGGCTATGAGTGAGATAAGTTATAGTAGAAATATAGTACACATGATCGAAGTCAAAATGGTTATTTTCTTCGTTAATCCTCTTAATAGTAATTTATTTATCTTTTAAACAATTATCCCGGTATTATTCAACTTCATTTCTGGTAATCATTGGATATTGTGAATAAGAAATGATTCTTTGACAAAAATTTAAACATCAGTTTTATATTTTTATATGATTTTCAATTTTTATATCATTTTTTCTCTCTAATTGGATCCTTCTTCTCTATACTTATTAGGTTCAACATCCACAATACCTGATACGTGATGTCGAAATATAATCTCAATATTAGTGTGTTCAAATAACACAACTAATTGTTAATATATTTGCTTGAGATTTGAGAATGAACAAAGTCTTTTTTTTATAAGACAATGTATAGAAGCATACCATTTACCATTAATGATTAAATTACGCTCGTGTTTTGTTCTTCTGGCCTTAGGCTTAGATATTTATGCACGTGATGTTAGCCAAAGTAAAAGTTTGACATGATCTTTGAAATCCCATTTGGCTGGATTCAAGTCACGGCTAACGAAAAATAAATCAATTTTTATGTGTGCACCAAATTTTCTAGTCTTCACTCTCATATAATTTTTTTTTTTTTTTTT
>JBBPBQ010000003.1:46525007-46552543 GCA_037974755.1 Cicer yamashitae
TTTTTTTATTGTACTGAAAAATTATTATTGCAATTCACTTTCAACAATTTGAACAATACAATCACGAGTGGAAGTAATAACTCGACACAAACTTTTCATAAAAAAAAAACTAAACACAAGCTAAATTAGTATAGCTCCCTAACTAAAGTATTAGCGGCTACATTTGATTGGCACTTTACAAATTCAACGTCAAAATGGCACTTTACAAATTCAACGTCAAAATTCTAAACATATCGATAAATTGGCTAATAATTTTTAGACTTTAATTCTTTTTGCTTTAAATGATTGTGTCGAAGAAGGTATTATGTCCTTCGGTAATTTTTAATTCATTTAAAGAGTGTTAAGTACAATATTGAATTTTTGTAAGTGATCTAAACTTAAGAATGACAAACCAAGAGTAAAGAAGGAATTGTTATTAAGGATGAAACAAAAATGACAAACCAGTCATTTGGACGGTTATCAAGTGTTAAATCAAAGTAAGGTTCTCCATGAACCATTGTTATTTTTGAGTTTCGAAAAATTATTTAAAATCACAATTTATGCCACCGAAAATATTACTAGGTTGAGTCGCGGACTAGGTCGCTCTCTTTAAGACGTTTCGCGGCACTGCCCAAATTGTGCAAGGCAGACTATCAACCACGAATTCCCCAAGATAAAACAGCCCAGATTCACTGTATCGGAGTTCCACTGCACCGTAGAAAACCGTTCTAGAATTACATCCTCAATATGGCAGTTAAAGCCACTCTCAATATGACAATAAAGTCATTCGCAATACGGCACAAAAACCGCTCTAAAAACGAAGGACTACGGCATAATAACCGTTCTAAAAACAAAGGGACTGCGGCATAACAACCGCTCTAAAACCGAAGGGACTACGGCATAATAACCGCTCTATAAACCGAAGGGACTGCGGCATAATAACCGCTCTATAAACCGAAAGGGACTGCGGCAGAATAACCGCTCTATAAACCGAAAGGGACTGCGGCATAATAACCATTCCAAAAACAAAGGGACTACGGCATAACAACCGCTCTAAACCCGAAGGGACTGCGGCATAACAACCGCTCTAAAAACCGAAGGAACTGCGGCATAACAACCGCTCTAAAAACCGAAAGGGACTGCAGCATAATAACCGCTCTAAAAACCAAAAGGGACTGCGGCATAATAACCGCTCTAAAAACCGAAAGGGTCTGCGGCATAATAACCGCTCTAAAAACCGAAGGGACAGAAAGAAAGGGGAGAAGTGGCTCGAAAATTAGGTGAGCAGAATATGAGAGAGAAAAGAGAAAGTTGGGAAAAGCATCCAACTTTGGTGTGCTTTTCACAATAGATTGAAACTCATTATATAATGATGGAAGCAAACTCACAATTGATTTCTAATCAATGTGGGACTTTAGCATACTCAAAATAGGAGAGTTTTCTAATGTGGGAGTTCAAAAAAATTTCTTTCCAATGTGGGACTTGAATTTTAAAAAACATGTTTCTTTCCACTTGAATTTACAACAACAAATTCTTTCCAATGTGGGACTTCAACAAAATATTTTTTTTTTAATTTTTAAATTCACATAATAACATACTATGTTCCAACAATCCCCCACTTGAATTTAAAAAAGTGTTTCTGAAATAGCGTCAAACGCTTCTATAAGATCGTGCATAAACAAAGGTGTCTCTTGACTTGAACCTTTGCATAGTAAGTAAGATTCAAATTCAACAAGAGTGACTCGTAGTCTTGAACTCTATCTCTGACATCAAACCCACACACAATCTTTTTATAGGGTGTATTCTCAAAAGCTCGTGCATTAATGGCCCTGCACGTGTATCCCAGTATAGTGAACGCTCTAGGAATTCTGCCTCAAAATTCCATAGGAAGCGGCCCCACTTCCACATTCACATAGGTGAGTCTATCAAGAGTACTCCTGTAGCTAGGTACTCATGTAGCTAGGTACTCCTGTAGCTAGGTACTCCCTCCACATAGAACATAGATCTCATTAAGAGTTTCTATTACCTCATCCTATTATCGCTTCAGGAATCATGCTTCTCTAATTTATAATAGCATGTTCATCTCATATCACTTCACAACTTGTTATTACCCATTGAACCTAATTCTTGGGATCTCCAGTCTTTTAGGTCGGGTTACCATCATGAGTGACTCTATAGGCATTAGTCTCATCCTTTTGGATGTATTTATGACTTTCTCTCTAGCTAATCCTTTCGTCAAAGGATCTGCAAATTTTCATCAGTGCGTACATGATCCACTATAACAACTCTTTTAGAAAGTAACTCTCTAACAGTGTTGTGCTTACGATGAATTTGTCGTCTCTTATCGTTGTAATAACGATTTTCAATCTTCATAATAGCCGCGGTACTATCACAGTGGATCAACACATCTGTCATAGGTTTTTCCCATAAAGGGATCTCAACTAGCAAGCATCTCAACCAGCTCGCTTCTTCACAAGTAGTAGCTAGTGCTATCATTTCAGACTCGATAGTGGACTAAGCCAATATCGTCTGTTCTTCAATTTCCAAGATACAACACCACCGGCTATACTGAAAATATAACCACTGGTTGCTTTGGAGTCATCTGATAAGGAGTTCCAATCAGCATCATTGTATCCTTCAAGGACGGCAGGAAATCTTCGATAATGTAATCCAAGACTCATGGTCCTTTTTAGGTATCTCATGACTCTTTCGATAGCGTGCCAATGCTCCATACTAGGTCTACTAGTAAACTTTCACAACAATCCCATAACATAAGCAATGTCGGGTCTAGTACAATCAGTGGAATACCTGAGGCTGCCAAGGATGCTCGCATATTCAGTTTGTCTAACACATTCATCAGTGTTCTTGAAAAGTTTCACACTTAGATCATATGGTGTGCAAGCAGGTTTACAGTCAAAACATTTATATTTCTTTAGGATTGTTTCAACATAGTGAGACTAATCCAAAGAAATTCCATTTTCTGACCTAGTAATCTTGATTTCAAGGATTACATTTGCTTCTCCGATGTCTTTCATATCAAAGTTGTTACACAACAATGATTTTACAATATTTATAGCATGAATGTTTGAATCAAATATGAGTAAGTCGTATACATAGAGACATATGATAGTGCAAATGCTATTTTCAGATATGTAGTAAATACATTTGTTACTTTCATTCACTTAAACTCATTCGATATAATCAACTTATCAAACCTTTCATGTCATTTCTTAGGAGTTTGTTTAAGACCATACATAGACTTATCTAACTTATAGACCTTGTCTTCTTGTCCATGTATTACAAAACCTTCAGGTTGTTCCATATAGATTTCTTCTTCCAGGTCACCAATTAAAAAAGTTGTTTTTACATCCATCTGGTGTATCACCAGGTTATGAATAGCCATAAGTGATATGAGCACCCTGATGGATGTTATTCTAGTGACTGGTGAAAAAGTGTCGAAGAAATCTATATTTTCTCTTTGTCTAAAACCTTTGGCTACAAGGCGTGCCTTGTACTTATCAACAAATCCATCGGATTTTAGTTTCTTTTTCAAAATACATTTACAACCTGTTGATTTGCAACCATGAAGCAAGTCTACTAAATGTCAGGTCTTGTTAGACTCTAGAGAATCCATTTCATCGTTTATAGCTTCTTGCCATAAATCTGCATCCAATGATGACAAAGCTTCTTTAAGATTTACAGGATTCTCTTCTAAATTATAGGCCATATATTCAGGTCCATAATCTTTAGCAACTCTTACTCTCTTACTCCTTCGAGTTTCTGTTTCGCCTTGTTTGTTGCTTTCAGTGCTTCTTGTCACAGGAACTTCACTAGGTTCGCTGCCCCCACTATTTCTCGATTTGAAAGGGAATTTATTTTCATAGAAGTCAACCTCATTTGACTCTATGATCACTTTTGCATTTAGGTCATAAAAGCTATACACTTTGTTATTTACTGCATACCCAATGAATACACATTCATAGGCTCTACTGGCGAGTTTAATTCGCTTGGGATCGGGGATTCTGACATAAGCCAAACAACCCCAAGTTTGAAAATAAGACAAGTTCAGTTGTCTTTTCTTCACTATCTCATAAGGAGATGTTTTGTTTTTAAATTTAGGAACTCTATTCAAAATATAGGAAATAAGCAATATATTTTTTTCTCACACCAATGAGATGCAGCACTAGAGTTAAGCATACTAGCAACAACTAGTTCAATAAGAGTTATATTCTTTCTTACAACATTACCATTCACTTCAAGCAATTATGGTGCAATTGTTTCAAGTGTAATTCTTGATAATTTATAAAATTCATTAACCAAACTAGAGTCATACTTAGAACCTCTTAATCTTTCTACTAAATTGATTTTCAATTTCAGTTACAAAGATCCTTAACATGTCAAACATTTCACTTTTATTTTTCATTTGATATACAAAAGTATAGTCAGAACAATCATCAATAAAAGTAATGAGTTAACGTTTTTCATTTCTGGTTAATGTCCCATCAAGTTCACATATATCAGAGTGTAATGAATTTAAATCCTCAGATTATCTAACTACAGATTTATGTGAACTCTTTGTTATTTTAGTTTGACTACAAAAATCACATTTTTCAAAATCATTCATAGATAACTTTGGAATTAAACCTAGGTTACTTAAGTTTGAAATCAAATGTGTTCACATCACATAGTCTAGCATGTCAAAACTTAAAATCATACAACATGTAAGCAGGAGACATTTTATTGATTTCAACATTCAAACAAAAAGAGACATATTAAATTTCAACATTTAAATTAAATATGTCATGAATGACATACCTTAATAGATGATCTCATGAGTTATCTTCAGCCTTTCCGAATATGTCATCAGTCATATGATACTCTGAGTAGCAGCTTCAGAGCATCTCTAACAGTATTGCTGGAACTGTAGTAGTTATACAGATCATCAACAAGTCTATTAAGAATATAATTCTTATCATTATTCTCCCATGAGTTAATTCTCTAGCTTTCTTATCCTTTTCTGTTTGCCTCAATCTGAAACAATTTATTGAAATCAGAGGCAACAGAACCAAATCCAGCAATCTCTTCGGTTGACATGGCAGAAAGAAACGTCTTAAAATTGTTATTTTTGAGTTTTGAAAAACTATTTAAAATCACAATTTATGCCACCGAAGATATTACTAGGTTGAGTCGCGGACTAGGTCGCTCTCTTTAAGACGTTTCGCGGCACTGCCCAAATTGTGCAAGGCAGACTATCAACCACGAAGTCCCCAGGATAAAACAGCCCAGATTCACTGTATCGGAGTTCCACTGCACCGTAGAAAACCGTTCTAGAATTACATCCTCAATATGGCAGTTAAAGCCACTCTCAATATGACAATAAAGTCATTCGCAATACGGCACAAAAACCGCTCTAAAAACGAAGGACTACGGCATAATAACCGCTCTAAAAACAAAGGGACTACGGCATAACAACCGCTCTAAAACCGAAAGGACTGCGGCATAATAACCGCTCTATAAATCGAAGGGACTGCGGCATAATAACCGCTCTATAAACCGAAAGGGACTGCGGCAGAATAACCGCTCTCTAACCGAAAGGGACTGCGGCATAATAACCATTCTAAAAACAAAGGGACTACGCCATAACAACCGCTCTAAAACCGAAGGGACTGCGGCATAACAACCGCTCTAAAAACCAAAGGGACTGCGGCATAACAACCGCTCTAAAAACCGAAGGGACTGCGGCATAACAACCGCTCTAAAAACTGAAAGTGACTGCGGCATAATAACCGCTCTAAAAACCGAAAGGGTCTGCGGCATAATAACCGCTCTAAAAACCGAAAGGGACTGCGGCATAATAACCGCTCTAAAAACCGAAGGGACAGAAAGAAAGGGGAGAAGTGGCTCGAAAATTAGGCGAGCAAAATATGAGAGAGAAAAGAGAAAGTTGGGAAAAGCATCCAACTTTGGTGTGCTTTTCACAA
Source organism: Cicer yamashitae (assembly GCA_037974755.1). Lineage (NCBI taxonomy): Eukaryota > Viridiplantae > Streptophyta > Magnoliopsida > Fabales > Fabaceae > Cicer > Cicer yamashitae. Next base: position 46,530,968 of record JBBPBQ010000003.1, read on the forward strand.
TAGATTGAAACTCATTATATAATAATGGAAGCAAACTCACAATTGATTTCTAATCAATGTGGGACTTTAGCATACTCAAAATAGGAGAGTTTTTTAATGTGGGAGTTCAAAAAAATTTCTTTCCAATGTGGGACTTGAATTTTAAAAAACATGTTTCTTTCCACTTGAATTTACAAAAACAAATTCTTTCCAATGAGGGACTTCAACAAAATATTTTTTTTTAATTTTTAAATTCACATAATAACATACTATGTTCCAACAACCATTTTATGTTAAAATTTTGAAATTAAAAAAAGAAAATTTGTCTCCAGAAATAGAAGCATTGATCAAACATTTGGAGAGGTTAATCTATAGACAAACTAATGAGTTTCTTGAAAGAATTGACCATTTAAGAAGGAAAAATAGAAATTATGAAGAAAAAAAAAATGGAGAAAATGAGAGGACAAGTAACGAGAATGAAAGAAGAATGAAAAAACAAGAGAAGATTGAAATAGAGATTGCTACTAATTCAAAAATATTTTAGGAGAAGATTCGTAAAATCCAAGAGAAGTATAGAGAGAGTAAGAAAAATGTTAAAGAAAAAAAAAAGTCTTGTGGTAAAAGAATTGAGGTGAAAGAAAAGGAGGCTATCAAAAGAGAGAGATCTTAAAGAAATAGATGTAAATGATGTCATCTTGAATACTTGTTGTAATGTTAACTTTTTTACATGTTGTGATAAAGAAGTTTACTTTGGATGAATCTAAAAGAAAACTTGCAAGAAAAAAAATGACGAAGTGCTTCCAAATGAACAGTGTAGTGCAACTTTACAAGTTGAATTAATAGAAAAAAACGTTGACAAATCATGGCGAATCATGGCAAAAAAACTACACTAATATTGGTTTGTGTGGTCAAATATTGAGATTCTTCTCATATTATCACTAACTAAAAAATAGCGATTATTTTGGTCTTTCATAGCGCTTATAAACGCTATTAATAATGGCGTTATTATAAGTATGTGGTGTTTTATAATACTTATTAAGCACTATTATAGATGACTGTGTTTTATAGCACTTATTATAAAAGAAGCGCTATAAAAAGCTTAATAAGAACTATACGAGCTATAAGATGCGAGTCACCTATAATAGCGCTTAAAAGGCGAGTCACCTAATTATTATAGTCATTATATAACATATGCACTATTATAGATCGATATCAAAACCCTTAAACCCATATTATTTGTAATTACTAGCTTTTTTATCTTAATTAATTATGGTGATTTTATTACTAATATTTATATATTTTCTTAACTTATAACAATTGTAAAATATGTAATAATTTATCAAAATGCTCAAGCTTTCATTAAAAGTATAATCATAATAACATAAACGTACTTAAATATAAAATGTGATAATACAACTCAATTCATAATAGACAAAAAGAAAACTTATTCTAAGGAAACCAAAACAAATAAAAAATAAAACAAGTGTTGCTAGCACCAAATAATCCTCCTGCATCCTTGAACGAAATAGTCCTACTTGCAACATATGAAATAACAAAAAAAAATGTTAAAATATTCAAAATTGCAATTAAGATATTTTAAAGAGCAAGCTTGGAAAAATATTTAAAACCATAAATTGATAAATATAAATCTTCGCCCTATATACTATAAGATACTTGTGTAAGGCATATATCATATGTCTGAAGTTAAGGAAAGTTTATCATCACTGATTATCCAAACCTTTTGTACCATTCATGTCATAGTGGTATACATTTTTTATACCAATTTAGTCAAGCCACTACAAGTTTTGATGAACATTTTTACTCTTTATGACAATGGAAAGCTAATATAAAGAGGCTTGGGTTTCATCAATACTCCATAATATGTGAAAATATCAATCAAAAGAGGAATATACACAGTCTTACAATACTAAATCCAAAATCAAATGAAATACATAATGCTTGTAATTGGGCATAAAAATTAAGATAGTAAGAAACTTTTTGTCCTTATAATTTTTTGGACCATATCAAGCATCAAAGTATTGACTTGTTACTCTTAAAACAAACAAAGAAAAACAAATTATCATATGTCAATATGCATAAAACAAAAGTAATTAGTTGCTCAGGCTTGCAATTAAAAAAAACAAATCTAATGAAATGGCCCTAACATGATATTCAAGTATCTATGTAGACATCAAATACATAAACCAACAAGATATACAACAAGTCAACTATATCATCATGACAAAAATCCCTAAATGAGTTTAAAAAACTTACAAGATACTAAAAATCCAAAACATCAACACCAACATAATATCTTTGATTTCATGAAAACTCAAGAAAATGTGACATAATTTCAAATACAAAAGTATTACCTTATGAATAGCTCTCCAAGCAGCTTCATCTTTTCTATGAGGTTTGGGGTGAATAGGTTTTGAATGATTTATCCGTAGATCTTTTGGTTTCTAATGGTAGGCAAGAGAATAAATAATATATTGAATTCAAAAAAATTTCAAAGGAAAAAAGATAACAAGAAAATATTATCAAATTAGCATTTGGGAGTTCTCTCAATGCATCATCAACATTTGTTTACTTAAGGATGGATACTGAGTAAAGTTGTCAAAACAACTTGGAATATATTAAGCATATTATGTAGCACCGACACTTCTAATCAAAGACGTGTTATGATGTCTCACATGTGTTCGTGTCCAACACCGACACGACACTGACACTGACACCTTAATTACATTCAATTAATTCCTTTTCTTAAATTATTACTTGTGTTAACTTGTTAGTGTCGTGTTTGTAATCACACTTTTCCCTTTACATTTTTGCATAACTCTGTAACTTCTGCAAAACAATAAAAAAAAAAACTAGAGCTCGATTTTATCTCATGGATACAAAGATTAATCATTTTAGCTTATAAATTGAGAACAAAAAATCAATCAAAGGGGGATTTTTTGCAAAAAAAAAAAATAGAAAAGATAAGAAACAAAAAAATGTAAAATTGATAGATGAAAATTGTAGAAAACTAGAACACTTTGCAAATCCTCATAAAACCATCATCATTAGCCTTTTTTTTTTTCGCCTAAATACCATCATCTATCTATCACCTCATTTCAAACCAAAAAACAATAGCACCATACACAACATCTATGCGAGCTATTTCAGCATCGGCCGCCACCATACACGAAGCCCTCCGTCATCACTTTCTCTCTCTTTCACACATTTGTACTTTTTCCTTCTCTATGTTATGTGCTCATTTGTTTGTTGAAGCTTCTAGGTCTCAAAATTAGACATTTACTTATTATTATTGCTACTTTATTTTATAAAATGATGTTTCTATTTTTTTTTTTTTATATACTAGCTCATGAATAAGGGATAAATCACAATGATTATTAGCGCAAAGAGAAAAGGGAAGAAAAAAATGGGTTTTTAGTTTTAAGAGAAAACAATGGTTTTTGGTTTTGAGAGAAAACAAGATGAACGGTGTTTATTTTTAGAAAAAATTGGAGTATTAGAGCGAAGAGACAACAAGAAGCTAGCGCGCATTATAATTTTATTGCAATTTATAGTGTTTAATTATAAAGGGATGTGTATTGATAGCGCTTACATACATTTTTCAGGTATTTTATAGCATTTTTTTAGAAAGCGTTGTGATTTAATATCACTTATGTAAAAAACGCTATGTATTAATGGTGCTTACATATCTTTTTCACGAATTTATAGCATTTTTAAAAAAACAAACCCTATAAATTAGTAGCGCTTACATAAAAAACGTTATGTGTATCTGTTCTAGTAACTTTTAGTAGCACTTATATATTATAAGTGTTATGTTTTGTACGTTATGAAAACTAATTTTGGCGTAGTGTATTGAATTGCCTAACATTTCTTCTTTATGAAGGGACTAAAATGAATGAACAAGGTTTTTTTCAACGAGTGAAAAAATTTGTGAACTTGGGAAAGATGATTGTGCCCAAGAATCACAAAAGCAAATAAATTATTCCAATCAAAATGAAAAGTTATCTAAAGTGGAAGTTACATATGATGGATTCATTAGATTTATTTTTCACCCCGAAGGTATTTGGGCTACAAATTTGAGGCTGAATTCTCATGAAGAGGAAGGGAAAGATGAGATTCTTAGATGCTCTCCTTTACAGGACAAAATTATTCAATAATGGAATAAAAAAAACCGAATTAATTTTGGTTGAAAATGTTATTTTCGTATGTGAAAAATTATTTTTCATTTTTTGGCTTTAACTACAGCTTTAGATGTTCGATTGACGTGAACTTTGATTTGTTGGAAATTTTATAGAATTATCTACAATTTGTCTTCTAGACTCAAGAGAAAAACAACTTCTTTTATGGAGGAAAATGAATTTAAAGTGAGTGGTATCCAATTGAGGCACAAAGGGGGATGTAGAAGTACTTTATTGGTGTAGAAGAAGTAACTTTTGATTTGTGTTGGTGAACGTGACTCTTGGATTTCTTGTGTTGCTATTGTAACAACATTTTCATTAATGCTAAACAAGGTAATTAGTGCCGTCATTGGACAAGATAATAAGTGTAGCCACTAGGAACTGATGTTAGTTTATTGTGGCATCTGTCTTACTTGTAGTCAGCCAAAGCAAGTATTTCCTATATATAACCGGGAAAATTGCATAATAAAAGGGAGAGAATTTTGTTGGGAAAAAAAAAAACACAGTTTGTGTATTTGGGATATTATGTCGCTTTTTGATTCTGGATTGGATAATCCCTTTTAATCTTATCAAGAAACTGTGTTTTCTTGTAGCAATCATTCCTCAAGGCTTATCGTTCATTTTCTCCATAGAAGCTTGGGAGCGGCGCATCCCTCATTTCTATCTTCTCCATATTTATAGTGTGTTCTTGCTTATCAATTTTTATTACCTATTATTACAGTTATGTATTTTAAGAACTATTGCAATTTACAATTCTTTACTTTAATCTTATTTAGAATGATGTATATTGTTGATTGCTATTGAGATGAACCAAAAGTAACAAACCAACTATTTGGTAGTCATCAGTGATCCAAGTGGCCCGATAAAGATAACTTGATATTAGGTCGTCCAATGAATTTTCAATAAGTTTCGATACCATCTTAGAATTAACTTAACTATTACAAAACAATTTGTAAAGTGACGACTACCCTCAATTATAAACACATTGTCTAGATTTTATCTTATTCAGTATAAAACTCTTAACACTCCTCCCTCCCATCACCTCTAGACATCTAGAACGTGACCCAAATAATCTGATAATGGTGACTTAATAACAAATGGTCTAATATATCTTGAATAGAACTAATATTATTTTAAAATTTAAATTCAACCTGACTCAACTATTATCCACCTAAAAAAATAATTACTCTTATCCCCATTTATAAATAGATTGTAAATCAATTCGCCCCCTGTTTTTTTTTAATAATAATAGATCATCACAACAATATTACCCTCATTATAATATTTCATTATTTCATCATTAAAAAAAGTAATATACTTTTCAAATCCCATAAAAGCGGTCCCTTTTTGACTTTTATGTGCGCAACAAGTAATTTGTTAGCCATTTTCTCTTGTTTATTATTTAGATTAATTAATACCTTTTTAAAAGCAAAGAAAACTTGAGAGGACAACAAATTTGTTCACATAAATGAAAAAATATTAATTTCTAAAAGTCTAGTGTATATGAAATGTATGTAGCGATGTAACATACAAGAGGACATTCTATCGTTAAATGAATAATTAATGTGATACTTGACCACAATAAAATAGTGATAATTTGACCAAAAATAATAACAACTGTAATTAATATTGTAAATATAAGTATGAATAATCTTTATGTGTATATATTTATTAGATGAATTTTATTTTTATAGTATTTTATTTCAACCCTCCAATAATTGCCTTAGGTCCCATAAAATTATATTTTGAAAATATTAGATCAAGGAAAAGTATAACATAGACTGGTTTAGATCTTGTTTATATTAAACATTTAATTAAATGTTTATAATATGAATATTTATCATATTATAACTGCTTAGCTATAAGTTATTTTTATAATAAAAAATAAAATAAAATCAGTTTATGTTATAAACTATAAGTTGTTTTATATCTTAAAAATTTATGATAATTAATTGAAAGCAACTTACTTATCAACAAACTATATGTCATTTTCATAACTTTTTCTCAAACAGTTTTATATGTACTTATAATAGTATATACATTAAGTAAATCAATTTAAATAATTTAAAACTCTTTAAATATGTTATTTAATTCAGCAACCGAGTTATTGGATTGTGTATTTAATTAACTTAATTGCCAAGCAAAGAACTCCCTTAAAATTATTATTGAAAATGGCTTAAAAAACGAAACGATCGTACACACATGACCCATCTTGCATGGAATAAGTCCTTAAATTATTATTTTTTGACACCATAAGTCTCTAAATTATAAAATGACTTTTATCTCATTCTAAAATATGGGTTGGCAGCCATTGTAGTGTGTCAATACTAATCAAGAGGAATAAACTTTATGTGAGGATCGATCAAAAAGGGAAATGCAAGATATTTATCAAAAAATTGACTGAACTTTTGGTAAATGTACAAATTGAATAAATTCGTTAAAGATGACCGTACGAATTTTCCTTCCACATACTAGTAAAGTCAAAGGAAACCTGTAAGAAGAAGAGGGGCATGTGAAGAGTATGATATGAGAAGCAAAGTTTGAATTTTAACATTTCAAATTTTAATTAATGAAATCATAGCATGTCTAGCTAGCTATATAGTAAATTCAACTTTGGTCATTAAATAACTAAATTTACTCAACTCGAATTACCTTTAATTCAATTTGCTTAACTACTGAACTAAATTAAGCCACCTCTTACGACTCAAATATGAACGTGGCATTAAAATTTATGTTAATTTTTTACTCGTTAATAAAAAATAAAATATTTTTAAAATAAACAATTATATACATTTTTAAAAATAATAAAAATGTTGAAAATAATATTTTTTTATTATTTTTAAAAAAAATATCTTTATTAATTAATTTTTTATTTTATTTTCATAACAATTATTTACTTTAAAAGTTTTTTATCAAAATAAAATAAACGAACATCTTAAAATATAAAAACAACAAATATTTTTATAAAGTAAATAAAACATTATTCAGTTTCAATCTCAACCTTTCAAAAGTATACCCTGTTGAGTCATTGACTACATTGCCTCTCCTTCTTCATTAATCTTCAAATTTGTTATGTATTATTTGTCAACCATATAATATATACATTAGTATACTTGTCAAAATACCTCCACCGTCTTTTCATGTAATCCACACTCATCACTAATTGACGTAACACCAAAGCCTCCACGTACATACCCTAATATATATATTTTTTATTATTCGTTTGTGGTGTTATATTTTCTTATATTACATTTTGTATTTTGTGAAATTAATGTCACAACAATAAACCAAAACATGCCGATCTCTAATTTGTTCCTTTTCGTAACGCTAAGACATTTCATGTAACTCAAAAACGTCACCAATCAAAGCCGAAGTTTCGAGTGCAATTCACCACTACGATATATGTTGACCTTGACCAGCCACGTCATCACTCTATCTTTTTAAAGGAAAACGACCGAAACACTTTGAAAACCACATCTAGCAATTTGAGGTATAGATTATATATAGTCAAAACTGCATTAGTGATCGGAAAATTTAAATTTAAAACAAAATTTATTATTATTATTATTAAAATATGAATGATTTAATCTTAATTGAATCTTAATTGATTAGACGATTCTAAATACTCTGAAGGTAAAATGAAATGCAATTTGACTACTTGCAAGTAGGAACTTTCACAACATATATATATATTACCCTGTCCTTTACTATAAATTTGACTATATGTATTGTTAGTATAATATTTTTTATATTTTTAATATATCACAATCATTTACAGATAATTTTAATTAAAAAATACTTTTATAATCTAATAACTGTAATCGATAATGTAAAACTATTTATTTTTAATTATATTCTCATATCTAAAAAAGGATAAAGTATGATATAATTATATGGTTATTATTATTATTAATTTCGTACCTACTTGTAAGCGTGTTGGTGGAGGTTGATGAGTGAAAGAAACACCCAAAGGTGGATGAAAAAGATTAAAAAAAGGAAAACCAAAATATAAAAGGAAAGGGCACGTGTCGAATGAAGAAAGATACACCACATGAACTTTATTTAATTTCGTTTTCATTATTCCCTGTTGCAACAAAATTCCAGCCTAACTATGAATCTCTCACATGGACACGTGCCTGCACGTGGATCCTTTTCATGCGTCCTCTTCGTGCCGACGTGGTTTATAAACTCACGCGTGAAAAATGACTTCACCCCAATACACTCATATTCATATATTGCTATTTTGGCAAATATAAACCCACACAAATTGTTTGTGTACAATGGATAGAAATTATGCTTCTAGAATATTGAAGTCGATTAACACGTGTCATATTTATCTCTTTTGCCTTTTTAAAAAATATTTAAAACTCTTTATATTTATCGTTTATTAAATCATTGAACGACAAGTATATATGGGTAAGAATTCACTGAGATTGTCGTGTAAATTTTCTCATGTTCATTTGTTCTTTTGTTAATTGGCTAAACTAAGTAGTAAGTAATCTTCATGTTAAACGTGTTACTTGTTCTGTCAAAACAAAAAAGTGTTACTTGTTAAAAGGTATATAAAATTGAATAATGAATTGAAAATTATTGATGGCAAATTTTTTTACATTTTTCTTGTTAATTCATCGTCTTTTTTCTTTATAAAATTTAATAAACAAAAAAGTAATATTGAAAAGAACTTTGTCGTTTAAAGATGTTAATAATTAAAATGATTTTTGAGTATTAAACGTCTTAAATCTATACAATTTTTTAATTTAATTTTAAAATTAATCCATTTCCCATGTCAAAAAATATATTCCATTTTGTCACATTAATTTTTAGAATAAAAAACAACCGTAATCTCTATCTTGTAAAGACTTTTAGAAAACAATCATGTGATGAAAAAATGATTCAACTAATGATACAAGGGAAAGGTACAAATGATTCTTCGTACATTGAATTGTTTTTCATAAAAAAGAAAATAATATTTTCAGGCAAAAAAGTAAATAAATTTTTTACATCTCTTATTTGACTTGTGTGGTAATCTAGGGAATGCCACGACCGTATCGGATCCAGATAAGGTCGAGTGCAGGATGCTTTTTGGTACGGGACACGTGGCAATTTCCAAGAGGTGGGTAACTCAAGTGGACCCCACATTTCAACACTAAGACAAAGATTACCGTACCAATCTCGGTCCACATGATTACTATAAATAACACCCTATGTCTATCGTTTATAGAGGAAAAAAAAGAAAAGAAAAATCAAAGTGATAACATTTCATTTCTCATTCAAGAAAAATAAATTAAAATAAAATAGCTTCATCCCAGCTACAACCTACAACACCAATTTTTCTCCACTGCAATTCAATCTCTTTGTTTGTGAAGAATATTGAATAAAAATGGGAATTCAAGATAAAGACCCTCTTTCACAATTGAGTTTGCCTCCTGGTTTTCGTTTTTACCCCACCGATGAAGAGCTTCTTGTTCAATATCTTTGTCGCAAAGTAGCTGGTCATCATTTCTCTCTTCAAATCATTGCTGAAATTGATCTCTACAAATTTGACCCATGGGTTCTTCCAAGTAAGTTTCCTAAATTTTAATTTACTTTATTAAATTGCAGTATTAATATTTCTCTTTTTTTACCTGAGATTATAATATTATTAATAAAAGTTGATATATTTTGTCAACGTATAGATCAAATATATCAATTTTCTTTATTAATTAATTAAATACATTAATTTTTATCGACTAAAATTATAATTCAAATATATTTTATTTTTATAAAAATCATCGGAGGTAGTATTGTGATTTTAACCATGAATTTTTTAATTAATATAAATGGTTGAGTATCTTTATACTATTAGTGAAATACATGATGAATTTGATTAAATTATATTTATTTTAAAATTGAATATGATTAATTGTGTAGGTAAGGCGATATTTGGTGAGAAAGAATGGTACTTTTTCAGCCCAAGGGATAGGAAGTATCCGAATGGGACTAGACCCAATAGAGTAGCTGGATCTGGGTATTGGAAAGCTACTGGAACAGACAAGATAATCACAAATGAAGGTAGAAAAGTTGGAATTAAAAAAGCACTTGTTTTCTATGTTGGTAAAGCTCCTAAAGGCACCAAAACCAATTGGATTATGCACGAATATCGTTTACTTGATTCTTCTCGAAACAACACCGGCACCAAGGTATTGCTTACATTCATTTTCTCAAGTTCAAATATCTCAAATGCTTATTTATTTATTTATTTGAATAAATTTAGTGTACTAATGTTTACTTAATATATTTAATACTGTTAAATTATGTGGTGACAATAATAAATCAATATTATATTCAAAATTGAAAACTCATTTATTTTATGATTTTTAAAAATAAAATAAAATATGCAGTATATAAATGAATATTTTAAACTCACTTTGTATCTTTAATACACTTATATTAATATTAATCCCGGATATATTTAGAAAAATAATAGATGTGCTTAATAATTAAAAATGAGTTTAATAAGAAGTGAATGTAAGTTAAATTTTTAACTTAAATTTAAACATAATTGCAAAATCTTGACTTTTTATTAGACTTTAATGTAAATTAAGTCTATAACTTTTTTAATTAGAAATATAACTAAAATTAAATATATATATATATATATATATATATATATAAAACACTTTATTCGTTTTGAATTATTTAATTATTTTATACCTATTAAAAAATATATAGAAAGAAACAATTACTTTTTATAAAATTATTTTTATTAAATATTGGTGCATTTGTTTTACAAATGCATCATTTAACAAGACACTTCCTCTGTTTTTAAACTTTTACTGTTTGATTGGATTATTATAACTTATGGTTAAGTTGTTATTGAATTGCAGTTAGATGATTGGGTTCTATGTCGTATATACAAGAAGAACTCTAGCGCACAAAAAGCCATTCCAAACGGCATCGTTTCAAGTAGAGAATACACTCAATACAGTAACGATTCATCCGCGTCTTCATCCTCCCACCTCGACGACGTTCTACAATCACTTCCCGAAATCGACGACCGTTGCTTCATGCTGCCACGTGTCAACTCATTAAGAACAATGCAACATCGTCAAGAAGAAGACAAGCTTAATCTTCTTAATCTCAATAATAATACTTTAATGGATTGGTCTAATCCATCGTCAATTCTCAATACAGAGTTTCAAGAAGGACAAAATAATAATGGGATGGTTAATTATAGTAATTGTAATGATCTTTATGTCCCTTCAGTCTCCACGTTATGTCACGTGAACACATCGGAGACGGAGAAGAAACCAATGGAGGAAGAGGTTCAGAGTGGTGGAGCGAGAGCAAACTCTGGATTATTTGAACGTGGTTCGAATAATTTTACTTATTCTAATTCGGTTGATTCGTTTGGGTTTAGGTATCCGGTTCAACCGGTTGGGTTTGGGTTCGGGCAATGAATTGAATAGAAAGTTAGTTAGAAAAAAAATAATTTGTTAATTTGTAATAGTCAATGTGCATGTGGTGTAAATAGGTTGGGATTCTTTTGGCCTAACAAGTTTGCTTTTAGAATTGCAAAATTAGAAAAGTTGAAAAATTTGAATTTTGGTCCTCACTTTCGGCTTGATATGGAAGTGGGCATACATTCTATGAATCTATTCATGAGGAGATGAAGTAGTGAAGGAATATTTGAAGCATTGGGTTATACTTAGCCACATGAATTAATCACGTTTTGTTGTACTTATAAATGAAATAGCAATTGGTTGCAATGTTAGGCTTTCGTTTCAATCTTTGATGTGATCCTTTTAGCTAACCAAGTAATTCAGTATTATATTGATCAATAATATATTCAAAAGTTTTGTTATATTTTTGTTACATTGGGAAGTCAAAATAAATATAGTAATATTTTTGTTGTACTCAAAAGTTTAACTAAAATTGAATATTATGATATTTGAGTGAGCAGGTGTTAGAATGAGTCACCTATGGTCTAAGATAATTAAGTTATGCACTACAATCAAAAATAAAACGTGTGTCAATATTATGAATTTTTTTTATTAATAATTTTTTAATTTGTTCATATATATATATTATTATAATATGTATTAAAATTGATTAGATAAATAATTTTAATATTAAAATTAATTAAATTAATAATTTTGGTACATAAATTATACATCATTCAATAATTAATTTAATTATGATAATATCAAAACATATTAATTTTTAAAAAGAAGAGTAGAATTCTGATAATCCAATCTTTGGTGAGTAGGTGCATGCATTGCCATTACTTGCAATTATAGAAGGGTAGAAACAAAACGTTTGGGTGGTGGGAAAAGTAAAATATACGACTTGTACCCAAAAAAAAGTCAAAAATACTACAATTATAGTCAATACTTACATTTTTATATAATATAAAAATTTTACTCACACTTTATACTTTACAATCTCTTCTTTTAAATGAGAGTTGATCCATTAATTCATTCCATATTTATATTCCTCAACTACAATTTCTTTCATCCACATACATTCATCATTGTTGCCTCACAACCTTAATAATCTAACAATCATGGTTAAGAAAATGTTTGACACAAGAAGTTGGTAAACTTTAGTCAAGGTGATATCTAAACATTAGAATCTAATTAACAAGGGGAGACCAACATGTCTTTAAAAAATTAGAGTAGATTACACATAAAATTATTCATGTGATCTCCACTAAATATATCAAATTTAAAAATCTTAAAAAAAAAATATTCATAATTTATTTTTATTATTTGTGGACAATTTATCCGTGCAATATTCCAAATACAACCTATAATTTATCATTTTACAATTTAGTGAGGTATATTTCTACGGATGTCATCACTCCATGGTTACTCCTAAGGGTGAGACACTAATACAAATTATACTTAGCACTCTTTGTTATCAAAAGGATCATTAAATTAAAACTTTAAGCACCAACAAATACCATTAAAATTTAATTAGGTTTGTAACTCTTTAAGGGGTTAAACTCTTTTGACAATTAATAATGATTCAGCGGTGGTAATCTAATTTAAATATACTCGAAAATATATAAGTAGATTTTGAAACTAGAAGATATGAATTGTTTAAAACTATTTTACAATATATACCGATTGGCGAAGTGTCTAAATTTAACACACTTTCCATAAAAAATATCATAAAAATTGGTTGTTAGAAATTTTTTCTTTTTACCAATTGTCCAGTAGCAAAATAAATAGAGAATGTTCATCCGCCTCGTGTTTTTCCATCTGTCTCTAATAGTCTATCGAAAGTTAGGATCCAAAAAAAATGAGCAAACATAGGGAGTTAGATGAACATGCATCAAAATAAATTAATTAATAAGAAAACTAAGCTCAAATCTGAAAGGAATCTGATTGACAATTATTGGGAGGAAATTATACTCTGTATCCTTCATATTATACTCATACCCCCACAAATGTTATAAAATGATGTATTTACATTCATATAAATATTAAAAGTTTTTATTTTCACTCATAATACCATTCCAATTTTGTACATAAGTGAGTGCTAAAATTTTATTTTTTAAAAGTTTTTTGGTATATAAGTTATACTCTGAAAAACTTTTTTTTTATGTTTTCCAGTACAAAAAGTTTTCCATTTCAAGTTTTCTAGTATCCCGGAAAAATTGAAACCCCAAAATTTTTTGAAAATTTAAAAATAAATTTTTTCAAAAAAAAAGATCTGTATCAGAAAACTTTCGAAAAAAAAATTTCAGTTACCGAAAAACATAAATTAAGTTTTCTGAAAAAACGTTTGCATACTGAAAAATTTGAGTTGATTTTTTCGGAAATCTTTGAATGGTGAAGAAAAAAAATTGAAGTTTATAAAATAAGAAAAAAAATTCGAGACTAAAGTCGGACTTTTAAAAAAATTTGTGGGGTATAAATATAACAATAGGGGTTTGGAGTAAAATTTTCTTATTGGGGTCCAAATCAAGCCAGACCAATTTGGGCTTTACTGTAGCGAACCTAGCATGTAATCGGGGTCAATTACTAATTCTACAAACAAAAACAGGATTTTTTTTTGTTCACAATATTAAAATTAAAAAATTAGGATGAAGTGATCATGAGTTTCTGATTTTTTGTTTTGAAAGTTAATTTTAAAATCAAAATTTGTTGAGTAAAATAGTCTGATTTGATTTTTTTATTTATTTCAAAACAATTTTTGCTTAGTACTCAAAAAAATAAAAAATTTATAATTCTAGTTTTTGTTTTAAAATTAATATGACACCATAAGTAGACATAAGTACCAATCCAACAATCATCACCGCCACTACCCACAACTGACAACTGCCACCACAATCTCCGACTACCTCTCGCAATCACCGACCAATTACGACTGAATAACACTGATAGTCAGCTTCCACAACTACTAATTTAACCACTATTATGTGGTTGTGAGTTTCTGATTTTTTATATTAAAATTTAATTTCAAAATTAAAATATGTTTGTGTACAATGGAGTTGAATTAATTTTTTATTAAATTTTAAAATAGTTTGTCCTTAAAACTCAAAATCAAAAAAGTAGATTTTATTATTCTTGTTTTTTAAAAAAAAATTAAAATGTCAACCATCACTAGACGTAAGTATTACTCCAACAACAATCAACCACCATATTCGACCACCCACCTCTGACCACCACCTTAATCACCGACCATCATCTCCGATATCACCACCAACCACCAATATACCTCTACCATTGTCAACCACTCCAGCCACAGTTGATCATGCACCAACTACCACCACTTACTACCAATTTTCTCTTTGTTAGAGTTGATTGATATTATATATGTAGAAATAGTCTCATATTGCTTGAAATTGTAAATTGTAAAGGAAGAGAAAGTTCAATGATATATATATGGCTCTAGTTTTTTATTATAATTCGCACCAGTCAAAAACACTTAAAGTTTGTGTATCTCATTCTTTTTATCTCTTATAATCTTATGTTAGAGTGTTGTGAGGTGTATTTCAAAATTTGCTTTGTAAACTGTGAGTATACTAGAGGTCAGGCGAAGTTATATAAAAGTCTATATGTCATAATAATTCTCACATATTGTTATTCTCTGATTGTCATTAAACAATGGTTGTAGTTTTTTCTCTAGTTTAGGATTTTTAACCTTATTTTCTTGTGTTTTAATTGTTATTTAATTTTTTTTATTTGTTAATTTTTCCACATTTGGTATCAAAGCTTATGGTTTTGTCCACTGAAATAGAATTCTTAGTATCCTCTGTGGTTGCAGGTTTGTCTGATCTTTCACATCAGAAAATAATGGTTATACCGTTAAAGTGTTGTTTGGAAAGGTTTTGGCTAAGAAAGATTTGATTATTAAGTGGTCCTTTTTGGCTCACCTCTCTTTCTTGGGACCTACCTCGTGCACGGTTACAGTATGTCAAGTTCCGTTGTGAAGTTTGGAATCAATAAATTTTATGGAAGAACCATACTTGCCTTATGGAAAATTCAAGTCAATTTTGTTTCATGATTTCACAAGGTGTTGATTAGTAGATCGACATTAGTTGAGATTGATGCAAGGTGTGCTGTGAATTTATGTCGATTGCTGAAGAACTTCTTAGAAAGTCAACATAGAAGTTGCACACAAAAATTTTAACTTGGTTTCAACAAGTAAAAGAAATTATTGAAATGGTTTAGCTTCAACTGGAAATTCTTGAAGTATACATTTTTATGATGGAGTATGATAGTTTTTTTGAACTATGATTTTCAGTGTAGACAATGAAAGTTAAAAATATATAATTTTTAATCAAGGTAGAGATCGTCCCACATTGCTTGGAAATTTAAAGGAAGAGATAGTTCAAGGCTATATATATCACTATAGCTAATTTTTTCATTACAATTTGCATTGGTCAAAAACACTTTAAATTTGTATCTAATTATTTTCTTTTCTCTATAGTGTTCTGAGATGTAGTTCAAATATTTGTTTTGGAGAATGTGGATGTATTGGACGTTAGGGGGAGTATGAGAGAAGTCTATGTGTTGTAACAATTTTCACATAGTGTTATTCTTTGGTCGCCATTAGACAATGATTGTAGTTTTTTCTCTGACTTTGGTATTTTCACCTTATTTTCTTGTGTTTTGATTGTTATTTAAATTAATCCGTTTGTTAATTTTCACAATATTTTGATAGTTGAAAACGACTTTGCAACTGATCACCATTACGATAGTCATCTACAACTACCACTTTTAACCACTATTACTAAAAAAAAACTGTTAAACAAATTATAATTTTATAATAATTGCATTATTTTAAAATAATTAAAATTTAATATATATTTTTTAATTTTTTGTATGTGTTAATACTTTTTTATATTTGATGAATTTATAATGCGATGGAGCAAAGAGGGTGATTCAATTCAAATAAAATAAAAAATTGAAACTCAACAGAGAATTGAAATTCGTGACTGAAACTGAATATTAAAAACTCAAAACCGATTTTATATTTTGAAAACTTGAGAAGTTATCACTAACAAAAACCGATGGAATTAAACTATCATATGGAGGAGAAGTTATCATTAATAAAAAATTTCAAATAACTAGGATACACGAGACAAATTGTCATTGATGAAATTAAACTATGATACACGAGACAAATTATCATTGATGAAATTAAACTATCATACACGAGACAAATTGTCATAGATAAAATTTTTATAATAACCATCATACATCAGATAAGTTATCACTAAAAAAATTACAAAATAACGATCATACAGGAGACATATTATTACTGATAAGATTGAACTATCATACGTGAGACAGATAATCATTGAAAAATAAGAAATAATTATCATACAAACGACAAGTTGTCACTAATGAAATCAAACTATCATACACATGACAAATTGTCACTGCTATAATTTTGAAAATAACTATCATACATGAGACAAATTGACACTAAAAAATTATAAAATAACAATCATATACAAGACAAGTTGTCACTATTGATATTGAATTACATAACAAGTTTTTGCTGATAAAAAATTTCAAAATAACTATCATACAATTGACAAATTGTCATTAACGATATTAAATTGTTATATACTAAACATGTTGCCACTAATAAATATTTTGAAATAACTATCATATACGGAACATATTGCCACATATGAGATTGAACTATCAAACACATGACAAGTTGTCACTAATAAAATCAAAAAATAATATCATACATGTGACAAGTTGTTGTTGATATAATTTTTAAATTACTTTTTTAAGAAACTAAATTGAATTTATTTCAAGCTTTTGAAGCACAAAATATGCCAACAAAAGCAAAATAATTACAATCTAATTTTATTTTTTAATACCTTTCATATACCACGTAAATTTTCACTAAGAGATTATACTATCATACATAAGATAAGTTGTTACAAATATAAAATTTTAAAATAATTATTTGTAATGACACAAGTTAACTATCACATATGATATTGAATATTTAAAAAAAATTATCTCTTGAAATTTGCTGAAGTTTTATCTACTTTACATTTATTTAAATATTTTCCTTTGGTGACATATTCTTCAATTATATAAGTTGATTTATTTATTTTTTAAGCCATATAGAAAAATGGACTCTTATTTAACTGAAAATTTATCTTTACTAAAATAACATATTATATAATTTATCAATTTTATATAAAAAAAATGTAATTTATTATAAAATATTCATTGACGCGCGACATGTGCGAATGCACGGATGTTTTACTCGTTTAATTTGAAAATTCAATCATGAACACACATGAATGCTTATGCTAGCTTAGCTTGCATACATTACATTTATCTTGATTCTTGAAAGTACTTGATTGATGACATCATGATAAGGGAATATCTTTTACTAGACATTTTGGTCACAGTTTTAAAAAAAAAAATTAACCTTAAATTTTAATAAAAAATATTTAATATCAATAATCGAATATTTGACATGTCAAATAAATAATTTAATAAATTTGGATTATATTTTATTTAAAATTTAGAAAAATAATTGTATTAAACCAATATTTTTAATAACCATAAAAGTAGTTATTTTTGCCTATAATAGTAACCAGATGGACTAATAGGTAGGGATAGCAAAAAATATACACCCGCACATAAAATCTGCAAGAGACACAAGATAAATTGTTTAATGGATAAACATAGATAAAATAAACATATATTTTTATCATCCGTTAATTAATAGATACACATACAGATGTAATTGTATCTATACTTGATAGTAAAAGAGTTAATTAAAATAAACATTGTGTATTCTTATTTATAATTGATCAAGATTGCAACAAATGATGAACATTAAGTTGATTTGACCCTTAGCTCTTACATATAGTGAAAATTTGAATAGAATTAGAGAATTCACCTTGTGTTTTCAATAAATTTCAGGACGAAGATTGATTACTCAATTAGTTATGACTAATCAACGAAGATCAATTATATATTTTTATACATTAAATAAAAAACATAAATATCAGTAAAGTATAATTAATTGAAAAATATTAATATTTTTAAATTGAATATTTTATTATAAATTCAAACTCAAAACTTTACAATTGCGTGTGTGATTTTTAAGTAGTGTTTACCATTTTATAAAATAAAAAATATATATATATATATATAAGATATCATTTAAAAAGCATGCCATCAGCACATTAATTAGTCAAAAAGCACCGAATACATAGTCATACATTTACACAATTAATGGTCAATTTATTTAGTAATAATTTTTGATGCTTGCATCATGCATGAGCAGTATAAGCTAGTTGCTAGCAGTTAGCTATAACAAAAAATGGGGCATAATGATTTAGAACTAGACCGAGAGCATATTATATATCTATTTAATATATTTAAGGACCTATAAACCCTGAACATGCTAAAGGAAATTAATTAAGCTTTGAATTAATGCACATAATATTTGGATCATTTTCATGGTTAGAACTTAGTGGCTTAATTTGTGGTGGTGTTTTTACTTTGGAGTCCTATTTAGAAATTTGTCATCTTTCATAAAGTGGAAAGTGAAACAATGTCATAAAAATTTGACTTAGAAACAGCTATTAGTGAAAGCAACCATTAAACTTGAATTTTCTCTCACATTCTGATTAAGGCTAAGCAAAAGTAAATGGCTAATACAACCTTGATTGCCTTTCTTAAGCTCTATACTTGATGAGTCACCAATCACCCCTTTGTTTTTTGTTCAAGTGTATCTTTCGGATATGAAAGCGATGTGAAATTTATAATTATATGGCATGGAATTTTAGGAGCATTAAATATACGATAGAAGACAGTGGGATTCCATTTTTCACTTTTGTCAACCAAATCACACCGTACTAAACAATTACCAAATATTTAAAGATGATATTTTTTTATTCCTTCAGACTTGAAATACGAACATATCATCATCTATTAAAGATACGGTGACCACTGCCTTGGGCTTTTTAACATGGGAATTTTGTTTATTTCAACGATTATGTTAAGGAAGGAATTTTATTCTTCAATTATGGATTGATTGGGTTTATTTTATAGAGTATTAAGTCAGACCACCACGAGAATTTTGATAATTACCAATGTAAGTAAAACATATATGAAAATTTAAATATAAATTGTAAGTAAAAAAATAGATTTTGATCGATTGATGTGTGTCTAGAATAACAATTATAATAGCTATTTATAGATCGAATGCTAAAGCTAAATCTTGTCAGTCATGATTTTGACTAACTACAAATTATACTCTAATTATCGTACTCAGTTATACTCGGGTGGTCGAGTCGGAAATCACAATATGCCACTCTTTACCTAGCAATTCCACGTTTTGCGACCCTTATGTTGACCATGTGCAATTTTTCCTCTCTCTTCATTGTGGTTCTTAACAAGTATCCACCTCACGTTTATTCTCTTATTTCTCACTTTGTTTAGTTCAAAATAACTTATAAATCAATTTCAAAAAGTCGAATTATTAGTCAACACTGCATTTGAATATTATTTGACTTTGAATTAACAAATAGGATTTGGCGTGACTAAGAAAGACTCATCTATTATTCTCATTCATCTACAATGACCACGATTGCTTATACCTCAACTAACTCTAAATTCTGTTGTTTATGTATTCTCGATTAACAACTTAAAATATTTTTAAGAATAAATAATATTAAATTTGTTTATGATAGACCACCCGAGATCCACAGTTAGATTTTGTAATTATATTAAATCTTATCATGCATCTTGTACACCAGATTGCATCTCTTTCTCCTTTGTCCTTTCTCTCTTTGTCCCCCGCAACCACCTCCAACCACGAGGTCCACATTACCAAAACAAGTACATTTGACCACTGATATATGGTTTATAAGATAAATTATTGATTTAATTGCAGTTTTGTTTTCTCTAATACTATATATTCATGGAATTGGTCCCCCAACTTCAAACCCCCTAGTTCGGTTCTCTCCTTCAAATTTAAGGATGCAAAAATGTTTATGCAACATGTTTAAAATGATGTGGTATAAGATCAATGATGTAGAATCATTCATATATTTAATTAAATTACAAAAGTTAGTGATTTATGATGTTGAAAATAAAGTTTTTATGGAGTTTTCTTGCAGTATAATAAGTATTGATCATTCTGCATTATCATATTGTATGTCACGTCATTTTAAACATATTAAATCACCATTTTTCAGTCCAAAAATCTTACTGAGAGATCAATTCAAAACTGAAGAATTTTAAAACGGAGAGCCAATTCTATGAACAAGTGAAAATAAGGAGGACACAAATTACAATTAAGCCAAAATTATAAGTAGTGTGTATTATAATTTTCTTTAAATTTTTATCTAGGATACATTCAAGATACACATTATTAATACATGTTTCTGTTTTAACTAAATGATTCATGAAAATTATGTTTAAACTAATATAGTAGTGAAAAACATTTGTGTTATGTGACTTTTTATAGTAAATATAATAAGTGCATTATAATTTTCTTTGAAATTTATCTAGAAGATATTCAAGAAAGACAATAATAATAAAAAAAATATATTTTAACTAATTATTTTAAAAAACAATTTCTTTTAACTAATCGATCAATGACAAATATTTGTCTCACGTATGATTTATACAATAAATTATAATTATTGTATCATAATTTTCTTCAAAATTTTATCTAGAAGATATTTAAGTGACAAATTACTAATGAAATTACTTATTTCTCTTTTAATTAATTGATTGTTGAAATATCTTCTTTTAACTAATTGATCAACGACAACATATTTATTTCATATATGATTTATTTAGAAAATATAATTAAAGTAATATAGTTTTTTTTACAATATTTTATGTAGTAGACATTCAAGATACAAATTATTAGCGAAATATATATTTCTCTTTAAATTAATTGATTT
>JBBPBQ010000003.1:46552860-46597361 GCA_037974755.1 Cicer yamashitae
AAGATATTTCAAACACACTATCCATGAGATACATATTCATGTTTTAAATAAATAATTCATGGAAGACAATCTTATAATGAATTTATCAATAACAAACATTTTTACATATATGATTTATATAAAATATTATAATTAATATATTATAATTTTCTTCAAAAATTTATCTAAAAGATATTCAACAAACATACTACCAATACAATATATATTTTTATTTTAACTAATTAGAAGAGAGTAATTAATAATAATAATAATAATAATAATAATAATAATAATATAGTGTTTAGTGAGAGATAGAGTAAATAGATATATTGATTCAATATGTAGTGAAAAGACAATGAGTAGATATGATTATTTGATATTGTATATTAGAGATAGTACGAGAAAGATGGAGTAAATATTAGTTTTAAAATTTGCATGAAAGTGAAATGACACATTTGATCTTAAAATAAGTGTGACAATTGTCATCATTTTTTAGAACGACGCTAGACTTCATTTTGCAAATATGCCTTTTACTTGGTTGCCAATTGTCCACCACTAGACATATTTAGGAAGTAAAAATAAAAATTAATTTAAAGTAACGTAAGATGCAATGCTTGTAATTTCTCAGTTTAATCAATTTCTTTTTGAGTTACAACCTATAATGCTTCGAAAACTTACATCAATGGGTTTATTACAACAAGAGAAATAGATGGTATAAAAAAATTGACAAAGATCATGATAAGGAACATAAACATGCTTATAAAAAATAGAATTAAAATTTTAATGATTTAATTTAGTATAAAAAAATAAATACTAAGATAAATTTAGAGCACCATCTTTTCAATCAAAATTTGTATTCATAAAAAAAAAATATGGAAATAACACCCCGAATATAAGCATGTTGGTAAGCAAATTTTAAAATAAGCTAATTACATGTTTTTAAATTTTATATAAAAAACAAAAATTATATTTAGATATCCTCAATGCCATATACGTCCTCTTATGCGTGTGTGTACAAGCATCACTTGGCGGCTTTAATCATAATTGAAATCCACGTGTAGAAAAAATTCACATCAACTTTAATTTGATCATTAGAGATAGAGTCAAAGAAAGAGATTAGTTATCTTTGATTTGGTGATTGTATTTCTTCCACGCTCAACATGTTTTTACCATTAGATCTTTTGAATATAAATTAACCACGTCCAAACATTTTTTACAGGTAGATGTAACTTTGCATCAGAAAGTCAAAATGAGAAAAACGGATAACATCACGCGCGAAATCATCATGTTACAACTACCATGTGAAAATATTAACCTTGGTGGAACAAGTTTCACATGGTAATTTCTTTTCTTTCTTTTTGTTGAAAACACATGGTAAAAAAATACAAATGATTGCCACATGTTTCAATTTTAATTAGGCCATTGTGATATGTACATAGCATCCTTGGTGAACAAGAAACTAAATAACTTTATACTTATTCTTTTTTTTCCTCTAATGAAATCTAAAATTAAGATTCAACTTTTTTTTGTCATAATCGTGAATTAAATAAACAAATTGAAATAATTTTTTGTTTTTGATTATCTTTCCATAGCTATATAGACTAATCTATTATCGGTATAATTTGCTACAAATATATTAAGCCGTCAAGGCCATTTTCTCAAGGCTAGCTGGGATGATTGGCCTACATATCCTAAGGGAGTAGGTATAATTTTGATGCTTTTATGGGACAAAGTGAAGGGGTCGAATTAGAAATCATGTGAGACATGCCACATAGAGTTCTCAGATTGATTGGTTAAGCCCGTGCTATCAGGAAGAGTAAAGGTATTTATAGTGTAAAAACTGGATTAGATTGGATCATATTAAAAATTATTTTTGAGTTAAGTTCAGTGTAATTTTGAATCGGTTTAAAATTGGTTTATAAATATAAACCAATTTAATATTTTAAACAAGTTTTAAGTTAAAATCGGTTTTAAAAAAGTTCTTCAAAAAAAAATTTGAAATTCTTTTGACAAAAAATTTTGATTTTTATCGAGAAAAAAGTTTTTGATTTTTTTTAAGAAAATTCTTTTTAAAAATAATAGATATAAAAAATTTTCTGATAAAAAAAATTTCGAGATGAAAAATTTCGATAATTTTTTGAAAATAAGTTTCGTAAAACTAATTTCAAAATTCTTTTGACAAAAACTTTTCGAAAAAACTTTTTCGATTTTTTTGGAGAAAAATATATATAAAATTTTTTTTCATAAAAAAAGTTTCAAATTTTTTCATAAAAATATATTTTTGATTTTTTCTTAAAAATTTTCCAAAAATAAAAAGCATTAATTTTGTTTGAAAAATAACTTTTCTATATTTTTTTCGAGAAAAAAAAATCTTAATTGAGTTTAAAAAGTTTTTAAATTGTTAAACTGATTTTTGAATTAATTTGGTTAATTGGTTTGTTTTAAATATGTGGTGCAATTCATGAACCATTTAATTGCTTTGGTTTTTTTTTTTTGTTTTTGCGCAATATAATTCAATTTATCAATATGGTCCAATTAACCATATATTTTGCACACTCCTACTTAAGAGGGCAATAGTGCATACATAGACAAGTATGATATGACCCATTTTGTAATGGACCTTTAATATTTAAGTATAGTCCTACCACTCTTGATCATGAGGGCTAAAAGAGGGAGAAAATGAAAACTTTCACATATTTCAAAATATTAAATTATCATTCAATTAGGATACCGTTGATCCTACGAGCAACAATGACCTAGATTTGTGTTCTAATAAAACAATAAGGGATCCAAGTTCACTAGTGATTGCGACGCTGTCCAATAAAGATCAAACGATTCATATCTCAAATTTGATAATTTAAAAAAAAATATTAAAATTTAGTTCATTTAATTACAATTAGAAGATCACGCAGTCACTGATTACATGAATGTGTGCAGTTAGTGACGATATCAAATTCAAATTCTACAATAAGAAGAAAATTATAAGTTATTTTCAAGTGTCCTGTTTTTCAATTATTTTTTTACAAACACAATTTTGTTTAATTTTGATTAGTTTGTAAAAGGTGGATAATGAGGTATAAGATGCCAAACTTATGGTTACATGAGAAAGATGGATAACACCGCAAGCCAACCGAATGAAAAGGTCTCAATCACATGTGAAAGGGTCATGCAATTGAGACCCTCTTAAAATCAGTTACAATGGAGGATGGAATTAGGCATTTTTTTGGTGGCATTCTCCGGAGGAGCATTTGTCTTATACAGTTGATTAATATCAAAACAAACAATGGGAAAAAAAATAACAAAATGGGTAAAAAATAATGTTTTCTACAAGAAAGTTATTAAATATATGACATTCAAAATAGTAGAGTAACGTGTTAAAGGCACCTTGCAAATTAAGAGAGGAGTGACCTTATAATGATTTTTTTTATTGCCAAGAGAGAGAAAGGTCATGAAAAATATGACAAGGCAGTGTATGATTATAAACATTAATAAATGTTATATTTTAAAATTAATTTATTCTAAAAAATAATCACTTTAAGTTTTTAATTTTTATTTTTTTTATTGTACTCTCTAATTAATTAATATTATGTACATCTCTCTCGATTTATTATTATCTCACCTTACATTTATGATAATTAAAATATATCAATAGTTAATAAAAATAATTTGTTAAGATTATTATTTTCTCTCTTTCATTTACCATTTTTTCTTAATGTATGTGAAATAGTCAAATGTGACATTTATTTTAGACAGTCGAATAATATGTATATGATGTATATTAAATTACTCAATAAATATCACAATTGTATACTACTCTCTCCATCCCTTTGGCCATTTAAGTTTTTTATTTTATTCTAAAATTTTAGTTCTTTTGAAAGATCAAGATACATTAATAAAGTTTTCTCAATATAGCGTTATAAAAATCACAAGCTTGAATTAAATAAATTTTACTTTTATATAATACTCTCTATCTTATAATATAAGCAATAATAGGTCAAAAAAAAATTGATATACATGGTTTAAATTTGGACCTTGGACTATATACATTCACTTTTTTAATTTATTTATATTTATATTATGAGACAGATAAAATATTTAAAATAAAACATATAAACATATCTAACTTTATTAATTTTTAATATGTGTGTCTAAGCATTAAGGACAAAAAATTAAGATCCAAGGGAGTATATTGTTCCCTCGGATTCTTTTAATTTTCAGAAATTTTTTTGTTCTTTTTTGTCACTTTCAACCCTTAAAGTAGTGTTAAATGTTATTTTACCAAAATAATATCTTATTTATTGCATATAGAGAAATAAACTAGTTGAGATGATAAAAACTAAAGGATAATATAAGAAAAACATTAAATTACTTATATGAAAAATAGAAAAATTAAATAGTTTTTGGTTTGTCTAAACAACATTAATCAGACAATTTAAAATAAATTGAGGTAAGTATTTTGCATGTTACAAAGATTTCTTTTTAAGCTTCCTAGCTCGCTATATGATTTAATAACTTTTACGTGGTACTTTATCTAATCTAAAATATAAATATAAATGAATTAAAAAAAATTGAGATATTCAGTTTAATTTTTAAATACATTAATTTTTTTGACTTATTTATATATTTAAGATCGGACTAGTATCTCTAAAAAATTAGTAATAATAGTTTAAGAGAATTTGCAAGATTTAACCATATAAATGAAGCATTACATTAAATATAGAGATGGAATGTAATGACATAAATATATACTAGTCCATTCTATAAATTATTTGCATGTTAGATGGATTTATTGGATATATCATTATAGCGACCCGTGACTACCTAAGTACATACTAGCTAGGAGAAAACACAAGCAAAACATGACAAATAGTCATTGTTAGGTAAACTAAACTTATGACCCGTGCGTCAAGAAAGAAAATTATGAAAATAATTATTTGAATTGATAGATTTGAGTTTTGTTGTTTTTTTTCAACACAACCGTGATAGATTTGAGTTATTAAAAATAAAGATTTTCAGATAGATAATTTGATACTAATAAGTATACCGGTCATATCATGAAGTCAAAAACATGGATATAAATAATATAGCAATGTAATTCTTTAGTATCGGTTTGTAAGTTGAATTTTAGAGAATTTTTAAGGAAAAAATTTTAGTGTTTGTAAGTTGAATTTAGAGAATTTTTAAGGAAATGATTTTAGAATCTTAAATTTATATGATAACGAGCATATAATATTATATTATTCTTTTAATTTTAAAAAATATTAAATATATTTTAAAATATAAAATTAACTATTTAAATACGTGTCAGTTGCTGTGGTAATAAAACTTAAGACAAAAATTTCAACAACAAAAAATGATTAAAACAACAACTACTAGACTATTCCAGTTCATACGTTATTAGACAATTAAAGTTATAATTCAATTGTTTTCAAACACGAGAACAAAGAAAATACAAAGCAAATTGAAATTCAATTTATGAAAATGTTAAGGCGTCTGATTTTATTTATATCAAGTACAATTTTATTTTTGAATTTGCTTATCATTCACTCTCCTAATTGATGTTAGTCATTTGTTTAATTGCTATTAAACTTCACTATAGTCGATGATGATTAACCCTCTTCTTCCTGATTAATTACTTTCATAATCATGCAAAGCAATTACTTAAGAAAAGCATTAAGAATTAGTAAATTTGTAACTACATATTGATATTGACTGTAACAAAAGATTGACTTATAGTCATTTCAACTTGTCTTTATTAATTAATCATATAGAGGACTATTAATTAATGCTGATATATTAATTAATTAATCATGTAGAGGACTATTAATCCTTTTGAGATTCGTGCACAAAGATTAATTTACATTAACAGAGAACACACATAATTATGATAAAAGAGAAATATAAGTATAAAGAAAAAAGATTAATTAACCATAATCTTAGTTATGGATTTAGTTATACATGATCATGATAATAAGAATATCCATTAATTAATTCATAAATTAAAAAAAGGAAAAAAATAAATTCGTTAGAAGATTGTCGTTGTCACTCTTGAGTCTCCTCTAATTCCCAAAAATCCTCTAATTCTCAAAAATTAAATCTAAATCAAAAACGGAATGAATTGGCAAGAGAATATATATATTGACTATTTATACCAAAAAATGAAAACACCTGGTCATTATTTGGCATTGACACAACCTCGATGTAGATAACTAAGGACACCTCAAATAATTTTGCTAGTCCGTACTAAGTATCATAGAAGATCATACATTCAAAAAAGAGATGATTTACCGATTCAATATTCATTTCATAGTTGATACACAATTTTACTTTTCTATCAATGATCCATCGAACTTAGTAGATTATCCTTTGTCGGGATTCTATTTTGTAATAACAATCAAGCAAATAAATATACTTTGAATAAAATTAAATTCAGCCTCACTTTAGGATTGTAATTCTCAACCGCTTCAATGTCATCCCTCATAACTAATCGGCATGTCGATTTTACTGAGTACGTATCAAATTATTCATCCTTCCACATTACTCTATCTCTCACTCCTTCCGTAAAACCTCAACTGAAACTTTTTAAATAAATGTTCAAGTTTAGAAATTATACATGTTGGCACTCTAAAGAAAGATAAGTAGAGCACCGACAACACAGTAAATACATATTGCAGCAACCCTACCTGCCACCAATTGAGAGATTTCTTTACTCTTTTATTTTGATAGTCTATTCTTAACCTTATTCACCATTGACTCCCACGCCTTCTTATAGCTCAGATTTGTGCCACTTGGTAACCCTAGATACATGAAATGAATTTTCCCCACTTTGCAATTCAACATATTTGCCACATTTTGTAACCATTGTCCAGAAACATTTATTCCAAACAATCAACTTTTATGAAAATTCACTTTCAACCCTCGAAACCCTCTCAAATAAGTGCAGATTAGCTGTAAGATCGTATGAGTGTTTTCCACACTTTGCAACCCTACTAAAATGGTATGATCTCCAAATTGAAGATGTTAGATAAGACACCCTCGATAATCGATCCAATATAATTCTAAAAATCTTAATTCCTCTAATCTTTTCAAATGTCTTCCAACATCCTTCTACTGCCACATTGAATATGAAAGGAGAAAGTAAATTACCTTTCCCTAACCCTTTTCCAATCCCAAATTTATTGGTTGGACTATCATTTATAATATTGAAACAATTGTAGACTTCAAGCATTCTACTATTCAATTCCTCCATTTATCACATAACCCCTTATTCTCTACACGATAAATTATAAATAGCTATAATCAATTGAATCATTCGTTTTTTTTTTTTAAATATCTTTTAAAAGAATATTGTCTACTTTTTATTCTTTTTCTCCTCAATCACTAGTTCATTAGCAATTAGGAACTCATCCAAAACACGTGTATCTTTTACAAATGTTGGCTAGGTCTATGAGATTACTTTATGAATTATTCTATGCAATTTATTTCCCAATAACTTAGCCAATAATGTGTACATATGCACACCCACTTAGGGAAATAAGTCGATATTCTTCAATTTTTTAGAGATTCTCTCTCTTGGAAATCAGAACAATATACAAATTTTTCCCTCCTTTGACGATATGCCTATAAGTATGAAATTCAATGATGTATATGAGGCAATCGCCATTGATGTCCCCCCAAAACTCTTTAAGAAAGACAAATGATACTCCATTTGGCCCTTGACTATTCCAACTATCGCAATTTCATATTGCATCCCAGGCTTCTTCTTCTAATAACAACGTAATCAATGACATATTGACCTCTATATTGATTT
This sequence comes from Cicer yamashitae, assembly GCA_037974755.1. Taxonomy (NCBI): domain Eukaryota; kingdom Viridiplantae; phylum Streptophyta; class Magnoliopsida; order Fabales; family Fabaceae; genus Cicer; species Cicer yamashitae. Next base: position 46,560,650 of record JBBPBQ010000003.1, read on the forward strand.
GATTAAAATTAAAAATTCTTCAGCGCTTTGAATTTATATCACCCTCATTTAATCAATAAACTTTCGCTCTTTAATGAAGGATGTTACAGTGCATCGAAGACAAGCTAAATAATTGGGTTGAACATTCCCTTATGGCTAAAATTTCCTTCATTATTCAATTCACTTGATTCTCTTATTAGATCTAGTCTTTTTGTTGGCAAAAGTACACTTTAGTCCTTGAAGTTTAGCTCAATTCTCGCTTAAGTTTTTTAAGTTTGTTTTCTTTTTCCAGTTTGATCCTTTAAAATACATTTAGCTTGTACAATTACCCTTTAAGTTATATCAAATTACGCATAGAATCCTTTAAGTTTAACAATTTTCTCAAATTACTATCAAGAAATGTTAAGATCTAATAGAAACATCGCAAGGAGTTAACTGTTCAAGCTACTTTGCACGTGGAGGAAGTTAAACACATTGTTTATATGAATATACCTTTATTACTTTTTTAAGGCTATACATGTGATAAATAGTTGTAGAAAAAAATCAAGAAGTGTAGACCATGTATAAAGATTGAAGAATATTTTCAGAAGGGTTAATAATACGGATATATTTTTTGAATTTGATAGAGTTTCTAATGATTATATGTTTTCAATTGTACTAATTGGTGTTAAAATTGAGACAAATGACTAACAGCACAAACATAATGTAATTTAAAGAACCAAATCAAGATAATAATAAAAAATTTAAAAAATCTAAACAAAAATTGAGATAAACTTAAAAGACTATAAGTATATTTTTGTCATTTTTTGTTCCTTTTGTGACTCCCAAATTCTTTCGCCCAATTCAATCAAATTAATAACTCTCAAAATAACAAGAATACTTCTAAAGTGCCTAGCTATATAACTAGATTCTAATTAAATTTCCTAAACAAATAAATTAAAATGAATAGTCAAAATGTGACACCCTCTTAATTGAATAATATTCCAACAGAATCAATGAAATTAAGGATTTTACAAGTACAAAATGATGATGTAAGTACATTGGATTAAGTATATTCTATATAAACGGGGCCTCTTGTGTATGATGTTTTGGGTACTGTCAATGTTTCGTTTTTACTTCGAGTTACATTTTGGGATAATATAGACATAAATGTGGTCCATAGTACACAATATGAGCTAAACATCGATCCTCCAAAACCACAGTGCAAAATTTTCTTCGGTAATATTCTTTTCACCAATTTACAAAAGACAACTTTGTGATTTTTATATTGGGAATGTGAAGTACTACTAGTACTATATAATTCTGTAAGAAATAATGTACTACTATTAATATATAGCTCTTAATTTTTTTTTTCACTAAAAGAATAATATATAGCTCTCTAAGTCTAATAAATCATCCAACTAACAACTGCTAATAAAAGGCAGAGAATAATAGAAATTAATTAATATATATAACAAACATATTACTATAATTAAATCTTCCTTAGTCTCTTACCTAACTTTTCGTCGTATGTGGTATTAAATAAACTCTTGAAATTAATTAAAAGGGCCATTAGTCTTTTACTTTAAAGAAGAAAAATAAATTGTACTTGAAAGTAAGAATAAATTAGTACTATTGACACATATATGTATAAGTGTATTTAAATACGCGCATAGCTCTTGAAAAATTAGGTGGTTCTATTTTTGGTTTTAATTTTCGAGAGAGTCTAGCTGCTAAATCTATATACACTAAATGTTAAAAAGTGAGAAATTGTAGGTTGGAACACTCATCTCAACATATTAAATATTTTTGTTGTCTTTATTTTCTCATGAGCTAGATTTATGGGACGAGAATTATGTGATTCTATACTACATTTACCAATTAAATGTCTACAAAATAACATTCGATTCATGAATAATTGTAAATCCAAAATTTAGCTTATAACAAACTAGCATATATTAGTTCTATATATGCATTAGGGTAGTATATATTATATATTGAAAATTTAGGGTGACAAGGGATGGTGAGTAATTAACTATTTATAACGCCTAATATTCAAGAAGTCAATGCAATAAAGTACATATTTTATAAATATAATGTTGAGGAGTTTGTAACATAACTCTCCTAAAGAAAAAGAACTTAAATTTTATTCTTAAAGTCACTTGGGAGTTATCCAAACTTTGTCTACTGTGAGAATCTATAAAGAAGATTTTTACGATGCTACTGAAAAATCAATCATTTATATATATATATAAATTGGTATGACAAAATATATTAGTTATTTAACTATTGATTTAAAAAATTAAAAAAACAAATATATCGAAAATGATATAATCATGAAAACTATTTAGAGAAAATTAAATGTGTTTGGGTAGTTTTGTGATGCATTTACTTGTTTTTTTACAAAAACATAAAAAAATTTAAAACTCTGTTTGAGGTGATTTTTGGTTTTATGTTAAAATTAAAATTAGTTTTAGTTTTGAGTTTTTAATTTTCAATTTTGTGATCAGTTTCAATATTTTAATTTATTTTTTAATTAAACCACCCTTTAATTTTAAATATAAAAATAATTAAAAATAAAAATATAATAAAAAATGATTATTTTAATATATTTCATATATTATAAAATTATAATTTTTTTATAATAACTTTATTAATAGTGGTTAAAAGTGGTCATTGTCAAAAGTGGCTACCATAGCAGTATCAATTGTTCAAGGTGAATGCAATGGTTGAAATAAGTGGGGGAGAATCGGAGATGGTGGTTGGAGTGTGGCCGACAGTAGTCAGACTGTGATCGATGGTGATTGAATTAGTGGACAATGGTGGTCGCTGGTTGTGGTAAATATATGGTGGTAGTAGGTGTCAATGGTTGAAGATGGTCGCCAAAGGTTGTACATCACATGTAGGGGATTGGTGGGGATGGAGATGGTCAAAGGTGGGGTCGGTGGCAGTGGTGGTCGGTGGTAAGTGGTGGGTGGTTGGTAATGGAGGTAATGGTTGGTGGTGGATTGTTGGAGGTGAGTGGTTGATGGCAATCGGTGATTGTTGGAGCATTGTTAACATGCACTAATTGATCATATGTTAATTTTCAAACAAAAATAAGAATTATCTATTCTTTATTTTTTGAATTTTAAGAAAAAATTGTTTCGAAATTAAAAAAAAAAAAATCAACTTAACTCCATTTTAGCCGATTTGATTTGGAAATCGACTTTTAAAATAAAAAACTTACAACCACCTTAATCGAATCTTAAAGATTCAAGATATTAGAAATACGAGAAAGAAATGTTTCAAAAGCCTCGTCAAAATAACCTTTAAAATAATGTTAAAGGTAATAATATAATTTTTTTTATACATGTCTTTTTTTTAAAAAAGTTCTCTACACTAGAGGTAACTATATTTGTGTTTCATTGGACACTAATTATTGATACCTCTTCTAGTAAGGATTCGAATACAAGTGAAAGTCTAGTCTCTTCTGCTATACTCTACTACCATTGGTACATGTATATAATTTTATCTTAAAAGAGAAATATTAATAGAGGTACTAGAGGAAATAATATAAAAAGTAACATAATGATAAAGTTTAATTGAATGTGCATGTAAAATTGACATTTCATTATCATAACATCATATGCAATTCTTAGAGTCTTTTGAATCATTATTTCGATTAATTTACTATTGAATTTAGAGTCATTTTGAATAAATTATGGTTTTTATTATTATTATTCTTGAATTCAATAAGGTGTTTATGCTTTCATTTCATTGTTTAACCTGACTCTTTTCGTTGTTTTGTTTTTTTCTCTCATTGTTTTAGTGCAATATTCAATTTTGGTGAGAAGTCAACATGACCTAGGTCGAGTGTTTTAAGTTTTAACCATATATGGAGTTGTAAATGTCCAAATTAGGTCAAATTAGTTGCACATTAAAACTAATACTCATAACTACAACTTTCATGAAAACACTTAGACCAAACTCATACTCATAAGGGGTGAAAAATGCAGTAGAAGTTAGAGTCACATGATTGGGCCAATTCCTATGCACTTGGGAGCATTTATACAATTTTTCAACTATTTGGTTTTGTCTATGCGTGCCTGGGAGCTCTTCTCCTGCGCCTGGACACACGACGCGCTGCTGAACATATAAAACTGCATTCTTATCAGATTTTAGGTATCTTTTTGCTATTTTGAAGAAGAGCTACTTGTGCCCTAGAATATGAACTTGAGGAGGTTGATTCTAATACCATTGAAGGAGTTTTATCAAGAATTATTCATGAATATTTCTTGTAATTCTTTTTTAATATCTATCTTTTATAAATTTATCATGAGTAACTAAAACATCTTTGTTAGAGATGAGTAGAACTTGATAAAACCGTTCAATATGTGATTTGATTTCTAATGATATGAATGGATTTATTGAATTATTTTTCTCATCTTTGTGCATAATGTTTTTTATTGTTTGATCACCTCAAAACTATTTTATGATTCGTATTTTGAAAACTTTACGAATGCTTGAGACGAGAAATTCCTAACTTTGTAGTCTAGGAATAAATGCAGACGCATAAAATCAATTGATATATTTGTAGAGGCAATAGATCAATACGAGAATTCTTGTACAATCAAACGTAATTCTAATCTTAAATCCACTATGAAATTATGGGTTACTTTAGAATTAAAGATTCTCTCACTAAAGAATTAGGGCAAGAATAGTAAAAAGAATTCGATAATAGTTCAATTAAAAAATTTAGTAATCAAGATCAAATTAAGAACCATTGTTAGATTCAAAGTCAAACTTCCCTAACATTTTTCTTATTATAAAGTTCAACACCATTACTCTTGTTAGTTTGTAAAATACTCAATTACATCGGAAATTTTGTGTTCCAATAAGTACTTAAAACACACTTCAATAGGGTTTTGCCCTCTTTTTATACCAAAATAATAATAATAATAATAATAATAATAATAATAATAATAATAATAATAATAATAATAATAATTCAATATTATAACACGATCTTTGTATCTTTGTGTTTGACACTTGATCTTACCGTTTTATTATTACTTGTAACTACTCTTAAATTATTACTTGTAATTGTTCATATAAATCAAATTAATAGTTTAATTATATTTTTTATATTTTCATTACACAAATATATATTATACATCAGTATTTACATGACAAATATTTCTCAATATAAATGGTTCATTAAGGTTTTTAAAAGATGCACTTTTAAACTCCATATTTGCTTACGTTTAATCAATATTCATATGTTTTGACAAAAAGAAAAGCTAATTCATATATTATTAATAATCAAATCATAATCACAATAAAAATGATAATAATATTTGTTAGAAGTTCTACTAAACTAAAACGAAATTCTACAACTACAAGTCTACAACAGAAGCGAACGAATTAGAGGTGTACTTCCGGCCATTTCTAATTTTTTGTTTGAAGATCTTGAGGCTCTTCTAAACCTTTACAATCTCTATTTGATAATGTAATTTTTCTGAATGAGATATTTGATTTAGGGAATCTATACATGAACATCGCCCCTATTTATAGAATTTATCCATCACAAATGCTACATGCAACTATTCTATATTTGAATTTGAAAGTTACTAAAACAATGAGAGGGAAGGAATGAGAGACCAAAAAACTGCATAGCAACTGTTGTAGGCAGTTGCAAACCGTGGAAAACTAATATTTTCCCACTTCGTCTATACATTTTATCACTCATAATAATAAGAAACAAAGTATATGAATCATAGCGATAGATCCTCTATAATTTAGCATTATCTTCTATGTATCACAATATACTATGCATTTAAACCAAACATAAAGCTTAATGAATAAACTTACAACATTTATGTTTATTCAGGTTCCAAACTTAAAAGATATTTCTCAATAGTCAAATGTGTACACTGGATAAAATTAAAATATGAGAAATATCACACAAATAGTTTGAAAAAATAAAATTGTTCTTACAAGGAAAATTAGATATAGGAACCAAGTCTCATCCTATCTACATGATCCTTAAATTTTGACTGTGGCATGCCTTTAGTCAAAGAATAATCGATCATCAATTCAGTGTTAATATGCTCAATAACAATTGTTTGATCTTTAACACATTCTCTTATGGCTAAGTAGTTAATGTTGACATGCTTGCTTAGACTTCCATTTTTGTTATTTTTAGCTATAAACATTGCAGTGGTCTTGAAATTAAATCCACAATTTTCAACCTAGATATGAAACTCTTCATACATATACCATGTGATGTAGCCTAAAAACAAGATACATTCTCAACTTCCATAGTGGAATTAGCAATCAAGGTTTGCTTAGCACTATTCCAAGAAACAGTTCCATCGGCTAACATGAAAATGTAACCGGATGTTGATTTTCTTGAATCAATGCAACCAACAAAATCTGAATCAGAGTAACCATTGACCTCGAAATCTTCAATTCAAAAATACATAAACATGTAGTATTTGGTTCCTAGAAGGTACCTCATCAATTTCTTTGCAGCTTTTCAGTGTTATATACCTGGATTACTCTAATATTTGCCTAACATCCCAATTGCAAATGCAATGTTTGGCCTCGTGCATACCTGGGCATACATTTGGTTTCCAAGAGCAGAAGCATATGGAATATTAAGCATGTGTTTCCTTTCCAAATCATTCTTTGGACATTTGTTCAAATTGAACCTATCACATTCACAACGGGTGCTACACTTGGTGAACAATCTTTCAAAATCTACAAACTCTATCATTTGAATGTTAATGCCAATGACATAAGATGTGTCACCATATCCTTCATATCAAAACTTTTAGAGAGATATTGTTTCACCTCATATAGCAAACATTTATCATTGGTAGCAAGTAAACTGTCATCCACCTACAAAATAAGGAAATAAATTTTACTCCCACTAACCTTCAAGTATATACATTGATCCATAATGTTCTCAATGAATCCAAATGAAGAGATCACATTTTAAAATTTCAAATACCATTTACGAGAAGCTTGTTTGAGTCTATATATGGATTTCTTAAGCTTGCATACCAACAGCTTAACACTACTAGAATAAAATCCTTCTGGTTGTTTCATGTAAACCTTTTATTCTAGATCTCCATTCAAAAATGCAGTTTCCACATCCATTTGGCGTAGTTCCAAATCAAAATGAGCAACTAATGTTAAAATGATATAAAGAGAATCCTTCTTAGATATAAGAGAGAAAGTTTCCAAGTAATTGTTTCCTTCCTTTTGAGTGAATCCTTTTAGCAACAAGTATTACTTTATATCTTTCGATGTTGTCTAATAAGTTTTTCTTAGTCTTAGAGACCATTTACAACCAATGCCTTTTAAACCATTAGGAAATTCGGCAAGATCCTAAACTCCATTACATGCCATGGAATTCATCTATTCTTTCATAACATCATACCATAAATTTGTCTCTTTACAACTCACAACTTTTTAAAATGTTTCAGTATCAATTTTAGCACTAATGTTGATCTCCTTAATGTTGATCTCCTTAATGTTTTAGTATGCTTTCCTATAATTTAGTTCACACAAGTATCAAAATTAGCAAAATCTAAAGTACCAAGTACTCCATCACTCACTAATATTTTTGATTCTCTGTATGGAGATATGTCCAAATCTCTGGTGCCACAAAATCGAGAATTTTTCATTTATAACACATTGTTTTATACCAGCGTGAACATGCATAACATCATTATTGACACTATTTTGCAAATTAAGTGAGAAAAGACCATCCGATAATACACCATTTCCAACATATTTAGATTTATAAAACAAACTGAAAGAAGTTTCATAATAATTAAAGGAGTAACCACATGGTAAAAGTTTTGAAACATAAACTAAATTTCTTGAGAAACTTGGAACATAAAAGGTCTTTTCTAAATTTAAAACAAAGCCACTACTTAAAACTAAATTGCACGTACTAACAATCCCCACATGCGAACACATATTACCTTCTGAGTAGATGTCTTGCTCACTTGGAAGTGGTTTCCTTAGACTTGTCATACCCTTTAAGGTATTCAAAACATTGTAGAACCAGAATCAATCCATCCTGTGTTATTAATAACACCAATCATATTAGATTCATAACAAATAAATGAGATTGGCTTACCTTTCTTCTCAAGCCATTTCTAAAATCTGGGACAATCCTTCTTCATGTGTCCTTTCTTTTTATAAAAGAAATATTTGGACTCTTTCTCAAATCCACCTTGAGGTGGTATGTTTCCTTTCCCATTTTTCTTGGCTTGGTTCACATTCTTTGTCACAGTTGTCATTAGAACATCTTCACTCATTTCGATCACCAATATTTCTTCTTCTTGAACACACATGATCATGAATTCATTGATTGACCATTTGTGTGTGTTATGAGAAATTTTAAATGGTCCATATGCTAGTGGAAAAGAGTTCAAAATATAATGCACAAGAAATGAATCTGACATATCAACTTCAACAAGTTTCAGTTTTGCTGCAATGTCCCCTACTTTTATGATGTGTTCATGCACACCTTTCAGAGTGATAAGCTTTGTTGTTGAAAACTTCATAAGTAAGACGCTAGCAAGTTCCTTATCATATGTTTCAAATTGATCATCAATGGCCTTTATTAATGCTCGAACATTATCATGTTGATCAACACAACCACGAATATTAGCATAGATGTTGGTCTTTATGAATATCACACTGAGACAATTAGATCGCTCCCACGTTTCATAACAATCAACATCATCCAGAAGTCTAGTGTCAGTCACATGAGGTGGTTTATCTTTTCTAATAGCATATTCAATATCCAATCACCCTAAGTGAAGAATAATGTTCTCCTTCCACACCTTATAGTTTTCATCCCCTCAGTTCAGGAATTTCACACATGAAATCAGAAAAAATTCATAGGTTGCATAGCTGCAAAAAATTAAATATGCATGCTTATAATAATAATAATAATAATAATAATAATAATAATAATAATAATAATTGAGACTACTAAACAATTACCATGTTTTACCAACTTAAATCATATTTCGAATTATGAACCTAGTGATATAAAACTTACCTGTATGCTAAAGTTTTAATCAATTAGATTCATATATAACTTAATGATAAAACTATCATATTATGTTCCTTTTTTTAATTCTTGTTGATAAATTAGAAAATACAAATTGATATTTTATCCTAATTAATTATATAAACATTGAAAAATTTGTAGGATAAAATTTACTATGTTCGATATAATTAATTACCATCAAATGTCATAAATATGATCTAAAACACTTAATATATAATTTTGCATAATTAAAGATGTTGTAGCTATTTTCTAATTAATTAAAATTATATAGATCATTATGACATTTAATTCAGAATAATTAAATTATATAAAAATAATTCAATTTAATTATGTTAAACATTATTGCATGATTAAAACACATGATAACTATATTTGTATATTTGCATAATACAAACAAGCAATATATAGAACAAAAATGCAGAAATTATACAAAACAAGTGGTGGCCTGGTGGCAGGGCCATTCTTGTTAAATTGCTACCCTTAGGCTCAAAAATATACTTTTTTAATAATAAGGAGTGTTTTAACTTCAATTGAAATATACTTTTTATTGGATCTAATTCTTTGTTATAAGTTGCGCCCGTCAGAAACAATTTAAGTTTGTAATTGATTATCTTTTTATCTTTTTTTTTTCTCTTATATTCTTGTCTTATACTATTGTGATATGTAATTCAATTATTTGCTATTGAGGTTGTAGAGTGTATAACAGAAGTCTATTATTATAAAAATATTTTACACTAAATGTTATTATCCAGTTGTCATTGTTGTACAACGATTGTTGTTTTATTTTTCTGTTTTGGAGTTTTCAACGTTATATTTTATTGTTGTAATTGTATTTTTTTTTATTTATGTACGTTTTTTTAATCAAATTTATATATTCAATATTGTTTTTATATTTAAAAAAATATCTATATAAATTACACAAAGAGACAAATAAGATTAGGCCTATCAATGCGGCGGGACGGGCGACTAGTTGGGAAAAACTAACACCCACTCCGTTTCTTATCGAATGTGAAATTTAAGTCATTATTTTTGTCCTCGAAGGGGATCGGAGTTCACCTCCTTGCACCCGCATCCATTCATTTATATATAATAATAAATTTAAAAGTCATATTTATTATAATTATTATACAAAAATAAAATTAAAAAAATATTAAATCATATTTTCTACACTTCGGAGATTATAATTTATAATATTTAAAAAATATTAAATATATACATATATATAAAATTTAAAATGACAATAATATTACTAGTGATACGGATTCAGAAGTGGGGTGAGAATCAACACTCTTAAATCTATCTTTGCATCCGAATTTTAATTTAAAAAAAGTTTACATTCAATCAAAACATATTTTTTTCATTTAAATTATGACCGATTCGATACAGATCGTGTTGTGATACATAAATAAGATCTTGCACCGAGGGAATCTTGGACGAAACTATCTATTGGTACAACTTGAAAAATAAAAATATATGGTATCAAGTCAATCATCATCATATTTCAACTTTTTGGATGGGATGAAAATAAATATTTGCTTCTTTTACTTTCGGAGAAATCCATAATATCCTTGGTTTCCTAAAGTTAACTGTTACTTATTGGAAAATTGAATTCAAAGGAGACAGAGAGAAACGGAAAAGGGATTAATGTTGATCTTGCTGAGCCATAATCTCTTCCCATTAACTTCTTTATTCAAAAAATGAGATGTGAATGCAGCTTGTAACAGAAAAAGTTGGATGGCTTTACGGTTATTAGGAGCTGTCAAACCAATCCACATGCATGTACCAATTAAAAGTCTCATTTTTAATTTTATTTTAAAAATCCCATTTAAATTTATTTTGATGTCTTTAATGCACTTTGACTTTTATTGCAACTATCCATTAATCAAAAATACCAAAGACTAATTCAGTATCACTCTGTTGGTAAAAATAAAAATAATAAAACGTTCGTTTTGTTTTTTTGTAAAATGGTTAAATTAATAATACAAAAGTGGTGAGTGATTAGGTGGATCAGCACAATATATGGTGTTACTATGAATTACTGATTAAAAATTATTTCAGTACTTTTTATAAACAGAAGATTACAATCTTTGTTTTTACAATTATTGACATAATTGGTGTTGATTCAATGAGTTCAGTTTTAAGAGACACATATATTCATTTTTCTTTATTTTTATCAATCACTTTTTTAATCTTGAGAATGAAAAAGATCATAAACTTCTATTTTTATAAAACAACGTCTTTGTTTTAAACAATTTTTAAATACTGATACACTCTAGAATTTGTCTAGAACCAATATTGAAGGAGTCATAAGTATTATCCCCTATTTCACAAAATATGATAATCTCTAAATATATAGCTTCAATTTTCTCATTTTTTTCTTTCAAATTTTTTCAAATTTAGATTATTTTTTCAGAATATTTTAGAAAATTTTAAAGAAGACACTATTAAATTAAGATGCATAATATGTGATCCAAAGCATAATAGTCTAATCAGGATTGGTGGGGTGAATAAGCATGGTTTGGTTTCTTTGAGATAATAAATTAGACAAACATAATAGGTATTTGATGGTGCAGAGATGGGTGAACCATAGTCGCTTCGAAGTGATTCTTGGCGTATAATCTTTTTTATCTCAAAATATAAATAAATATTAATTAAAAACTTGATGTATTTTGAATTAAATATATTAATTTTATTTAATTTATTTTTATTTTAAAACAAAGTAGTACAGCTGAAGAAGTTTTACCATGTAGTTTATGGTAGTTTGTTGTATAATTTAGTTTTTTATAGATAAGTATTACAAGTTAATTTGTTAGGGCAGTGACAAATTTAATTTGTCAAGGGAATGAATTGAATCTTAGACCTCCGTTGAAATATATACTTTTTCAATATCTCAATTTATATTACTGAATTACACTCGGATATCTATATTTAATTTTATGAATTGGATAGCTGTACCATCACAATATTTATTATTGATAAAAAATATATATAAATAATTAAGAGTTTGTTGATAATAATAATAATTAATATAATTAAAAATTTGAAGAGGGTTTTATAAAAAGTTATAAAATAAATTTCTCAAGATTATATTAGGGAATGAGATAGTGATAGACTTGTAACATGTTAGGGTATCCTTTATATTTAGAGCATCTTTTATACTCTAAGATGACTTTTGCTATATAAAATTAGTCTATATATTAAAGTGTATATGGAATAATCATGATGATAAGAGATATATGTCTAACAATCATATCAATGATTCTATGAATACGAAAGTCTAATCCAAATCAATTAAATAAGTTTATTTTTTATCTCTATATTTTGGTCTAAATCAAATCAAACTTGATTTATATTTGTTTGGATATTGATTTTACATCATTCAAAATCGATCGCCTGATACCTAAACCGAATTATTAACCGTTTGTGTTATTTCACACTATTATTATTATTTATTTCACATTATATTAATAAAAAATTAATTTTTTTTAAATCAAGCATTAATTTTGATAAATGACAATGGATTTAACCAAATCAAATCAACTTATTCTTTATTGATTTATTTCGAACTTCATAAAAAGTATTCCAAAATATGAAACTAAATAAATATTTTTATTGATTGAAATATTATTCTTTGAAAAATAAAAGCAAAGTGATGTGTTTTTGGTTGGTACTAGGGTTTGTTTTTTCACCTTGTGTTATATATATCCACCTGGTGTCAGGATCATATAGGTTATAATAGTAAAGGATTCGAAATGGGACCATGTGGTCGCTCATGAAATCAGCATTTGGACCCCACCAATACATCTACCCTTTGAAGATTTTTGTAGCCTCCATGGGTTTTTGATTGGACCATGAGTCATTGTTGGAAATGGCATTTTTTTGTCTTTATGCTTTCTTTGCATGTGTCGCCATGTACATCGCCTTCACCCCTCCTCCCCCACTTTTGATCTTAGACATTAATTTAAATTGTAATATATCAACTTTGTCAACACAAATTTTGTTAATTCTAAAAGGGTAGTGTTTTCCTCACATTATCACATATATAGTGACATCATAATTGTTAAATACATTCTCATGGAAAATATATATATATATATATATATATATATATATATATATATATATATATTTTGAAACTTTTCTTTCTTAATTTGATCAAGATACAATCTAGTGTCCAATTTCTCTAACCACTAGGTTTAATTGTTATGAAATTACAGTCAATGTAGTTTCTAACTATATGCATTGAATCTCACAAAGTTTCTTGTGACTGCAATTAATCAGTATCATATATATTAATGTTGAATTATGGTATATATGCAAGTTGAAGTTTTCTTTATTGAAAGTTAAATATTTTTTTTTGCAATATCTTTGGGTACATTTACAATTTCTTATTAACAGTGGTGGCGGAGTCATAATTCCTTCTTATTTTAAATTTTGAAAAAAAAAATCATTCTTATTTAGTTTTAATTGTTGTATCCATGGAGATTTAATTAGTAAGCTGTTTATAAATAAAATTAAGTACCTTTTATATAAAGAACCTACTAAAAAAATTAGTAGGCTACAAAAAAATTATCCCTAACTTCTTGAATATTTACTATTAAAATAAATACAACATAATATATTTTTGAGTGTTTAATAGACTCTAAAATCTTCTCTACCGTATATTGAAGCATCGTCAATCGTCTTTTCACTCTAAATAATTTTTATTAAAAAACACATACAAAAATTCATTTCCATTAACCTTAGAAAGTGTTGAATTACCATTTTATAAATACGATGAGTTCAATATTCCCAAGTATGCTAAATAAAAAATACAAATATAATAAATAAATTAGTATTTTCTAGCTCAACTTCCTTTAGTACTAAAATTGAACATGGATTTCTTTAACCCAATAGAGTAAGGAGTATCGGAATTAGCATAAGTAGAATATATTCTTTTATAGTTAATATATATAGATATTAGCCTATAGGTGAAAAGGAAAAGCAATTAATATTTTCCATGTGTCAAAAGAGATATGGTATGCCTTTAATATCTCATTCATCATTTTTGTTTTTCATATAAAAATATGATCAATATATGTAAAAAGAAATTAGAAAAATTTAATCAAATTTTACTATGATAATTTCTTTTATATATAATCAAAGTAGTAGGTAAATTCTCCGTCAATAGTTGCAAAAACATTGATATGTAAAAATTCAAATATTACTTCTCAACACGTGAAGTGTGTGAGACCTTTAGCTACTACTATTTGACAAAGAAAAGTAAGTAGCTTTGAGAATGTGGTAGAATATTTGATCTCAATCTCATGCTTTAAAAATTTCACGAGATATGATTAGTTTGTTCATTGTTATAGATTATAATAAGTGGTTTTAATTTTATATTTTTGAAAAATATTTTTATGGCAATCTACTAACAATATAGAAGAAGTTATTTTGAACTCATTCATTACAAATTAAAAAAATTAATTTTGATATTCAATAATTTAGATATTCATTATAAGAAATTTTGACATAAAAATTTATATTTTTTTTAAAAACGATATTTTACAAAATGATTTTTATGAAAAACTATTCGAAACAACTTCTCATTTTAAATATTTTTTAAAACTTAATTATTCAAAAAGTTTTAGAAAAAAGATGAAATAGTTAAAATTATTTTTTATGATAAACTATGCAAATAAATTTCTCATTTGATTTTTTTTTTTTTGAAATATAATTTAAAAGGGTCATACCATAAAAATAAAATACTTTAAAAATCATTTAAAAAAATTGTAACAGGTAGATAGTCCTTTGATGCATTTCAAATCTTTGGTAGTCTCTATATAGCTAAACATACCTTAAAAAACCAAAACAACCATACAAAAATTATCACTTTGCAGAGGATATCCGAAGAAATCAAAACAAAAAAAATAAAAAAACACCTTATAAATATTTTGAAGTCATATATGATAGAACAATTGTATGAAACCTTATTTACAACCCAGCGATCATTAAACTGAAAAATTAGGATGGATCTAAATTAATTTGGTGGTGTCCCATCTCTCTATACATATTACTGTAATCTAATCTATATGATGATGATAATGATGATCACCTTCTATTTAATCTAAATTAGGATGAATCTAAATTAATAAATAAAAAGGCACAAAAAAATGAGATAAGTAGAACAAATAAAGTATATTCTTTCTCCTTTTTAATTTTTGTCGCATATAATTTCTTACTCTTTGGATGTAAAAACAGTCAAATTTCATTTATTCTTTTTTGTCTCTACTTACCTATACATACAAAACAATGAAAGATGGAAGGTGGAAGATAAACTCATCATCAAAATTAATTAAGACAATTTAATATTACACTTATCACTAAGATGAGCCATATATACCATGCATGAGTAATAATGATGTATTATTCCTACCATTCCCATTGATGAAAATTGAAAGTGGGATTATAAGATGGGTCCCACTTGATTAAGCAAGGTTAATTAATTTGTTATTAGAGTCTATATAGTGTTGTAGTAGTGCTATTTGTTCAACAAAAAGCAATAGAGAATTAAGAAGAAGAGAGGAGACCAAAAATCTTATCATCTCTCCATTCACCACTGCCACAACCTCACACTTATCCTTTCCATTGACCCCTTTATTATCTTTTCACAAACCATAATTAAAATCACAATCAGTGAAAAAAATTAAAAAAAAAAAAAAGATATGGCACTTTCATTCTTGGTCCCACCCACGTGTCATCCTTTACATGATTTGGAATCCCACGTGTCAACTTCTCAACGGCCTGAATTCTAGTTAACGTCATCATCAAGTACCCACCTCCTCCTCATGCACCCGCAGCCAATTCAACTTTCACACTAATGAAAAGACAATTATACCCCTAATATTACAACACGTTGCGTCTCTATTATATCTTCTCATGAACATGCATGTACCTGATTTTTTCCCATTTTCCTTACCGTACCAATATAAAACACAAGCTTCACTCTCTGTGGGGTAACAAAAACTACAAACCAATTTTTTTCGTTGTTGTAACTATCATAACATGTCCTTCTTCTTACAAAACAAATCTTGAACAAACAAATTCTTCAACCATGGAAAGTACTGATTCATCCACCGGTTCGCAACAACCGAATCTCCCGCCTGGATTCCGATTCCACCCGACCGATGAAGAGCTTGTTGTTCATTACCTCAAGAAAAAAGCAGCTTCAGCTCCTTTGCCTGTAGCCATCATCGCTGAAGTTGATCTCTACAAGTTCGATCCATGGGAGCTACCAGGTTCGTCCAAAAAATACAAATTTTTAATCTTTACGTTCAAATTTAAAATGGGTTTCTTTCGTTTTCTTCTATCTATCTCTCTATTTATCTATCTTTTTTATTTTACGTTGATTAAAAGTGGTAGAATTTTACATATTTGTTTTCTGTTATTTTTTTTATAATTCATGCAAAATTGCATGAAATCTTTATTATTTTGTTTCTTTTAACTTTTTGGAATACCTTTTGGGATTTTTTTGCAGCTAAGGCAACGTTTGGGGAGCAAGAGTGGTATTTCTTTAGTCCAAGGGACAGGAAGTATCCTAATGGTGCTAGGCCAAACAGAGCTGCTACATCTGGTTATTGGAAGGCAACTGGTACTGATAAGCCCGTTTTGACTTCAGGTGGAACACAAAAAGTTGGTGTGAAAAAAGCTTTGGTTTTCTATGGTGGAAAACCACCAAGAGGGATTAAAACCAATTGGATCATGCATGAGTATAGGCTTGCTGATAATAAGCCTAATAATAGGCCTCCTGGTTGTGACTTGGGCAACAAGAAAAACTCTCTAAGGGTAAACTAATCTAAATTAAACTCTTTTTTATCATATTTGCTTAAATCAACTACAAAAAATTAGAAATTAAAAAAAAATATTAATTTTTTTTATTCTGTTGCTAAATGTTAAAAATTAGAGAATTTTTTTTCTCAATTTCTAATTTTCGTCGTTGATTCAACTTTTTTTAATGATCTGATTTGAAATTTTTAATTTGTATTTTTTGAGTTTAACTAAAAAGTATTTTTTTTATTTTTGTTTGTACTTCGTGTAGCTTGATGATTGGGTGCTATGCCGAATCTACAAGAAAAGCAACACACATAGGTCACCGGTGGAACATGATAGAGAAGATTCAATGGATGATATGATAGGAGGAGTACCTCCATCAATAAACGTGGGACAAATGAATGCAAGGTTTCATTTTTCAAAGATGTCAAATAGCTACAACAATACATTGTTGGAAAATGACCAAAATTTATTAGAAGGAATGATGCTAAGCAATAACAACAACAACAATACCGTTGCTACTTTGTCATCACAATTAGGAGGTTCTGCTTCTACTTCCAATGCTTCTGCTTCAAAAAGAACACTCTCTTCACTTTATTGGAATGATCATGAAGATGTTGCAGCTTCTAATAAAAGGTTCAATTTGGAAAGTGATCAACAACAACAACATCATCATCATGGAAGTGTTGTGAGAAATGATCAAGAAAGCGGAACCGTCGCTACATCTTTCGCTTCTCTCCTTAATAATCTCCCTCAAACACCTAATTCATTGCATCAACAAACAATGTTGGGATCAATAGGTGATGGTTTACTTAGAACAACATCATATCAAATTCAAGGCATGAATTGGTATGGTTAAATTAGTTCAATTAATTATATATGTTATTGATGCACAAGGTGATATGGTACTAAATGAAATCAAGAATTAATCTTCACATGATGGTGCCTTAACCTTACACACTATACTCTCTCGATGGCGTGCCAACTAGATTGTAAAGAAATTTTTAAATGGGGTATTGAGATTTTGGTTGTTAGGATTTTGGAAGAAAGTTAGAGTTTTAATCAATTAGATTGGTCTCAAACTTCTTCAAGCTATTGGAAACAGTTGCATCATGCAGGTGAGGCCATATGGATATTTTTAGTTAAATTTTAATATAGCTTTATACATATATATAGATATAGATATAGATAGTGTTGCTTGTTTTTATTTTTATTTTTATTTATATAAAATAAAAAAAAAATGTTGGTAGCTCTTTCATATGTACAAATTGTTTAAAAGGGAGGGAAAAAGAGAATCATTAGTTATGTTTTTATATTTTTATTATATTATACATTGATTTAGGATACATTTGTATATATAGATCATATACTTTAGAACAAGATCTACTGATGATGCAAGAATTTTAATTAAAAAGCAAATAGTGATCACTATGGTTTGTCAATGTATTTTGTGTTGTTCTTTAAGATCTTGATATTGATTTATTCTTCATTGATTTTATAAATTAAATTATATACTATGGTTATCATTAAAAAAATTATATACTATGATCTTGAATGTTAAGTAAGCATAGTAGTAACAAAATTTTGTAGTTTGTTAAAGTGTAATGATATGTGGAATCAATTCTTGGTCACGTCTATGCATGTAATCTATATAGCTAGAAGGTTATTAGTCCTAGTCATGTCTTATTCTTTTTCCCAGAATCATTTCTAATGAATCTAAATTAGTTGGTAGATGTGTATCAAGTAATAAACACATATAAAGTATGCAATATTAAATTTGTTTGTTATGAAATGATTTTCATCACTTCATATATATGAGTGGTAAGAAAAGAAGATCTACATGAGCAACTTTCAAGGGACTTTTCTGAATTTTGATATACCAATTCAGCTTACAAAATTCAAAAACTTCAAATTAATCCACAATCAATATTTTTAAAGGAAAAAAATTCACAATCAATATTTTTTAATATATAATTCTTTATTTAATACTTGATTTTATAAAGATATAAAATTAGTATATATATGCTAATCATATCATTTTCACTTATTATTTAATATATGATGTGTGATGGAGAAAATACCATCTTATATAGGAGCTATGATCTTAATTAGTGGAATTTGGATGTTGATGCATTAGCTGCCCATAGAATTAATCATGGATTTCTGGTTTGTGATAATGTTATTAAAGATGTATGGTTAGTGATATGCCATGATTATCGTGAGCTAGTTTTTCATGCTATCAATTTTTGTTTCCCAATTTTCTACCTTCTAAAAATGACATGGGCTCGTACACCACCAAATCTCATGATAACTTACCCTTTATATTTTTTCACAACTAAAATACATTTAAATTCACAAATAAATTTCTTACATGCCTCATCTCTAGAAAGTTTGACGTAAGATCAATAGAATCACGGTAAACTATCGCGATCTAGTAAAACTACATTTTAAAAGTTTCACAAAATCACGCAAACTCAACATCAATCTTTTATTTTTTGCAAAGGACAAGCTCAACATCAATCTAAATATGTACTTAATGATAATCAATTTGATATTGGCACATCCAATTTTTATTTTTATATGACATACTTCTATGTTTCTTAACTTGAGTTGTCATTTTAAGATTATTTAAATATCTTAAGATAACTAATAAATTTTTCTATTTTTGATAAAATTATTTGTTATTTTTTATAATATTCTTAACTATTTTAATATATCATTCCACGTATTTATCTTTCTGCAATAAATAGTTAAATATGTAAATGAAAAAACATTAATTTATGTGTATTAAATTTTAAAAGCAACAAATAACAAATATATAAAAACAAAATTCTTCTATAGAAACTAAAATTTAAAAGAAACATATGTATATACCATCAAAAAATATTAAACTTCAATTACTGTTAATCTACGAGATAAATATAATATAATACGAAAATTCGAGAATCTACGAGATAAATATAATATAATACAAAAACTCGAGAAGTGGTCATAATCATAAAGCATCCATAATTACACGGAAATGGATTCCGTACAATAAAAACGTGATTGTATAAAATTTTTTACCATTAATAATAATCCAATGGTTAATATCAATTAATAAAATTGTTATACAAATTATCTAATCGTGAATAAATGATATTGATTTATCCAATTGCGTGACTGCAAGGATCGCGTCTATACAAACAATATATATATATATATACTTAATTTTGAAGGATGGAGATTCAAGTTGTAAAACAAACAATTTTACATCAATACAACTCAATGGTACTTCTGAATACAAACATCATTTTCTTGACAGGTACCCAGATAGCTGGAATTAAAATTTGATTTTTTTTTTTCTTCTTCCTCAAATATGTTCTTCAATACATAATCACAAAGTCAATAATTGCCCTCATGACTCATGAGAGGAAGAAAAGTATATACTCAAAAAATGTGGTCAAAAAATTAATAAAAATCATACATAATTAAATTAAGTATATAATATTTGTTTGAATTTAATTTTTATACACTATCAGTATAAAATATTTTATACAGTTGATAAATTATGACTAATCATATAAGTAATTTTATAAATAGTTACAACAAAAGTTAAATATTATTAATAATTCAACCGTTGTGATTATTTAACAGTATAAAAATTATTTACAATAATAATGTATATGTATATAAATTCAATTCTGTTCTTTTTACCTTTATACTTTTTTTTTTTACTTTTATACTTTATAGTTTTGTGCCCACACTGGCTTTGATTTAAATCAGAAAAGGGTATCAAGATTTTTGAGCATGGGTGTCATTTTCTTTATTTCGTGGGACGGATAAGACATATTATTATATAAAAATAAATAAAAGTATATTTCACCACTACGAGGGTGACGCAAATAGACAAAAAAAAGTGGACCTCACTAGAAGCTAGCTTTCTTTGTGGCTTGAGACTAAGGAAGAAAAGGGACCATTTCTTGCTACCATCTAAAGGAATCATTATCCTAATAACCACACAAAAATTAATACCCCTTTTAATTGCATTTCCTTTCTAAGGAAAGAATACAAACCAACTTTATAAAATTTAGCATGATTTGAGCTTCGATTTAGAATAGATATCATATGGATCGATGAATTGCACTATTATTGATATTGGTATCTTGAGTTGTGCATGATGCGTTCACACAGCCTAAATGCATCACATCTTATCTATGAATTATGTACGCACAAAAAAATTAAAAAAGGTAGAAAAAAAAAATGAAAGAGAAATAGAGAGATGCACCAAAAACAAAAGAGAGGGAGAAAAATAACTACAAGCCATAACCTACACACGTAGTTTGTGCCAAATAAAAAGTGATTTACTTCTAAATGAGAATAAACCCTCATTTAGATAGGTATTACCACTCTGTCTTCTAAATAATTTTTGCATAAATTAAAACTTAAATTGTACATTTCACCCAAAAAAAAGCTTAAATTGTACATATTATTATTATTATCCCAAAAAGAATCTTAAATTGTAATACCAAAATATAGTTTTTCCGAATGGTAAAAGATTAGTCACTTTAAACAATTGATCAGGGTAGACATTCTCGCTCTTTTCCAAGGAAAAAAACCTAAAGGGAAATCCAATGCAAGATTAAAAAAATAATTAATATGATATTATTTGTATGATCAAAGAATAAATTAATATTGGATTTATATGAATCATTAAATTGATCAAATTAATTACTATCACTTCTTCAAATACGAAAATAATATGCCACCTACTATAATTAAATAAAGAACTACATAGACAATAATTTTAATGTAACTTCGAAATGACATTTCTTTTTTATGGACTAAACAATTTTAACGTAACAATTAATTAAACATTTCACTTAGATTTAATGTGATTTAGATTTATGTTTGAATTCTACAAATAATAGGTTATACGTAAATTTTATTATAAATTTTTAATGAAGTTTATGGTTCTTTCTTACCTTACATGAGAATGTGTCTAGTTTAGACTAAATTTGTTACTTTTGAATTAATAAAAAAAAAAGTCAAGAATACATGTAATAATATACAAATAGACATATATAATATTGTCTTTATCAACATAATTAATTATAGTAATATTTAATTGTAAAACAAAAGAAAAGTTGAGAAAAAGTTTTGAGTGGTGGAGTGGTTTAGATCATGAGGAAAAAGATTTAGATGATTTTTGACTTGTTTCATTTATGTTGATAGTAGGGGCATTCAAGGTTTTGTTCCTTTTCAATCTTCATGGATGGAACTTGCCAAAAAGAAAAAGAAAAAAAAATGAAGTCTTGAATTTGATTGATGAGTTTGTAGCCAGCCAACAAGAAAAACCATGCAAAATGATAATATATGAATGAGAAAGTAGTCAATTAGCATCAAGTCAAAATTGGTACTGTCCCACCACTATAGAGCATGTAGGCTATAAGTCCCCAACACTCTCCCATAAAAACACTGTTTATATGTTAGGCCTCTCCTGCCTTTGGTAACATGCACCAGTTGGGAGAAAAGGGAAGAAAAAAATAAATAAACAAGAAAGTAAGATAATCATAATCCACTTTGGGAAATGTGTAATAGAGTGTGTCAATCATTGAAGTTGTACTATGCTGTCCAATTATTTGCCAAAGAAAAAATATTGAATAAATATATTATAAAAGAAATATGTAGAACAAGTTGGAGCCAAGATGTCCTTAAATGGAAATGGATTTGATTCAATGAATTCGGTCGTTGATGACATCGGACGATTAAGATTTAAGATTTCAAGTTTATAATTTGTTAAAGTTATATTGTCAAATTTGATGTGTTAATTTTAGTGATGCAAAGACAAAATTCTTGTTTGAAATCACGATTTCATTTCTTTCTATTATATATTTATCCAAAATTTAAAATTTTAATTTCAACATTTTTTATCGTAGAATGACAATGAAAAGTGTGAATTGAGTTCAAAATATAAATCCAAGCGCATATGAATTGATACTTCAACTTTATTTAAAAACACGTTTGCTTGATGTTAGATACAGAATTTATCACTTTCAATATGTAGTTTTTATATAAAAACAAATTCTTACCATGAAAAAATTGTTTATAAAAATTTTTTGTCAAAAATTTCAAAGTCTAGTTATTTAAATTATTTAATTTCAATTAAATATCGCATAAAATGAACAAAATTAAATTTATTTTAATATGAACAATTAAACTTAAAATTTGACAAAAGCAAAATGAATACTATTAATATGATGATAATGATAAATAATTATTTTAGATTGGATCCAAATCAAAAAAAGTTGTGAAAAATGATGATCTTAAATATTAATTATCTCAAGCAAAACCCAATGTGCCCAACCAATTAGCCAACCAAGCTTTTCAGATAGGATTTAGCTGTATACCTCATTTTGTGAACAAAAATAGTCTATGTTAGACAAGAGAGAAAGTAGAAGATAAATATGATATGTGAAGTCAGATTCTCATCATTAAATTAAATTAATGCCAAATGGGCTTCATGGCCCATCGCCAGAAACTCCAGCTCCAAAACGTAAGAAACAAGTTAAATATAAATAAATAAATAAAAATGCTAGTATTCTCTCAAAATATTTATTAAGCATCTAAATATAAAAAATTTATATTAAAAATTGTATATATAATTTTTAAAATGTTTAAATTTATTATTTTTAATATAAAATTTCTATTTTTATATTTTTTTAAATTGTTAAAATTTGTTACCATAATCCATAAATAAACGAGATTCATTGTCATATATACCATCCAGATAAGTTAGATCTTAAATAAATATCCAACTTATTTATTAAAATTTGTTAAAATTTGTCATATATGTCATATATATAAATTAGATCTTAAATAAATATCCAACTTATTTATTCTTTTATTCCAACGGAATCCTCAAACGTTCGAATTTCAAATGTGTTTCACACGAGCACCAGTGAATTGACCAAATTTGAAGTACAACAACACAAGCTAGCCAACACGTATTATTACCGGTCAAAAAAATTGTCACTTTATATTAATACACACCCACTTCATATAGTATTATATTAATTCAAAAATCAACAATCTCATTACCAAGTCTTCAAATTGGTCAAGTCTTCCAAACCCAAAAACAAGTTCATCGTTCATGAACCTTCCTCATTCTTTTTTAACCCTTTTCTTCATATAAAATCTCCAACTCCAAAACACAAACCACAAAGTTTATTTTTATTTTTTGTTTCATATATTCTAGAAATGCAAGACACCCTTCAACAACAAACTAAAGAAAGTTCACAACTTACATCAAAGATGTCGATTTCCGGTCCAAACATGAACGATGGTTACTTAACCATGTCTCAACGGTTCAGACCGGCTTGTACTTGCTCGAACCGGCCCGGTTCGGTTCGATGCGCGCGTCATGGGTATGTCGTGCCAGGGGAGAGGTTGAAGAAGCGCGTGGCGAGTAAAGAGATTTTGAGAAGAGCATTAATGCCACCACCAAAACGTTTAGGACTTAGATGGTTGAATTTCAAACCAACACCAAGTAGACTCTCTAACATGTCCATGGCTTCATGTTCTTTCTGACTTTCTCTCACCTAATTCTTGTTCTGTTTATTTTTTTTCAATTTTTCTTGGGATGATTGTACAAGTTTAAATCCAATTAAATTAGATGATTCTATATGTGTTTGTTCTTTATAAAGTTTTAATTTTTGCAATTGGGTCATCTAGTTTTGGACCCTTCTCTATTTTCTTCTTGAAAGGTGAATTGGGTATTTATGTGTTCATCTTTTGGGTAATTTAGAGTGAAAGATTTTGAATATGTTTTTGTTTTTCCTTGTTTTGATTCAATTGGTAATGTTTTAAGTTAGGTAAAGTTGGTGTTTTGCACATGTTACTTTGTCTGAATCATGACTTTGAGTCATGGCTTTCAATTGATCCATCAACTTATATTTATCAAAATTTGTCATTTTTTTTAGTACTAATATCATGAGATTGCAAATTGAAATGGGTTTTAAATTTTAGGAGTATTTGATTTGATTTTAAATACTTCAAGCAGATGATATTTGTTCTGTTATTAAATGAGCTTTAATTTATTTTATTAAGGGTAAGAAAAGGATATGAGATTATAATTTTTAGATCACTTATAACCATATACCATATCATAGCAAAAGTACATTTGAGCTGCAATATATCAGGTTGTGAGTCCTATATGACATTGAATCTACTGACAAATAAATGAACATGTTCAAAATATTATACAACTCTATAGTTCAATACTTAAATGTACTAGAAGATTGGCTATCTAAGATTTGTATGTGCATCATACATACATTCTTGGAAATCTTAGATATTTCTAATCTATGTAGGAAATGCAACTGTTTAGACATAATAATCATCATTTTTAGCATTACCTGCCTATTCATTCTCACTTGCATCAAAAACTAGTCAGTAGATCATATATTGGATACTGGGTTGACAAGAAAGTGTTTGTGGATTTTGACAAGAAAGTGTTTGTGGATTGGCTGAATCGTAACAGAATTGGCTTATATGGGCTTGATTGTTTTTGATGCTGAGGCAAAATCTCTAAGACTATGTTTTGAGGATAACAAACTTCATTGATTAAAAGATGAATTAGTTTCTAATCATATTTGTTATGTAACTTGAGTGCATTAATCCCAAGACATGTTTAACGATGATATCCAATATCCAATATATTCTTAAAAGGACTCGCAAATGAAAAGCACATACTCATAAACATCATCAAATAATCATCCTCAAGTGTGAAGCATGAATATCCTCTTAATGGACACATTCATCACCAATGTGACAATAATAAAGAAGTCAAAATAACATCTTCATTAAAAGTATTTAAGAAGGAATACGATATTTACAATGTCAATCATTCAAGAAAATGATTGACTAAAAAACAAGAGAACATTCTCATGCTCTTAAATGAGGAAGAGCGAAAAGGAACTATTCATAGCTGAAACAAGACTAACAAATGATGAACACATCAACATAAAAGATCTACGCAAAAGTTGAGGGCATTTTGGACATGAAAACATTCTAAAGTCGAGGACGATTATCACTTTCAGACAAAGTATACTATCAAGTACAAAGCGTCATCATTACTATATTATCTCTTCTACTTTACAGTTAATGACAAACTGTCTATTAAACATAAAAGAACGTTCAAGTCTCTTTCCAACTTTATGAAGATGAGAATATTCAAGAACATTCTATGAAGATTTTCATAGATAAAGACATTGCACCGGATAAAGTTGAGAACAATCAATAACTTACTTTGCCACTTTGGGACATGTGCTACCCGGTCATAAATGTCTTCTATGTCAATTTTAAGTGATTATATGTTTATTAATATTATAGACTTCTAATTTCTAACACTTGAAATATAAATCATTTTCATAAGTGCAAATTTATCAATCATCAAAATACAAAACGCACTATTGTTATTTCAACACAAACCACAAATTTTTTGTTTTTTCTTCCAATTTTGGTTCATATTTTGGCTTAACAAGAGAAATGCAAGACACCCTTCAGCAACAAACAAAAAAAAAATTCAGAAATGCCACCAAAGATGTTAATTTCTGGCCAAAACAAGAACGATGGCTACTTGTCCATATCTCAACAGTTCAGACCAGCTTGTACTTGCTCTAAGCGTGTGTGCGAGTAAAGAGATATTGAGAAGAGCATTAAAGCTACCACCAAAACGTTTAGGACTTAGATGGTTGAATTTCAAACCAACCCCAAGTAGACTCTCTAACATGTCCATGGCTTCATGATCTTTCTCTCTTCTAATTTGTGTTCTTTTTTATAAAAAAATTTGGATGATTCTACATGTTTAACAATCCACTTAATATAGATCATTCCATGTATTTACTAGTATTATTTATAAAGTTCGAATTTTTGCTATTGGTCATCTAGTTTTGGACCCTTCTCAATTTTTTCTTTGATAGGTGAAATGGGTATTATGTGTTAATTCCTTTTGGGTAATTTGGAGTGAAGATTTTGAATATGTTTTTGTTTTTCCTTGCTTTGATTCAATTGGTGATTTTTTAAGTTGGGTAAAGCTGGTGGTGATTTATACTTGTTTATTTTTACTCAATCATAGCCCTCAGTTGATCTATCAGCTTATCTTTATCAAAACATTTCACTGTAGTAGCTAATATGATGATGTTGTAGTAAATAGAAATGAGTTTTGAATTTTAGGAGAATTTGATTTGAATACTTCAAGCAATTGAGGTGTGCTTTGTTCTTCTTTAATTGAGCTTTAATTCATTTGAATGTGTTCTGATTTGATTTTCAACATATTTCTTTAAGCTTCTAAAAATAATCAAAATCTTAAAAAATATAAATTTAGATTGTAATATAAAGAAATTAATTTAAGTAGCTTTCGACAAATAATTTAATCATAATGAATGTAATACAGACGCTTCGAAAGCGGAATTCAAGTATTTTTTATACTCAGTTAAGACAAAAAATTAATTGTACGAGAATTAAGAGATAAAAATAAATAAGATTCAAAGAATATAAAAATACTTGAGTAATAATTATTTGTTTCGAGATAAATTGTAAAGAGAATTATGAATTTGAAAATTCATTCAAAATCCTCCAAAACCCCTCTAAAGACTTCCTTCAAAGTTTTTTTTAAGTTCTCACATGTTGGAGGAGTTTAGTCCAATGAAAAAAACAATCTCATGTAAGGTGGAGAGACTACTCACCTTTCAACTTTCCTTTACTTCTTCCTTTATCTCCTTCACTTCTTCCTTTATCTTCTCCCTCCAAAGTCTCAAATATAGCTTAAGGGAAGACCTTAGACTCCCATGTCCCAAATGACCCATGTTCATTCATCCACTAATAACAAGATAGAAGCAGTTGTAACACTTTAAAGAGCATGTCTTTGTCTTCCCTCCATTTATTTCAAATCAAAAGAAGGTAAACCAACATTAAATTGGTTCTAATAGTACTAGACTTGGATCCTTTAAACAATTTCTCATATTTGTGCCTTATAGATAAAAAAAAATATATGATTTAAAGAAAACACCTCATATTTGTGCCTTATAGATAAAAAAATATGATTTAAAAAAACACCTCACTTAAAATGGTCAGTCAAATTATTCGACATATAGCAATTAACGACGTATAGTAATTAACGACAAAATCAATAAATACTTTGCACCAATAAAATATTATTAAATAAATAAATAATCAAAAGTACTACTCATACATACACCGTGCTACTCGAAAACAAAATGGCCTCCTAATCTAGAAGTTGAATTTCAACGTCTAAGAAGTAATGACTTATAGTCTCATTGCTTCCACAATAAATGTTCCACAGTTGCATCTCCCCTCTAGAAAACTCATCCTCCATCAGAGTTTATTTTAAATTATTTTATAAAAAAATTGTTTTATTTAAAAAATAACCACGTTTAAGGATCTACAATATTTATTTAGGATTTTAAAAATAGTCATCATGCAATTTGGGTATGTCAATAAACTAATTTGAATAGCTTATGACACATAATCTAGTTTATAATAAGTGATAGGAGTGCCACCCCAATTGAAGTCAAGTATTTTCGTAATCGATTTGGACATAATTTTAAAGGAAATTATTCCCCTTGAAATTATACAAAACCTCAAAATAATAATTTATTATTACAAAACCTCTGAGCAACCCCCATAAGTGATCCTCTTCTTTTTTTGACAGAAACATTAGAGATCCTCTTAGAAACAACTATTTCATAAGCCAAGAAGCCAATAGAGACTCTCATCATTTGTGGGAAATGTATGTGCCGCCATCTAACTCGGTCATCTCTGTTTTCATATATACATAATTTTGATCTGTTTGATGGAATGAATCCTATCTCGACTACATTCTACTACAAGCAAGAGGGCAAGTTCAAATATAAATTGTCTGTTTATACATTTTATCAACAATTACACTGTGTAATGGTTACAGGAGAGTTGATAATGTTACCTAACATACATGAATTTCCGTGGGATGCAACTTATACACATATACAATAGCTTCTCCATATTCTGCATTATGAATCTATGTCCAAACCAAATTAAGGTCCAGCACTATGAATTTGACTCCATTATAACAATCTTTTCGAGAAAAGACACCTTCCTCCCACTACTTCTGATTGACTGATCATAAATCTCTTCTCATTACTCCTGATGAATATAAGAAAATATTTAAAAAAATCAAGAAGCCATATGAATGTTGTGTACCAAATTTATCAAATAAATAAATGTAATAAATTACTATTAGTTTATCATGTACCTCAGATGCAGTGGAATTCACGTCTGCCGGAACCGAAGAGATTCTAGCTTCTGATTTTTCATTTGAATATCTAATTAACACAAAACTACATATTAGAACCACTGCAGAGATTTTCAAAAGACTATAAAATTTATTTGGGCTTATACATGAGAGCATTTCAAATGAGAGGACTTTTATAGTGACAAAGTGAGAAGAATGAATCTTAGTCAATGATCAAATCATGAATAGCTAAGATTAGACCAAAAAGTCATGTGACATATTTAAGTAATCATGTGATCCTTAAATAAGTTTCAATCATAACAATTATGTATGGTCAAATGATTTACTCCTCTCACCCTCTCATATTAAAACTTTTCTCATTTGATACATCTTCATTATACGTAAACACTTATGTCGTGTAAATGTTTGGAAAAGTTTATAAAAATAGCTTATAGTATGTTCAAAAGCTATTTTCAGCTTATTTCTATATGCTACACATGATGGCTGTACATTCTCTCTTTGAGTATGAAAATATCTTATACGTAAGTGTCTATATTCAATCACTGGGTGGGGTGAAGAAATCTTTTATGCAAGGTAGGTTAGAGCCATATTGTGCATTTTTACACATTCACTTTCAGCTCTTCTGCCTTTCACTATACAATTTCTACTGGAAGGAAACTTCTATGCAGCAATTCAAAATAAATCAAGATAGACTTACGTTGAAAGTATGGTCACCCAAATAAGCTCTATCATATCCACCCAAAGAAGTCTTTGCTCAACTGGTATTACACCGTAAGTAATTAGATGAGCAAATGGCCACAGCTTCCATCCTGCCTGTGTATGAAAATTTAACGAAACATTAATAGCAAAAACTTGCAAGATAATGTTACAACCACCACTGGTTTTCAAAGAAAAACAAGAACTGTTTCCATGCAACAGATAAATAGGAAGAGCCAGAAGATTCTCTTACAGTCAACATGGGGAAAAATGTTGCAGTCAATTCATTGAAAATATTGATTGGAGAATCAAGACGCAGGAGCCCCACGACCGTATAATAAATGCTGTTCCAAACTGCCGACCATGCAGTTTGATCGAAGGCAACTTTGACAGGAACTACCCACCATTCTTTGTAAGGAAATAGCTCCTGGTAAAACGAGAAGCCATGTAGCATATATGACCAGAAGTTAGACAATTCAAGAACAACCCAAAAACAAGGAAAAGAATATCATTACTATGGTCTACATACCTCGCAAAACTGATAGTAATAATGAGAAAGAGAGCCATGTAGAGCAAAACCAACAAGCCCCGATCTGAACATCCGTGCACGATCAAACTCGAAAAGAGGCTTTCCTTCAAAGCACTGCAATAATCAGGAGAATTTAAGCGATTGTGCATTATAAAAAGATTGTCTGTTCAACTAATTTGAGACTTAGCTGTACGTGAAATGAAATACACAAAAACTCACCTGTGCAATCCAGTCTCCTACAGAATAAACAACCCCACTGATCACCATCTTGGCAAATACAGGATTTGTCTTAAGAGCTTCCTCATAAGCAGACCAGTTGTGCTGAGGTGCATATCTTACTATCTCATAGATTGTCCATCCCTACATAGCATTAAGAAACACAAGTCCTAACAGATAAGAAAAACCTCAAGTCTTCAACCCAAAATATAATCAAATTTCAATTAACATAGAGAGCTAACCTAAATTAGCAACCAGCACATGTTTAAATTAGCATATTTGGAATAAATAATCAACTTAGAGCAAATTTGAATAAACTTCTAAATAAAATTAGAGTGACTTTAGCTTATTTGTTAAACTTCAATTGTTTGAAATTAGTTTCTGCGTCTTAATTTTTTCATGAATTATATCATCCAACTTCAATAATCTTCTATAAGCTTGTAAGGACTCTTTCGTAGATGGAGAACTATAAACTTTTTTTTGTAAAACCAAGGTAAGCTAATTCTCCATGACCCAACATGCAATTCGATGTAACTAAGGTTCACTTATAAATTCGACCTCTACCAACACATGTTTTTACAAACACTAGCTAGGGATCGATCCCCCAACAAAATGTTCGGACTCTGAAGTACCTACCACTCGTATCACACGATGATGGTAACTATAAAGTATAATCTAATTTTGGTTGAGAAGTTTATGCAACTAGAAGTCAATACAAACTTAGCCATAATAACCACTATACCTATAATTCAACTACAGTCCATCTATAAAACTATCATGCTGTTATAGTTCCATAATTTACTCAAGTATTTAGTCTTTAAAATTGCAAAATAAGTATCAAAATTTCCACAACATAACCAAATTCATTCATTTCCAGAAACATAATTATCCAAACAAAAACACACAACACAAACACACAATTGCAAATAAGCATAGTTGAGTGGTTCTAACTTACATGCCAGTAATCACTATCAATAGTAAGAAGCTTTGTAAGAGCAAAAGTACCAGCAGCAAGAACAATACTAGCATTAATAATCCTATCTAGAAGCTTCTCCACACTCTCTTCATTCTCAGTCCCAACCAAACCCGAAGAAGAAGAAGAAGGAGGAGAAGAAGAAAAACCTTCCAGCGATAACAAACCTTCATTTGCTCCAAATCCATTCACTTGCGTCGCTAATTCGCCATCTCCACCTTCCATCTCCACACGCCTCACCGTCAAACCTTCTTGTTGATCCGTTACATCGTCACTCTGGACCACTATCACGTAGAACTCCTCCGCCGATGATTTTGTTGATACCACCGCACGTTTATTAATCGGATTCGTCGAAAATCTCGACGCCGGAAAGTTTTGCGACTTGGAAATGGAATTAGGTTTTGATTTTGGTTTGGAAATTGAAGGGAAGAAGCTTTGCGGAGGGACGGTGCTGTGAACCGACGCCATGGCCGCGAGTTGGTGAATTACGAGTTACTGAGTCACTGAGTTTCGTTTTCGTTACGTGGTCTCTTTTCTGAGTTCCGTGTGCTGAGAAACACGATCGTTTATAGTCGTTTGGAGATCTTGTGTGTCGCGGTTCTGTTTAGTTTGGTGTGGCTCCAGAGAAAATATTGAAGTCAACGGTGTTTTATGTTTGACTTGCGATATGATTGGTTGTGTGTGAGGAGGTGTAGGTTGATTCCGTGAGACGCGAAACACGTGAGTTTAAGTTCTGATTTTTTTTAGTCAAGCTTGAGTTCTAGAACAAGGACGATGATGAATGGTGTCCACATGAAAGATGTAGATCAGTTGGTTATCATAAAAATTAAAATTAAATTAAATACTTGTAGATAAAGTTTGCTTGCCACGAAGAAAGGGACTTCCATAAATATTTCTTTCACAAATAATCAAAGAATAATATTTGTAAAAAAACAAATAAAAACATTTTTGTTGCTATTATAAAAGAAATTCAATGAAAAAATTCAACAGTAAATAGATGAACTCAATAATTTTAATAAAAAATATTTATCGACAGACTAAATAGAGTTAAATTTCAAAAAATAATTACAAATAATGATATTCATTAATTTAAATCGGTAGAATACATCGATGTATTACAAATTTAAAATTATTAAAATTAAAAATGATTATAGTTTTAAGTGATTTAGAGAAGTTGGAGTAATAAAGTGGCCATGATTCAATTTTCATCTCTAACGAAATTAACAATTAATTACAAACGTTTATTATTTCAAAAAGAAAAAAAAAAAGGTAATAGAGCAACATACTTACAAATGCGACAAAATTAAATTGTTCAAAATACACATGTTTCCAAATCTATAATTAAAAATAATATCACATTTAGACGACAAAATCACATATAAATTATACAAAAATTAAATCTAAGTGGACTGAAAAGAGTTGTCAATAACTGGATAATGTTTTAACAAGTCCCTTCTATTTTATGGAATATTCACTTCTTAATTATTTACTTGTGACATTGCAAATAAATTTAATTAGTAACTTCATTCTCTTTTTTAGCATGTAATTTTGCAGACCAATTTTATTTATTAAAATATAAAGTATGATATATACCGTCAAAAATTTGTAGCATGTTCAAAAGTTTATTGATATATTCAAAATTTATTTCTTTTTAGAAAGAAAAAAAGGAAAATACATTTATTTATATTATAAGTAAAAAGGGTATTTGATGTTTCGGTTATAGATTATTTTATGTTTTAAAATTGGACAATCACTAAATACATCACAAGTTATGTTTTTATGATGCTATGTTTAGTTAAATTGTAAATCATACATATTAAAAACTACATAAATTATTATTAATTTTGTTTGATTTACACTATTTATCATTATAAATTATTTGAATTTAGTTTATTTAAATTTTTATAATTACAATCATAGATTAAATTTTCACATTTCGAGAAAGAAACCAATATGAGTCGATAATATTTCTTGTGTTTGCCACGGACTACACACTAGTTATGAATAAAATGCACAACATAACTCAATTGCATTATTTTTTTTACTAATGTTAATTAATTTTATATTATTAATAATTAATATTTTTTATTATTATTTATTTCATCAATTAATACATAAAAATGAAGAAAATATATATACGTGTAGAAGGTCGTATCCTAGTCGCAATTTTTCTTTTGCTTCATATAGTCGCATCTTGGGGATGTAACCTTCTGACGGCTACAAAAAAAATATTTTGGTATATAAATTTTAAAGTATGATACTTTGAAAGATTTTTTTTCCTTTTAAAGAGGGTTTTATAGAAAAAAAAATCATTGATATTGCAATAGTTTATCATAAATTAAATTTAAAACATTTAAAAAACTAAAAATATAAAAACCAATAGTTAATTAATGAGAATAATATTATAATTAGAATCTTGAAAATCAAAATCAAAATCACTTGCCATGCCAATCGAGATAGTTAGGTCATATGGGTCTCTTTAGAACCTAAATAATCTTTACAGTCAATGGAAAAGGAGGGGGGTGCACGGCAAAGATTATTTAGGTTCTAAAGATTATTTCGAGGAGAATTGTACCTCCCACCTCCCTCCTGTACCTCCCACCCACCATTTTAATGGAAAAGTTCATAATGCCCATTGGTTTATAAAAATCCCAAAAAATTTACCTTATCTTTTTTCACCAATTTCATTCGAAAATTTCATTTATCTGAATCCGAATTTTTACAATCTTCGAACATTTCAAAGTTGTTACAAAGTTTCAAAATACAAAAAGTAAGAAAAAATTGAAAACCTCGAAGATTTACATGAACATCAAATATTTGAAATGAAAACTTTCGAAACTTTCATTCAATCTCAAATATTCGAAATGAACAATTTCGAAAGTTTCATGCAATCTCAAATATTCGAAATTAACCTTTCCAACAAGGCCAAACATTCGAAATGCAACACTCGAAACTTTCATTCAATCTGAAAGTTTCAAAATGAAAATTCAGAAACCCTAAATTTGAAGTTTCGAAGGTTTGAGATTGTTGGAAAGGTTCGAGGTTTAGGCTTCGAAAGTTTGTGATTGCTGCAAAGTTTCGAAACCCAGCTTCGAAAGTTTGGGGTTTGTGAAAAGTTTCGAAACCCAGATTCGAAAGTTTGAGATTTATTAAAATTTTCAAAATGCATTTTTTAGTAATAAATTAATAATAATAAATTTCATACCTAATTTCAAAAATAATAATTAATTTAATTAAATTTTTTTCTAAATATATTTTTAATTATAACATATATCAGTAATTTTTTTTAAAAAATTGAAACTTTCGAAACTTTCTGGAAAATTACAATTCGGAACTTTCACATTTCATCCAAAGTTTCGAAAGTTTCAGGTGTTCCTGGAAAATATCATTTCGAAAGTTTGTTATTTTTCAAAAGTTTCGAAATTGGTAAATATTTCTGAATAATTACATTTTGAAAGTTTCAAATTTAACAAAAGTTTCGAAGATATCAAAAAATTCACTTTGTTATTATTTCAAAAGTTTGTAATTTTCGATTATTAAGAAATATTTTTGTAATTTTCGAAAGTGGAGGTGAGAAAATAAAAGGATAAATTTTTTTCATAGTTTTATACAAAATAAAAAAGGACAAAATGGTCTTTAAAAAAAAATGAAAGAGTGGGAGGTAAAAGTGGGGGTGCACGATATAATTCCCTCCACTCGAAATATAATCGAACCCAAACAATTTTTATAGTCCATGGTCCACAATACGTATACATGATATCAAGTAGGACCGATAATAATAGTATTAACATGTGTTATTATTGCAAAATATTTAGTGACTTTGTTTCGCTTGAGGAAGTTAGGTAACCACCTTTAGTAGGGTCTTATCTTCTAATATTTTTTCTATCTACAAGACTTGAATTCAAGATATTGTTAAAATATTTAACTCTAGTTCCACTCATGCAGTGTTGGTAAAACATTATAATTTATTATAATTATAGTGTATATTTTATATACAAAATCATATTAAAAATTTCATATGGTTTGGAGATTGAATTATGATATTTTATCAATATTTACACTTTTCAAACTCATTTAATTGCCGTTAAATAATGACAAAATGTGAAGACTTACACAAGATCCAAAACCGACAATATATAATAATCTTAAGGTAGAAACATTGGTATGTTAGGTACAGAGTTTAAGTCACCTATGAGGGATGACACACCCTTTAGCTCCATAGTTCCTGCTCATAGACTATTGTTTTACTATACCAAAAAATATTATATTTATTTGAGAATCATGACTAAATGTAGGTTATAAATACCCAGACTCCTTAACCTATTGAGACGCCTATTACAAATGACAAAACCCTGAGGAATTACATAAGACTTAAAGTGGACAGTTCAACAGAAATATATTGTTGTTGGCTTGAAGTCTGAATATTAACACTATGTGTGGGGATCAAATGGCTATAAATTATATGCAACGACTGATTCTTAATTAGTCTAATAATTTTAATTGAGAGACTATAATTCTGCTACACAAAAAAGTTTTACAAAACTCAAAATCAAGACTAATAATTGTTTATAAATGATCACTCTCCTCAACTCAACTACACGTCACTGGGCTTACAAAATATTTTTTATTTTCTTTCTCTCTTATTTGATTTCCTTTTCTTTCTCAAACTATTTCAATCTCTTGTCACTAACCAAATCTATTTCTCTCACTCCAAACTCCTCTATATCACAAATTATATTTCTAAACTTAAACGTTGTTTTATGTATATTCCACTTGTCTCATTTTAAATGCTTCATTAATTATTTTTTATTTTAAATTATTTATCATTTTATAATATCATTATAACATTAATTAATTTTTTTATTAATATATTATTATTTATTGTATTTTAACTCATTAAATTTTTTAACTAATTGCAATTAATAAGAGTATTTAAGTAAATAAAATTTATTTTATTATTAAAATCAACTAAACTAATAATTTTCTTTAAAACCATAATAACTCAAATCAAACAATTAAAATAAGAGGGAGAATATCCTTAAAACGTAGTTATTAAGTTAAATATTATGTTTCAAATTCAAATTCAAAATTTCCAATTACATATATATTTTTAATAATTATTATATCATCTCACCGATTAAAAAAAAAAAAAAAAAA